>CP136065.1:124221663-124821663 GCA_032622095.1 Siphonodentalium dalli | reverse complement strand
TATAGATCTATATTCCTACAAAATATTATTATTAGGTCTCCGCATTATCACCCCAACCACAACATGTACAGACGGACGGAGGCATGTTGACAGCCAGACAGCGATGGGAACAAACAGTGGAGACAGGGGTGCACACAGGCCACCTCTGACATGAACAATATGTCAATTCCAGTCGTTTAGAAAAAGGAGTCTCACTTTAACACACACATATATATATATTGCCATGCATTTATCACTATTACAAGTCACACCACTGGTTTATATAATTTGGTCTAAACGTTGTTGAATATATTGAATATATTGAAAATTGTCAGTTCTGGCGCTTACTGTATCGGTCCATAATGATGATGTGCCCATCGGTCGTAAATATTATGATTGGTTTCGTCACCTGGTGCACGAATTTATCCTGCGTCTCGGACCAGTGAAGTGAAGCGTGACAGGAGGATGCGTGTAAGACCTGTTTCTCTGGACTGATGTATACAGAAATTGTCGTTTATCATATTATGTGCATTAAGAAACTTCTCAATTGGAATATAAAATTCACTCAGTTATATTCGATGATATGTGTACATGTTGCGGATGGAGCTAGTAGGTGAATATTGTTATCAAATTTGTGCCCCCCTCTCTCACAAAAACGGCACCAATTTGGCGTTTTTAAATGACAAGGTTAGATTTCGCGTGTCATGGAGAAGAATGTGTTTAAAATCTGGTGGAAATTATTGCTAGAAAGATTGTTTTTATCAATGTTGCCCCTCCCCTCCTTTGTGCACCCCTGACTCTAACGGTGCCATGTCATGGAGTTGATTATGTATAAGTTTTGCGGAAATCGGCGACAAACATATATCATCATTTGTGCTGTCCCTCGTCTTTTCTGCTCCTGACACCAACATAGTCCCTATAGAAAATTGTAACCCATACCATTAACTTCCTCGTAAAAGGACACCCCCGTTAGACCCCTTTGGTGCCATTTAGATAGTGCCGTGTGAACACAGACATTCGCAAGTATAGGCACCAAAAGTGGCGTCTTTAACCCACACGATTTGATTAGTCGTGTTATTGGAGAAGAACGTGTATGAATTTGGTAGAAATTGGCGCTACACATATATATTTTTTTTATTTTTTTTTTATTGAGGAAGTATATATAACAAAAAGAATGAGACAGACAGACATACATATAGCACAAGCATTATAGTAACAATACATTGATACATATTATATTCTAGCACTCACTTTTATATTAATCAGTTTTTGGTGACTCTCCCCTCCCTATCCTGACTCACGCGGCGCCACTTTTGACATCATTAAACTACAAAATTAGACTTATTTTGAAGATGAATACACTTTAAAATTGGTAGAGATAGGCGACTAAACAAATTCGTATCAACTTTAGTGCCCACCTCGCTCACCAAAACGGCACCGATTTGGCGTATTTAAACCACACAATTAGATTCCTCGTATCACAGATAAAACATTTCTCAATTTGTTGGAAATCTGGGCTAAACATATTTTGTTCTACATGTTGGTATCTTTCTCCACCTCAATGCACCCCTGACTCGAACGGTCCCAATTTTGTATATGTTTAAACCACATCCGCAATTAGACTCCTGATATCATGGAGCTGATTATATATATAAGTTTGGTTGGAATCGGCGAGTAAACAAATTATTATCAAATTGTGTGCCGCAATCTCTCACCCAAACGGCACCAATTTAGCATCTTAAAAATCACACGATTAGATTCCTCGTAACATGGAGAACATGTAGCAATTTGGTGCAAATCGGCACTAAAATATGTTTATCAATGTTTGGTGCCACTCTACGACTCCTGATATCATGGAGATGATTATGTATATGTTGGTGGTAATCAACTATACTACAAACTTATTGTGGCTCCTAATTGAACAATATATATCGAGTTCAAACCAATCTTTTTGTCTTTTAATCTTTTCCTCAAAGAGTTGACATATAGATACAATTTCGAGAAATATACAGCACGATGTCAATCGAAATTTCCAGAATTCTCGAAAAACTAGTTCCTTACAGAAAAATCTATAGACAAACACTCGACTTAATCAACAATCGAAAAAGTTACCTGAATTTTTGTGACTGCTGATGATTATCACCCAGTCCATTAAAACAAAAACTATGTACCACCCATCTCCACAATCTATGTTGAGAAATGAGTTTATCCGAAACATCCCACATATTAATAATAAATTAATAGAATACTTTACACATGCATACATTTATTTATTATATAATATCGTGAGCCAAGAGAATCCGTGCAGTAAGAAAGATATATGTGAACACGATGAATCCCATACCTGCATATAAATATAAATTTCATTAACCATTTTGTATATGACATTCCTCATTGTGATTGATTCTTCATTAAGCAATAAAAAAAGTTATATGTGGACAGGAATCACAGCATTCACAGTGAGCTATAGCAAACACTGACACATATAGCTCATTTGCTATATCTTTGGTTGAGTTTGTATGTAGTTCAACGCACTTATGTGAAAGGTGTACGCACCTTGCGTAACTACGCATGTGTTAAACGCATGTACGTGAAAGCAGCTTAAGCAATAAGACAGGCACCTCCGTTCCGCGTTGTATCCGCGCTATGATATACGAGTGCTAAGCTATATAAAGTGTGTATATACTTGTTTTTTTTGGTCCATATATAATAGTATTTAATTCACAGAGATGATATTATTTCAGATTAAAGTCTGAGTGTGGTAGTATAATCACATTGAGCTTTTAACAATTTATACGATTCTATTCGTGGGTTTCATTCTACTCATGTTTATGCTAAAGGAAGGATGCAGAATACTGTTTCAAAATATCACAAGTTGTATTCGGTTGTTCATTTTGGGGAAATAAAACTATGTGCTATATAACAACAATAGTCGATTGATGGCATACTATAATGCATGCAATATGTTATAGATGGGGTTTCAACTAACATGGACCATTTAGCCATCAAATTTCGTCAGCAGGATTTACTTTGCAGAACATTCCATTGGAAGCTTAACCTATGCGCGTGGTATCGAAACCCGTTGTGCGTGGTTTAAAACATTTTTGAGTAACCGTTGTACGAGTTCATTCCGAGCTTCAACCCTAAAGTTGATTATGTCGGGTTTTCGTCGTTGACCCACTTTCACGCGTAACACTGGGCATGTGAATATCGAGGAGGATATATTTGCTGTACAATATGGGTGGAAGTTTTTATCCGATCAACAGGCGACTGTGTAGAGGTCCATTGAACAAGAAAATATGCTCGAGTCGGAGGAATATTTTTCATTTATCAGCCCATATATACAAACAAATTTGATTAAACACTGGAGTTTTGACGATCATGCAATAGAACCATTATATACACACACAATGAACTCGGAAAATATTTGAATTATGGCACATTGCTAAGGTATATATCATAAAAATTACACTTTCCGTCCGTCAATGTTAACAGTTGTTCGAGTTCTCAACCGTTGTTCGAGTTCACGGATCTCCAGTGTGTATAAGAGAAGACCTGTTTATGACTGGCCTAACAAAATTCTATTGGCAATCAGTTTGACAATCGCTTGTAACTACTCTCTGATCTCGCATAATTATGTGGACGATTAACCGCGCTCTCGGAGCGTGAGATATATTTTCAAACTGTATTTTCCACTCATTGTTTTACTTCATTTATATACCGTTTTACTGTAGAACATTCATATAATATGTGGATAATGTTCTCTGGTAAATGGCATCGGTCACATTGGTCGACTTCTGATATTTTCATGAGAAAAAGCTTGTCTTTGGGGTCCCAAAACAGTCATGTTTATCAGATATTGAAACATTTTTATAAATAGATATCAATATTGCAGATATTTGAAAGGTGACGACAATATGTACGATCACGATTCAAGCTATATTTCCCATTTTGATATACATGTTTGGTTAGTCCATTTTTCTGATGTAAGAATATTGTATACATCCGTATATTAATGTTTACTGTTTGTTAATAGTAGGGAAATGTTTCTCGGAATAAAGGTCACTTGTAACTGTTTGATTCATGTGTGTTGATAAAATGCGAATCTATGAGAATGTTATAACTCTAACCTGAATGAATTTACGCGGGTATCCTCTGATTTTACAGAATTTACCAGGGGGATCCCCCGATTTTACAGAGTTAACGGGGGATTCATTGACTTTGCATGATTGCCTTAAACAAATGCATGTGGTGATGATGATTTATTCTCATAATTCGCATGAACACAGAGAAGTACAGAGAAAGAAGTATTTACAAAAGAATATATATATACATTACATACATGTATCCGGTGCTATGGGGATATCTATATCCTAATATGTGAATATACTAATGCATGTTGTTATCGTGTTTCATTTGGCTCTGCGGTATGAATAATTTGTCCTGTACGAAATGTTAGTACTGCTTCCTGAAACAGTTGGCTCCTTTACACTCTTTTTAACGGTAAATAGTCGGTAATATAACATAGTAATTTGACAGAGTCTTTCTGATGACAGATATAGTTACATAGTGTCTTTGTCATAGCTAATTTGGAGTGACAATATTAAGATAATTTGACAAATTCAGATATTTAATTGATTGATGAGTTCGGATCAGGACTGTGGCCCAGTGCGGGTGTTGCATGACATGAATGCATACATGCAGGTGTTGTTTATACGTGGTTCAAAACTTTTAGCTGTCTTCAGGTTAAGTTGTGGATTGGAAGGGGTGGTCAATACACAAACAATGGGCTGGCATATGTTCGCCCCTAAAAGGGGACAGTCCTCCGTTAAATTACCGTTTAAATGAGCACCTTCAGCAATATATAATGTGTGTATGTATACATGTACAATATACGCATTTAACAGTATAGTCTATATTAGTATATATCATAGAGCAATGGATTGGATAATACATATAATGAATATGAATATATTAAATATATTTAAAGAGACAACTCATATCTAATATACAAAAGTTGAAGTGGGATTTTAGCACAAAGTGTTATCATGGTGTGCTTATGTTTGAGAGCTCTGTCTGGACTGTTCGGATCAGCATGCATATTCGGTTTAGAATTATGGGGTCATATGAGTTCAGGATTTCATCCAATGCGAGACACGGATTTACAGACAACGGATGCTCGAGTGCGATATGCTAATGCATGTGTTCCACCAGCGACCATTCGGATGCGAGACACGAGATGTTCAGTTATTGAGTTTTCAGAATTCCACCTTGTTCATGAGAGTGATGTCGAAAAGTTCATGTTAAGCATGAAAGGCAAATCATGCCTATTAGATCCTGTTCCAACTAAATTTCTCAAATGTGAATCCGTGAGAATTCAAGCCGTTACAATTTTTACTAAGGTGATAAACAATTCTTTGATGGATGGTATTGTTCCTGGTATCATGAAAAATGCAGTTGTTACACCGATTCTTAAAACGGCTTCTTTGGATCGAGATGTTCTTAAAAACTATAGGCCTGTATCCAACTTGTCATTTATATCGAATTTTTTAGAGAAAGTAGTTAGTCGACAGCTATTAGACCATGTCAATCGTTATTCTCTTTTCGACAAGTTTCAGTCCGCATACCGGAAACATCACTCGTGTGAGACTGCGCTGACGAAAGTGAAAAATGATATTGACCTGTCCTTGGATCGTGGCAACTGTGTGCTTCTTCTGATGCTTGACTTAAGTGCGGCATTTGGCACTTGCGATCATACTATTTTATTAGGACGGCTTCGTAGTGATATTCGAGTGAGCAACATCGCACTCGAATGGTTTAAATCATACCTTACTAACAGGAAACAACAGGTACTTATTGGCGAGACTCTCTCAGAGGAAGTATGCCTGGATGTTGGTGTCCCTCAGGGATCCATATTAGGGCCTCTGCTGTTTTTGATTTATACTCTGCCTTTGGGACGTATTCTAGAAAAATATGCAGTCAAATATCATCTCTACGCCGACGACACTCAGGTGTATTTATAATTTTCTAGAAAGGATTTAAAGGGGTACTGTACGCCACATGTTGTTGTTGGTTTCTATAGTCTCCGAGTCGGAGAATAAGGTAACAATTTTTCCATTATTTGAAAGTCTGTTGAGTACGAAGTCATGTTACGGATGACAAATTTACCGGAATGCAAAAATACAAATTGTCGTTGTCGAGTAATTTTTGTAAAGTTTTCAACCAAATGAATCAAATAAAAGTTATATTATATGCATACTAGTCCCACATAATCATTTAAGTTATTGTATCGTCGCTAGTCAGTGAGTGGCTTGAGTGTTCTCCCCGTATCATCATAATATTTTAAGCAATCGTGTGTGCGATCGGTTTAAAAATCCAGTATCCCTCAATTACTATTTTTGATTACGGTAATTCGTAATTTAATTGACGCCATTTTATGGCTCCAGTCATAAATTCAATTTATATCAAATTATTAACTTTTAAATTATTAAATTTTAAGATAGCCTATTAACCTGAGCGTTTACAGAATACATCTTCGACTCAAATTACTTATGTTTCTATATATTATCGATATTAGATCGTTGTTGTCACCGGAAATTTAATGAAAATGGCGTACAGTACCCCTTTAAACTCGTATCATCAAGCTAAAAAACATCTCGAGGACTGCTATGTCGATATCAAAAACTGGATGTTGGAAAACAAACTCAAACTTAACGACGACAAGTCAGAATTTCTCGTTATTTCTCGTTATTTCTCACTTGTATTGTCTCGGATCGATAGTTTAAACACTGTTTTGACGAACATCACGCAAGAGAATATTCGGCGTATTGATCTTGTGATAAATAGCTGCGCCCGATTGATAAAAAATGTCGCCAAATTCGACCATATCACACAGACGCTAATACAGGAGCACATTATGACATTCGAATTCAGACTTAAGTTCAAATGTGCGGTGACTATATACAAATCATTGAGAAAGACAACGCATGAGTACATATCTGATATGTTTGTCCTAAAATCGGCAGAGTTACGCGTTCAACGACAAGCGGTTTAGACATTAGGACAATAGCGAAACCCAACGTGAATTACGGTACAAAATGTTTTCAGGAATTGGCTACGCAGGTATGGAACGGTCTGGCACAAACTGTTCGACGATGTTCTACATTGAAGGATTTCAAAACCGATCTCAAAACTCTACTATTTAGACAATGTTTCCCGCAAGTTAATCGTTAAGTTTAAATCTAGTTCTTAGTCATCATCTTAATTTCCTTTACCTTATTACTATGCTTTTTAAATTTTACATTTCAATGTTATTTTTGTCGCGCTTTGTTGTAAAGCGCATTGAAACTTTATTGTATAATGCGTTTTTAAATGTATATAATAATAATAATAATAATAATAATATCAAAATATTTATTTTATCACCATATTCTTGGGGGATAATTTCCTTCCTTATGTGCGCAAATTGTTTGCATTCCAATAAATAGTGGAATTCGTCTGCTATCATGTTATGGTTACATAAGCGACATTTTTCCATCCTTGTGGGGTGTTCCGTTCCATCTCCCAGTTTCTATTGGGAGGTTGTGGTTCGCTGTTCTGAATCTGCAAAATTCAATTCGGTTTTTAATTTGTAAGATATCAAGATATTTTACAAAGGAAAAAATGGTGTTTAAATATGCGATATATTTGGCCTCTACTTGATTTGTTCATTTCAGAATCCCACTTTATTTTAAAGTCTCTTAGAAGACTGTTTTTCACGCAATCAAGGAATTGATTGGCACACTTTAGTTCACCAGATGTCAATACATATGGCTGGCCACAGCTACGTAAGATCTCTCGAATTTCTCGTGTCCACTTAAAAAGCCTTTCATCGGCATCTCCCATAAGTTTCACTGACAAATCATAAAGCACTTTCCCATACCGTGTGTATGTAATATTTTTTTATTTTCGACCTATACTTTAACAATCTTAACTTTATTGTGATGTCCAATGGATATCTTCGTGATTCACCATAAATCATATAATTTGGGGTTGATGGTTTCAAATTTAGGATATGTTTAAAAACTTTTCGGTGTACATTTTCGAGTACTTGGTTATCTCCATAACCCCATATCTCACAGTCGTACAATAATATTGGCAGCACCTGTGAATCGAATAGGTCCAATTGATTAGCTACTGAGAGGCAGTTTTCTCTGGATCGTTTTATCACAGAGTACATTGCATGACTGCCTTGTTTTGCAAGAATTTGTTTTGTTTCTGTGTACGATCCCGATTTTGTATGCATAATTCCTAAATAATTGAACCTTTTCTCTACTTCAAGGTTAGTGCTATCAAATGTAAATTTTATGTTTCTTGGTAAGCTACGTTTTGAAATGAGTAAAATTTTCGTTTTATTAATATTTACTTTTAGTATCTAATTCTTGCAGTACAAGCTGAAAACGTTAAGTTCTTTTTGCAGTTTATTTTTGGGGTTTCGGCCATAAGCACTGTATCATCTGCATATAGTATGAGAAGTAATTTCGTGTAAACATTCAATTCTTGTTCAGCCTGGTTTGAGATTTTGGTGCGGCCGACAATACCCTCCTTTATCATAAAAGTCTCCAGGTCATTCAGAAATAGCGAAAACAATATTGGTGATAAGTTAACACCTTGCCTAACCCCTGATAGACATGGGAACAGAGATGAATAATTGTTTCCTAACTTGACCGATGATTTGATGTTTTGGTACATATTTTTAATAACTCGAAAAAAATTCCCATTTATATCACAGGCCAATAGTTGTTTCCAGAGTCCCGGTCTCCAGACTTTGTCAAATGCCTTCTCAAAGTCAATAAATGCACAATAGAGGATGCAGTTTAAATTCGTTGTGAGATCAGTTAACATATGTGTTATAAACATATTATCAGTAGTTGAGTAACCATTACGAAACCCGGCTTGATTTTCTTTGAGAATATTATTATTTTCTACATATTCATATATCCTGTTTGAAATTATTTTTGTAAATAACTTTCCAAAGCAGCACAGGATTGTGATGGGCCTATAGTTGCTTGGTCGCCAGGGTCGCCTTTATTTTTGTAAATAGGGACAATGGTGCCTATACCCCATGAATCTGGTATGCAGCCCGAGTCAAGAATACAGTTAAATATTCTGCAATATATATTTAACATTTTTTCAGATGCTGCTTTAAGATGGTCATTGAGTAGCATATCCTGACCACAGGCTTTATTGTTCTTCAGGCTACGTAGCGCCATTTTTATTTCATCAATAATAATTGTTTGGTTTAAAATTTCATTGTCATCTGATTTATCATTTGTGATATCAGGATCATGATTTGGGTACTGTGCACTATTTAACTCGCGGAAATACTTTTCAAAGTTACTTATGTTGATAGGCGGTGTTTTAGTTTTTGAACGGTTATTCAGTGCAGCCCAAAATTTCTTCGGATTTTTATATTTCAAGCATGCTAATTCCTTAGAATTCCTTTCTCGTTATGTTCACTAATGGCCGTATTCATTTTTCGTTTGTACTCATGGGTTTTTTCGCGCATATGTTGTTTGGTATTTAATCTGGGACTTTTCTTGGTCATTTATAAAACAACCACACAACACTGCACAAAACGAACTCGTTTGACTTTAGCACATCCTACGGGGATTAAATTTCCAGACTACTCCACTTCTCTGGATCATTTTGTATAACAACATACAAACGCATGGCTTGACTTGCTTGAAACATATTGTATTTGCATAATACACAAAAGGGAATGGGCACAATGTTTTGCAACTTATGAATCCCCCCCAACACAAAATATTAATACATGTAATCAAGGTGACGATATAAAACATATTCACATATGCAATCAGCGTATTTTGTTGCAGTTATGGGCTTATACAATTGTAAGTGGCAGTACAACATTCTGTATGCATGTAAATTCGCGAAGCGAAATTATACCAAGTATGTTGTTCGGCTTTTTACAATTGTATAAGCCGACAAATGCAACAAAATATACGCTGATTGTTATAATTACGCACCGGCATAATTTCAACATATTAGAAAGAATTACCTCAAATATGTCCGTTGTAAACATTTACAATTTCCGTTAATAGTGGAGTATCCAGTTCATAGTACATTTTATTGGATGATTTTACCTATACGAAGAAAATGCAGCTTACAAGATTTTCAAGATCGCTCAAGTCAAGTTCGACTTGAAAATAAACAAAACGAAACTGCAGAGGAACAAATAACAATTGTGCAATTAAACATTATTTTTCGAATTGGACAATACACATTAGGATACTATATGAATTAACGTGAATCGTGCCTGATGCATTGACATTCTTCAATTGTATCTTAAATTTGAAATTACGCATTCGAAAATTTAATTTGAAGTTTTCCGATTCGAGTAGGTTGTTAACAATCTGAGTGTCACGGCGAAGCCAGTTATCACTACGGCCATGTTATTTGACAACTATTTGGAGATAAATTATTGTTTGGCATCTTTCATTATACAAAACTGCAACAAAGTATGGGAGGCTATGTTCACATTTATTACTTTTTGCGCTGAGCGTAAATAATTGCGCTTAAGCGTGAATCATTTGCGCTTAAGCGAAAATATGTGGCTATCAATTTATTTGCATTTAAGCGTAAATGATTTGCGCTTTCCATATTATCAGTATCCCTGCCCCCAATAAGTTGTGTCTCCATCCCTGATCTCTAGTATATTTTATTAAAAGGACATCTCCTGCACAGATCAATACCACTACCATGGTCATACTAATGGAATTAGGGGTTACCGAGGGCTTGCTTCCTTCATACAGTGGGCCTATATAGACTCGAAAATTGAAGAAATATGAACCTTTTGACTCCTTCACTGACACCACAATTGTTGACCAATGAAATTGATCAGTATGATCGAGTGATGTGTTCATGGCCTGTGCCATTTAAATTCAGGGGGGACTCAATGCATGCATATGATTTTTTAGTTTCGCTTAAGGGAAAATGATTTAAGCTTCAACGTAAATATTTGCGCTTAAGCAAAGATCTTAGTAATTTGCGCTTAGGATTAAATGCGAAAACGGCCTACCATAGCAAAGCGATCAGTTTTACTTTGAAGCGAACACTTTCACTTCACTTAGAAATGATCAGTAACCAAGAACACACCATAAACACACTAGCTAAATTCGCCCCAGGACAATCGAATGTTAACCCTTCCATAATTACTATACCCCGTGAGTAGGCCACTTAAATCGTTATCGAGAAATACAAGCAACAAGTAACTAAAGCGTTGTTATGACTTCTCCAATCAGAATCGAGGAAATGAGAGAGAAAATAGAGGTGTATTTATATGGCGATAAGTTTTGATATATATAATTTGTAGTACCTTCCAGAGATTTGATACGCGCATTAAGAAATTGGCGTTCACCAGGGTCCACGCGGCATATGCTTCAAAGTGGAAAACAGAGGGGAATACCACCAGTGACCACGTGTTGGTTATCCTTGTTTAACTGATCTGAACAATTCACTGGTAAGAACCCAATCATGGGTGCGATGTTCAATATTATGTTGGAAATAGACGCGGATCGAACCTTTAATGTGAACATCTCATACATAATTATTATTATTTGACAGTCAAATCCCATCTAATGGGAATTGTCTGGACTTGGTCCAATGTCCACGTTGCTTTCTGGAAACCCTACAAATTAAAAAGTCAAGTCTTAGTATGTTTGTTTTCAAATTGCTGACCCCCAACATAACGTCCCACAATTTATGTGCGAATAAGTGCGACGTTATGCTAAGGCCAATAATATCTCAATATCTGCTTTCGCATGTTGGAAAATATATGACGTCTTGTATTAAAATATAGAAATAATAACACACACAAAAAAAACCAGCAACACCATTAAACCGGTTCGAAACCTGTTAGCATTTAAACGTTAGTGGTATTTCAATTATTCGGCACTTCCTGTCTCACCGAAACAGCGGACTGCTGTGATCCATCACGTGGGTAATTATGCTCATGTAATGCGTATGTAAATGCTGCGATGATGTGCCATTTGAACAAGTATCCCTGGATGTCAGAATTAATTAGGTATATAACCTTTGATTAACATAATTTTGTCGATTCCCACTGATTTTTTGGGAGTGTGAATGCGAGATACTATTGTCGAATGGAGAAGTGCCAAAATACATCACACTATTCTCCGTGTTAACCATTTCCTGAACTTACGTTCACAATGAAACTACTTGAGCAAACGTTAACCCTATTCAATTCATGTTAATTTAATTTAGACTCCCCAGATATTATCATCCTCACCACCAACGTGGTTCAGTGGGATACTTGCAAAGTGCTTCACGTCATCATAATCCCTGAAGCGATGGCGAAACTGCTTCTATTCCTGATAAGTGCGGATCGATGTCCCAAGCAAAGGTAACTTTCACCGGCTCTAGGGAAGTGTGTCAAGTAGTTTCGTACCAGTTGCTATCCATTCATCACCATGTGGAGCCCCCTCCCCCGGTGTCTCAGTTTTAAATGTACATTTATGTCGCATTAGGCCAAGCTGGTTGGAATTCCGAGACGCGAGATTGATCCACGCACAGCATGGATGGTAGGCTCATTCGTGTAACTGGGTACGTTTGTCTGTTGTTTTCCGGGTGTCAGTGGTTATTTTTTCCTGTGAATATAACCATCTCAGTGGTCCTTCCTCCACCCGTAAATTTGACAACGGCGTATCGTGGCCCAGCGACAGAAACGACGTTAAACAAAATCAAACCATTACTATAGCCACCAGAGATCACCAATACCAGTAGCAGCATTTGGTGCCATTGAACCAATCAGGCTCAGTATATCATCCGTTCGTCATGGCATGTTAAAGAACTAGCGATTTTACTGAGCGAGTACGCGCGTCGGCGATGGCCACCGTGATTGTGCCATGATAGCAGTCTGTGTGTCCGCTATACCCTAAATCTAGTTGGATAAGAAGTTATGTAACAGTCAATCAACCGTTGTATGCCCACAGCACCTATCTACGTTGTGTGAAAAGTTGCATGACAATTTTGTTGGATACACTTTTACACAACGTTGCATATATATTTACTACCAACGGTTGTATGTTAATTATACAACGTGTTGGATGAAATTTCACACAACACTCAACAACGTTAATTGCCCACAGCACTTATCTACGTGTATTGAACTGTTGGGTGTTGGGTAGGGTTGGATGACATTTCTTGATTGGAAAGTTTACCCAACGTTGATTGGAAAGTAAAATGGGGCAAGACGTCGTGGATAGCTTTGCTGGTATAGTATACCTTTGTTATAATTATTCTTTGTACGATACACTGATTATGTAGGCTTTATGTGTTGAGTGTACTACTTTAGTCAAATTAGTGCCTTCAGCAGTTGTGTAAATTTGTAAACTTCAAAATTTGGCAAATATAAATAAATATACACTCAATACATAAAGCCTACATAATCAGTGTATCGTACAAAGGATTATTATAACAAAGGTACACTATACCGGCAAAGCTATCCACGACGTCTTGCCCCATTTTCCAGTCGCTCAGGAGATTTATCACGCAGTCGTCCATCTTGTTTTGAAATATTTGGACCGCACCGGAAACGCGCTGCTATTGGTCACGTGGCGGTTTTATCCAATGTGGTATGAAAGTAATACCACAGAAGACAGTTCACGCAATCGGTTGTGTACATCGTACTAAACTGTTGGATAATACGTATACAACAAATTCGCACCCAACGAGTTGTACACAACGTTCATCCAACTAGATTTAGGGTGTAACAATTGAATTCAATTCAGTTTATTCTGTTAAAGTGATGTGAAACACTCCGGTTGGGTGATCAAATAAAAATGAAGAATAATCTTGCTCAAAGTAGTTATTTTTACGAATATTAATCAAAATTTACAGCACACACTGACATTCTTTATATATTAATTAAATGCAATGACTCTGGTTGGGGAACTAATTTGCGTTGTAGTTTATCGCCGATTGTTGCGTCCCGAATCGAAATGTAAATATTTGCAATTAAGCGTAGTTCAGACGATGGTTTCTATGGAGTGGTGTGGTCGATTTCTTTGAGATTATCGGCGATCTTAGTTGAATGCTACATTCCCACAGTTGGCATGGCGCCTCAGTACTACCTTATCAGTATCAGGCACCCGATTAAGACCATAATATGTATTTAATCGATATTAAATTTACGGACAGAATATAATTATATGACATCAAGATATTCAATTATGACATATAATAATAATAAATTTCACACGAGGAATACATGAGTGATTAGATATTTGGTAAGTTTCCGTTCGGGTGATGATTTGAGGTACGGGGAATTTATAGTCAGGGATGTATTTTAAAAATAGGGGTGGTTACATGGAATATCGGTGTTGTAGCCTCAAGTGGACTTGCCGAAAATATCCTGGACTTTCCTTATGAAAGTTGACAGATTCCTAATTGTTTTTTTGGTCTAGTCTTAAAGAGTTCTGAGAGGGTGTGGGCATTCGGTCTTCTATAGAAATAGGGTTTACGATAGCAGTTCACGACCAAACAACACCCAGACGTGTTTATCCACTCACCAATCAGGAATATTAATTTTTTAAAGTCCGTATACATGCACTAATATCTATAAATCCGGTTCAAACTTCGTCACTGGGAGCCAACATGAGATACAATCTTAGCTTAGACACATTTATTCTTAAATCAACATAACGTCAGAACAAATATTATAAACATAATGAATCGGCTATAAAGTTAATGTTAATGGGTGCTAATTCCACAGAAAACAGAAGCTTCGGTGTCGGTCGATCATTTTGTTTCGAATATCTCCGATACTGAGTTAATTCGACTCATGGTTCCCTCCTAGTATCCCCATAGTAATGTGTTGATAAATATACCTACAACACTTTTCTAAGAATCATCCGGTTTACATAAAAACAACATGGACGTGTGATGTTTCGCTAGCGAGTCCAAGCTTATTCTGGATAGTTCTGTGTGTTAAATTGAGCTACATTTCATATGAGGATGGATTTATAGCATTCTTGACATATCACGCCAGTTTTTTTCAAATACATTTTAAACTCACTTTGTGATCAACTGACAAGTATTTGCATAATTCGAGTTATCTCACGCCAGTTTATTTTGGTCACGCATGAGTGAACACGAACAGCGACAACAGTAGCTGCCAATCTGAACAAAAGGCCCAACCAAATTGATTATCTGTGAAACACTCTGCTGTATAACTCGGTACGATTATGAATAGTAGAGGAAAATCGACACCGGGACAGCCACAGTAATCTTCCAATGTAAAAGATGGGATAGCCAGGGATAAAACCAGAAAGGACCCAAATAGAGACGAACGAAAGAACCCAGAGAAAAAACGGCCACTGGAAGAAAGTTTTGATAGTAACACTTCGATGTCAGCCGAAACAGAAAACCTACTAAAAACTATGGCAGAACATCTAACAAGGCTTGAGTTAAAAGTGAATACACTCCCAACAAAAAAAGTTCTTACAGAAACAATAGAGGAAATAGTTATACAAAAATTCGATGAGTATAAGAAAGAAGTGAAGGTAGAAGTTGAGGAAAATGTGACCAAACAGTTATAATTCCTAGAGGACAGGATGGAGAAATGTGAATTGGAAAACAATTCTCTACTTCGCGAAGACGTTGAACACTATAGGGCAGACAACGACATATTGGTTCAAGAAGTAAAATCATTGAAAGAGAAAGTGAACAGAGCTGAACAATACTCCAGAAAAACCTGTCTGCGCTTATTAGATATTGAACAAGAAGAAGGGGCCAAAGAAAATCTCAAGGAAAAAATATGTGAAATAGTACATCATATTACATCGAATGACATCGTCGCGGCACACCGTCTACTATCAGCTAAAAGCCAAGAACATAAATCAAAACCATGTATAGTCATGTTCGTTCGACCAGAAACACGGGACGAAGTGTACGACGCAAGGGAACAACTGAAACAAACATTGTAGAATGGGTCATCTAAAGATGTTCGCTTTAGAGATAATATCACAAAGGAAAATCGTGATCTAATCGACAAACTTGGAGAGCACCCGAAGATACGTTTCTGTTTCCACAGAAATGGTTTTATCTGGGGCAAGTTGTTAAGCGGTGAAAACATTAAGTTAGATATTTTAAACAACATTGACCAAACTCTGAAAATGCATAACTCCTGGAAGGAAAAACAACATAAAACACAACCAATTCCTATGGAAGCACCATCTAACACTTGCACTGGTCGAGGATACATTAACATTTAGCTCAGTGAAGTACACGAGCAAACATGTACATATTAATATGACCAGGGATAATTTATTGATCTAATTAGTTCCATATATAAAACCATTACATATTTTACTATAGCACTATAGTATGTACATGAATTAACTATATCAACAATTTCATATATCGGTAGACAATGGATGTTTGCATTGAGATAACTCGGCGGATACCAAAAGTCAACCTTTTATTGGCCTAAATAGTCAATTCATATTTAGCAACGATGACACAGGCGTGATCACTTCGGGTCACGACCGCCAAGCGTATTATCCCGTTACTCCCGTGCCATATTATGCCATTCTTATGTGAACCCCCCTTTCACCATCTCGCGCGTGCAGACTTTATTTTAATTTTATGAGCAGGCAATTCGATATCATTGGAGCCTACGGAGTTCAATTTAAAACATTAAATTTATTCGTTACCAATAACCAATCTGAAATATGCAGAATAAGCTTAGGACCTTGGAAGATCATGGATCTAACTATTCGCTCTTCTATCTATCTCTATCTCTATCGTACCGTCTATATACATCTCCCCCTTCTGATAGTGACTGATTACACATTGTATATTACAAATGTCTGTTAAAGTGTTGTCAATGAACTGATCGTCGCAAGATGAGAGACGTTTATGACTATATCCGAAACCTTAAATTCGATGTTTACTGTTTACAAGATGTGCACTTTTCTATAAAATGGAGCAAATAGTTCAATCAGAATGGGGTTACACTTGCATTTTTAGTTCCCATACTACAGCTAGCAGAGGCGTGGTAATGCTTTTTAGCAACACCTTCGATTTCAAAATTGAGAAAACCAAATGCGACACAAGTGGAAATATGGTACTTGTGCATCTAACTGTTGAAGAAACGTCTGTTATAATCGCGAACATATATGGCCCAAATAAAGACGACCCCGAGTTTTTCACCTCTCTACAAAAAGTACTTCCGGACAACGATACAAATATAAACTTGATTGTATGTGGTGCTTTCAATTTTGTCCTTGACCCTGAGATCGATACTGATAATTACTTACACGTAAACAACCCGACAGCACGTTCGAAATTTATTAATTTGATGAGAGAATATAATTTAGTAGATACTTGGAGAAAAAATAATCCAAAATATAGGCGATTCACGTGGAGACGGAAAAATCCATTGAAACAGGCTAGGGTGGACTTTTTCGCCGTATCACAAGGACTACAACACTTAGTGGACCAAGCCAACATTAAACCAGGATACAGGACAGATCACTCTATTATAACTTTAGAACTAAAATTTGTCGATATCAAACCAGGTAAAGGATTTTGGAAATTTAATGACTCGCTTTTGCGAAATTCTGACTTCGTAAAATTAATTAATGATACTATCGATCGAGTGGTTGAACAATATAAAATTAACAGCAACGATGATAATTCGATATTAAATGATGCCGACGAAAAACCGCTCCCTGATTTTTCAATTAATGATCAACTGCTTTTGAGAACCTTCTTATGGAGATAAGGGGTTGTACGATTCAATTTTCATCTAGACTGAAACGAAATAAGCGCAAAGAAGAGAATACTATAACAGAGAAAATAATAATTCTTGAGAGCAAACAGGCCATAACCATTGAAGATAGGGAAAGAATGCAATATTTGAAATCTGAGCTAGAGAAAATAAGATAACCCTGCTAAGAAGGAGCTCCAATCCGATCTAGAGCTAGGTGGTCACTCGAAGGAGAAAAGCCATCTGCATACTTTTTGAACTTGGAAAAACGACACTACACAAACAAATCAATACCTTAGTTAGTAACAGATGATGGTGCAATAATAACGAATCAAGATGAAATTCTCGAGGAAACCAAATGCCTTTATGAAAACTCTATGATGATAAAACTTCCAAAGTTAATATGGGAGATATAGAACATTTCATTTCAAATCAAAATAATATACAATCCCGAAAAGGACAGAAGAAAACTTTCAACCAAAGAAGCTGACTCTCTCAACGAACTTGTCAAAATACAGAGACTTTAACTTATTTAAAACAAATGAAAAACAATAAAAGCCCAGGTAGCAGTGGTTTTACAGTATCTTTTTATAAAATGTTCTGGAATAAATTAGGCGTATTTCTTGTGCGTTCGATAAATTACGGGCTAAATAATGGAGAACTTTTCATTACTCAAAAACATATTATTCCGAAAGATAACAAAGCGAAACAATTTCTGAAAAATTGGAAACCCATTTCACGTTTGAATGTGTCATATAAAATTCTCACTGGTGTACTCTCCAGGACCAGAAGGCTAAAAATAGTATTACCCAGCCTCATCCACCAAGATCAAAAAGGATTTATGAAAGGGAGATTCATTGGTGAAAACATACGATTGGTGTACGACATTATGCATATAATTAAGCAACAAGAAATACCAGGTCTTCTTTTATTGTTGGATTTTGAGAAAGCTTTTGATTCAGTGTCATGGTCATTCATTTATCCATTCTTCGGTTTTTCAACTTTGGGTCAATTTTCGTTGATTACATCAAAACTTTGTACAAATTTTTTTTTTCGAACGTGAACATAAATGGAAATATATCTCCAAGACATTTTATGTGATGAAAATCTTGGGATTGCATGAAGAACTAATACAAATATAACCGGAATAAAAAATTGGAGATAAAAGGTACAAAATAACACAATATGCGGACGATACTACTTTCTTCTTGAGCGACGATCACCAAGACATTGACAGTGCACTTGAATCACTCAATTATTATTTTTATTATTATTATTATTATTATTATATTTACATTTAAAAACGCATTAGACAGTAAATTAGTTTCAATGCGCTTTACAATAGAAATACAGTTTAAAACAAAGAGATAACACAATATGGATACTATAAGATATGTGAATTTAAAAGAGGCCAAGGAGAATTAAAATACTACATAAATACATTTACGTACACAGCTAAAAAGTAACAAATCACGAATCTGGAATATATGACAAAATTTGTGAATCGAAAATAAGTGAGAATAATGTCAATTTGGCAACTGAAAAAATTGAGCAAACAGATATGTTTTCAGCAACTTTTTAAAACTTTGAACAGAGTGACAGCGCCTGATGTTCATTTGGCAGTTTGTTCTATAGCGCGATGGACACTTCCTAGAAGCATAACTTTCCATGCTTATTGTTCTGTTTGCCGCCGATGGTATTCAGGTGGAATCCGGTGGTGTTGGACCGAGTTATTCCTCCCGATCTCACTTGAAACATGTCCGTGATATAATCAGGTGTTTCCATGTGGAGAGATTTTAACACAATTACAGCGCGTTTAAACTGAATCCTAAATCTGAATGTCATGATGTGCTCTTGCATTAGAAATTGGGTTATATGATCATATTTACATTTATTATTCATTAAGCGAACACAATTGTTTATCAAAATGTCGATCTTATCCACATTCTCCTGAGTGATGGTAGTCAGTAGGGAGTTAAGACTGTCAATACGTGATACCATCAGCGAAAGCACAGCATGTTTCATTGCTTCTTTTGTAAGATGTGATCTGATTCTTCTTAAACATCGCAAGTGGAAATAACAGATTTTTAGAATGTTAGACACCATTGTGTCCATTGTCATATTGGAAACAAAATATGCACCTAGGTTTCGAATTTGCTTTGATGAAGAAATGATGCTATCACCAAGTTGTATGTCGAAGCTGGAATCAACACAACCATTCACTTCTGCCGAAAGTGCATTAAGGTGATATTTGGAGGTTATGACCAGAAATTCGGATTTATCATCATTCAGCTTTAATTTTTTTATCAAGCATAAAATTTTTGACATCACAGAAACATGTTTCTAACCGTTTGGCTTCATCGTATCCGCCGACTTCCTTCCGATCAAATTCAACATATATTTGAGTGTCATCTGCATAAAGATGATAACTGACAGCGTGATTATCCAAAATACGTCCAAGTGGGAGGGTGTAGATAAGAAATAATAGGGGTGCCAGTATTGATCTTTGAGGAACTCCAACATCTAGACTCACTTCGTCCGAGCAAATGTCTCCTATCAATACCTTTTGCTTCCTGTTGGAAAGATAAGACTTAATCCAACTGAGTGCGATGTCGCGAACGCCAATATAGTCTCGCAAACGACGTAACATAATGGTGTGGTCACAAGTGTCAAATGCCGCGCTTAAATCTAGCATCAGTAATAGTACGCACTTCCCGTGGTCAATCGAAAGGTCAATGTCATTTTTTACTTTTATGAGTGCCGTTTCTCTTGAGTGGTTACTTCTGTAGGCAGACTGGAATTTTTCAAACAATTCGTGCCTGTTCACATGCTCAAGAAGTTGGATACTGACTACTTTTTCCAGAACTTTCGAAAGAAATGACAAATAAGACACTGGTCTGTAGTTTTTTAGCACATCTGGATCAAGTGAGGATTTTTTCAGTAAAGGTGTCACTACCGCGATCTTCATCTCATCAGGCACAACAGCGTTCGAAAGAGAATTTACAACAATGCAAGTGAACACAGAGACAAAGTGCTGCTTGACTTGGCCATTTTTCACAAATCTCATAGGAATTGGGTCCAATAAGCATGATGTACATTTCATTATGTTGAGAACCTTTTCCAATTTTGATTCAAAAACATCCTCGAATTTAGTGAACTCAAATACGTCGCTCGTCGATACTTTTGTTGGTAACATGCGAGTGGTCGTTGGAAACATTCCTCTTATAACTTCAATTTTGTCATGAAAGTAATCAACAAATTTGTCAGCAAGAACTTTAGAATTCTCGTGTGATGGCAAAACTGTCTCATTTGTTTTCATTAGTAGTTTCATACAGTCAAATATCTATTTCTGAGTCCCATTCGTAAGGATAGACTCAAAATAAAAAAATTTGGCCACATGAACCATCTTGACGACACGCTTCGAAAAATTCACAAGATCGGCTCTATTTTTTGGTGTAGGGTGTCTTGAGAACTTCACAGATAATTTACGTCGTTGTTTTTTCTCTTGGGGGATTTCGTCTGAAAACCAAGGATTACGTTGCTGACGCAATTTGATAATTTTTGCTATCTGGTTTGAGCAACTTCATTTAGATTATTAGGCATTACTTTTCACCCAAAAGCAGAAGACGTCTTCCAGGGTAACTATGCAAAAATTCACTCAGACATCAAATCAACGATAAAAAATGTCTAAAGAAGTCTTGTCTGTCCTCGGGATGGTTACGGTATTCAAAGGTTTATTGTTATCAAAATTATCATTTCTTTTTTTTACAATACCCAACCCTCCTATGGACACTCTGACTGAAATATCAAATGATGTACATAAGTTTATTTGGGACAAAAAACCAGACAAATTAGCTAGGAAATATTTTCAACAAAGATATGAAAATGGAGGCTGTAAAATGATTAATCTTGAAAAGTTTATGTCATCAATGAAAATCACCTGGGTAAAACGCATCATTTGCAATGATACTTGACAATCGCTGTTAACAGAAACATCAGGGTCCAGCTACAGGGATAAATGGTACTATCTACCTATCGAATAGAGTAGACACAACTTATATGACTGATAGTCCATTTTGGAATGATGTAATTAGATCATGGTCTGGCTATTCCAAGTTGATTTTGCCTTTGGTGCTTGATGATATCCTTTCGCTCTCAAACAATAGATTGATCCTTATAGACAAAAAGCCAATACAGGGTACAGAATTGGACCGCAATGCGATCGTGTGGGTAAATGATCTATTTGATAAAACTGGTCATCTGATGAAATATCACGAAGCACTCGAAAAATTTGGATTTCATAACTTACCACGGCATAACATCCGCCATAAGAACATATTTGAAACAATTCGCCAAAAATGAAGCAAACTATAAATTGGACGCCACCTTTATACTATTTCAGATAAAACAACTCATAACAAAACCTTCTAATGAGATTTATAAACCCTAGTAGAAGATAATGTAAATAGAAATCTCATCGGGAAATGGAACAATTATTTTTTAAAAGATTTAGATGTTGATTGGTGGAAAGACGCATTCTCTAATCCATTTAAATGTTGCACCGAAACCAAATATAGGTGGCTTCAATACCGGATAAACACTAGAATCATTGGAACCAAATCCTTATTGAAAAAGTCAAAAATAACTGACGACAATTTGTGTTCGTTTTGGTTGCTCTGGCTCGGAGACAGTAAGTCATATTTTTGTATAAATGCCCAGTTATAAAAACACTATGGAGAGATATAAAACAGTGGGTACATGAGATAACAGGAATGCCTTTCATGATATCACCTCAACTGATATTAGTACGGAAATCAGTCGAGAGCTCAGATGGCGGCTTTTTGCACTTCCTTCTTATCTTTATAAAGTATTTCATATATCGGTTTAAAATGAGAAATGAAATCCCAACTTTAGTCGGCATTAAAACAGATTTGAAATATCACTACAATGTTGAGAAAGCAAGTTTCTATCAAAAATGTAAATACTTCAATTTTAGCCATCGTTGGTTAGAATGGAAAGGATTGCTGAATGATTGAGCCAAGTATCGTCCATATTAACTCCCAAGACTGTCTTGTCATCTGCTGAACGTACAGCTCATGAACTTATGCAACCTTAATTGTATAAATAAAATTGCACACCAGTCTCCACGCCACATGCACACACACACTCTCTCTCTTCTCTTTCTATAGCCCCTCTCCACACAATCTATCTCTCTCGTGCTTTCCCAGAATCTCATCTGTCACTCCTCTCTCGATCATCTGAAAAATCGAAATATATTAATCGATTTTTGATTAAGAATGTGACCTATTATGAAACGATTTACTTTTTAATATGATGTGCGTGAGATTATATGTGACTTTATATTTTGGAAATAAAAATTATTTAAAAAAAACAAAACTTCAGTAATAGCTGTTCATCTACTTGCCATCCGCTTATATTTCATGAAATCATAATTAATTAATAATAAATCATTGGTTTAATAATGTTTATTCACACTCAGAATGTAAATTACAACATAATAGCGAACCAAAGCCGGACGCTTTGGGTCGTATATAGACTATATCTGATTTTGTGACGTCGTCAATTATTATCTAATACGACGCAGCTGTTTTGAATTTCGCGACCACTTTTGTCGCACAGTAGATCGGTGGGCTTAAAGTATTAATGTCGTAATCGGAAAATCTTGTTACTGTGTCTTTCGATTACTGGTATTGCAAATGAGAATTATGAACATTGAATTACAATGTAAGTTTATTCGAAGCGTTAGTTTACCTTTTATTGAGAAAATAAGACACAATAAATAACGACGCTAAAGTAACTACACACATCGGGGCGAGTGAAAAGTGATCGAAATTCCTGATGTGAAATATAATAAGAATGTCATCACGAATTGACGGTTCTACTGCTTATGGGCATTTAATGTATAGCACTTGGTACGGTAAGGTACTGTGCGAAACGAAATAATCTATATTTAATAAGGAATTAATTGTTATCATAAGACTATATAGTACGTACATGCATGTGATAATCCATAAATATCGAAATCGAAAGGACAAAGCAGAAGATACATTAAGGTAGGATTCCCCTAAATGTTGGGAATATGCATTGTCGATGAGGGTGGGCTATGTTTGGAGGCTCGTTTTTGACGACAACTGCGAGCACAGACTAAAGTGATATATCAAAATGTAGGTCCAGGTTTGGAGTATCGGAAACCAGTGGCACTTTCCGCATGAATGTATTCTAAGTGGCAAAAAAATGTCTTGGAAAATAGCCTTTGGCATTCGTACGCAAACAACGCGAAACCACATTTCACCCCAAAAAATAACTTAGTGACAGATGACCACGAATCCGACTACAATTCCATTTGAAAACATTTAACGTTTTCCACCTGCAATACCCATACAGCCGAATTCACCAAACCCACAAAACACGTGGAGTCGGAATCCATTTTATCGATTTATTCGTTATTCGCACCAAAGTGCAAAGGTCAACTGCGGCGAGTGCAGATACCGGTATATATGGAATACCCAATAATCCGAAGGTCTCATAATCCGAAGGTCCGATACTACGAATATCCGGTATATATTCCGCACGAACACCTCCTGAGAAAGGTGACATTATAATTACACCAAGAGGCGTAATTGCAATGCATATTTGTGGTACACTTATGCTTTAAATATGGCCATTTGTTATTAGCATATTTTAGATTAGTATAGTATCAGACTCAGGACTGTAAATTTGTGCCATTTTGTGGTTATCACAGGCGTCTACCGGTACTTGTAGTTCAATCAGGTACTCGGTGCGGGGTCCAGAGAGTTTTCAGATATATATTTAAGAATATTTCAGCACGCATATCGCTGAATACAATTTGTGTAAGAACACCCATTGTCAGTGTTTGGCACAAATTTATTTGCCAAATTGCTGTTTGCTGATTTAGCAAATTTCTTAAATCAACCCATTGCGAATAATTGCCATTATTATCATTTAAATTTCTTCTAATGCAAGGCGAGTGTGTCTGTTTTTACATACACAGGGACCTATCAAAGCCAGTTTTCATACCGCTTACCGATGTGGGCACCCAAACTGCCGGTGCCAAAAAAAAAAAAAAACATTTGTTTTTTAATTCACTGAGGTCCCAATTCATATCATAACAAAACATTTATATACCGGTACCAGTATATTGACATAAGACATTTATTTTACAAAAAGATGGTTGGAATCATATTGTAAAGCATGTTTGGCTTTCATCTGTGAAAACTTCGAATAGTTTGAGTTCAGGTTTGTTAACATTCAGCTACTTCCGCATTTCAATCAAATTCAAGTGAAATTACACAATACAGTGCTGGAACAGTGACAATTTGATCAATTCAACATGGTTAATAGGTGGAATATCATAATACCAAATTAATAATTAACATAGAGATTAGTACTAATAGTAATTACTAACTTAAAGGTACTCAATCCGATCGGATGGTCCTATATTATTATTTCATTGGCTTTGGGGGTAAAAAATAATTGATTCGAGTCGAGGAACCTACCAATCAACACTCTGGGTGATTATCGATATTTGAAGTTTTGTTATTTCTATTCTTTCTGTCCCAGAACATGGCATCAAAAGGATGTTCTCGGTCAAAATTGCGCTATTATTACCACTTGATTTTAGAGTTATCCATCCTTGTCTGTTTGAATAGTGTTTCTGGTGTACACATCTCGAGCAAATTACGAAGTTATGGGCAATTATTAGTACTCATCTCGGGGAAAATAAAAAAATTCAAAAATCAATATCTAATAACTCTGAGCTTTGTTTGATGTGTTCCTTGACTCGAATCAAATATGTTTTATCCCCAAAGCCAAAGAAATGGTAATATAGGACCCTCTGATCGGATTGAGTACCTTTAATATACACTGTTTCTGCACTACTACATGTAGTATATTATATGTACATGTAAGTGTCTCTCACTTGAATTTTTATAAAATAGCCTAATATATGAATTAGAGTGATATTAAACAGTACTGGTAAATCTCATTTCAAGCAGGATAATCATAATCCATTGAACCAAAAGATATCTGACAATAACTTATAATCATTTACAATCCCATACATATATAACAATTTCCAAAGTTACGCTTGACAAATTAAACTCTCAATACAATGGATTTAACAAAAAGGTTCAGGGGGGACAACCGCCAGACCCGACCATCAGCAGGGGGAAACCCCCTCCCGAACCTCCCCGCTCAGGCCTTTTGGATATGCTTTTGGCAGATCATTCCCCGATAACAGTGTCCCCAAAAATCCCTGGATCAGTTACTGATACATGTACGGTATATGTAATGTATAGGCGAGGGGTTGCACGTGGTCCTTCAGCCGCGAAACACGTTTTTTATCAAAATAATATTGTATTTGACCAATAAAACATTATAATTTAGTACATGTAAATAAACAATATAACATATAGCATCAGATAATTGCTTAGTTTGGTTTCGAGATCAGACATCGGATGCTTCAGGTCGAGTCATTTTATGCACACAATATGTCTTAAGTATAGAATAGTGTTAAAATGCATTCGTTCAATTCATCACAACTGGAACATAGAATGGAATGATCTCCAATGGGGTCTCGAGCAGTTTACCCACTCGCACATTGAACAACGATGCCATTAAAATGGCACTTCCAGCCCGAGGACAGGAGCGACCCGTCATATTGTAGTCACCCGACTAAGCCCAGTTGATGAATTGACTGTAGAAACATTTTAAAATTATCATCCATACCAAATTTCGCATGGATGTACTATAAAATATATCGAATCAAACCCATATTCGAACTTGATCTGCATTTTGGTGTGATTAATTTACATACCAAATATGGTGTCGATCAGATGAAAAATGTTCGAGTCATAGCTGCATGTGTGAACTCTTTAAGTAAAAACAAGAGCAAAAATGGTTAATTACACAATATAAAAAAACATGTATGTACAGATGAAGAACGTGATAAGAAAAACCTAGGTAAGAAATATGAGGCAGATCAGAAGAAATATGTTTGACTTACAGTACTAGTATAGCATCAGATAGCATGTGTGTACGTGAAGGGTTAATTATTTTCTAAACAGATCAACGAATCGATGCGGTAGCAAAAAATACACAGGTGAGGAGATCACTGGGGGTGTCATCACACATGAATTAAATAGGATTATAGGAACACAATCCGACAAAAAGTAAATCGGTTTATATGGTATCAGATAGCACATGCCAATTTGGCATTTGTGATTGCAATCTGTAAAGTGTTAATAATTTCTAAACCGATCGATACAAAAACTATACAGGTGAGGGGTGTGTCATCATAAACATGTACATAAAATTTGAACAAGATCAGATAAATTATACTTCAGTCATCGTGTCGATAACAAGTGTCTACGGACGGACAGACAGACAGACGAACGATAGCTGGTTGATCCAGACACTGGCATTATGTGTTCCATACATGCCTACACATAAACACATGCAACATACACTACTTTCTAAACGAAATATTTGGATCAGAAATTTGCCAATCAAAAAGATCGATAACATTTTACATTGATTTGCCTTTTATACTCAATCGACCTGCGGGGTCAAATGCTTCATTTTCAGGGTGGAAACAATAGGGTTTCAATTGGTCATTTGAAATGTACATAGACCAATTAGCAATCAAGTTTGGTCACTCATCTCACTCTCAGACAGATGTGAATGGATCACGTGGTCAAAATGTCAGCCGATTGGAATTCCGAACTGTTAAAATTTTGTGTTTGTTCTGGCGATGGCTAGAACATTGACAAAACGCTCCCAAACTAATATATGGCAACAAATCAGTATACTAATTATTAGATAACAGTTTAAGAATACACTGAACTCATCTGAATGCGAATATAGATGATTAATTCCAATCCAAACAGAACGATAATACGATGTTGAAAACCAAAATCCATGCTTTGACAAGCCGAATCACACACTTTCCACTTCGCGAATTAACCTAGGTTCGATAAAATATAGGGCGGTGGTCACTGGTTATTTCACAAATATAGTGACACATTACAATAGCCAGATCATGATACGAATGATATTTAAGTTATTGCGATCGAATATTGATTCGAATGCACGAACAATTCAATGAGACTATACGTACATGTAACAAATCAGTCCGCACGTGAAATCGCTATCTGTAAACTGTAATTTTAAGTGTAAACACGTCGTGTTTACTAAATGTCAAAGCGCTAATAACTAAACAATTATTGCGATACCGAAACACTTTCCTCCCCTCACATGTCCATGAATGAACAAGAAAATATCTCACAATTAAAGTGACATACACAATTAACAATTAGAACTGAAGGAAGTCAGAAAATTTACAATGATTCGTTCCCGCCCGACTGCAATTTCTTTGAATGTTGTTCATTGTCACGTGACCATGATTCAATCAAAATGGCGTCCCCATAGTAACGATTAATTCCAACTTGCAAATCTTATTTCTACACCTAGCACCTAGTAAATTGACCATACTATCGTATAATTGATCTACGGTGTCCGGGTTACAATACCGCTGGATAATTTGGCCAAAATAATGAAAATTAAAGGATTTGTGATTTTGTCATAAAAGAATTTCAAATAGCATTTTATCCACCAAAAACACCGTTGAAATTTTTTTCAGTCTCGGCCATGACTTCAGATTAACGATTTATACAATATCTGAGCTTGGGAACTCTCCAGGTCCCCTATTTCAATATATGGTCATTTCTTTTTCTCATGGCATAATTTAGGGGAATCATACCTTAAGGCGAACTCGGTCAACGGGGAAAGTTACACTCTTATGACTAATGTGTAGGTTTTGTACACACAATGTGTAGCCCTGCTACACAATCATTATTCATTTTAATCTTAAACATATATGTGTAGTATATGTGTAGTTTTATGAACGTGCACAAACTGTGTAACAATTTTTGCACAATAAATAGGTCAATTTCTACACATTTATACACACTGTTGTGCATAAAATAAACACATATCCCTTACACATTTTGTGTAGATTCTTACACATATAGATTGTAGACAAGAATGTAAGTTCAGTATTCCGAACTGTGTTTATATATTTCCTCCTCTGAAGTCCGCCTGAGGGACATTTACATAAGGATTAACTGTCATGTGGACTGTTTTTATGGAGATGTAACCGTGAGGTAAGTGGTCATAACTTGTGTAAAACCCGAAGTACACCTGTAAAGATCTAGCCGTTTCCCGTTAAAGGTATGGTTGGGAAGTATAGTGAAGTGAAAAATTTTAGAAATGGAAATGGCGAAATTATTAATATCCAACTCAAACTTTCAGGTAATGCTATTGGTAATTTTAAAGATATTTAAACAACATTGTTAAAGGTTTGTTTCAGTTCATAGACAATCTCTGAAGTGAGTGTCGCACCAAAAGCATGGTCATTGTCAGTTTTGAGATCTTTTCGTCGCATACATCTACAAATTGGTGCCTAATCATTCGGATTGGATTTTATATTATATATTATATATATAAGTTTCAACATCGCGAATAAAATGTGACACATTTCCGTTTGCACATTATACAATAAAATATTGTTTTCATTTTACTTGGGCGTTCACCATGTCCATGTATACAGGGCCGTGGCGATGGGGTGTGTCTCATCCCAACTTTAATGAAAATATTCCAAATCTGGAAATTTCATACCTGACACGACATTAGTTGGACATTTGACATCCACAATATGTTGAAATTGTTCTCGTAGTTTGATTTTCCAACAATTTATTAGTAGTGATTTTTTGTTTTTACCAATAATTGCTTATTTTTTTTGCCAAATTATTGGACTGAAATGGCCATCAGTTGGAAATGATCCAACCTTAGAGATGTGTCAAGTTTGGAAAATGTCCAACAATGGGAAATCTTAAGGCAAAAAGTCTGGATGCTAGGATTTAGCAATTTTCATGGTTCAGATTATAAAATGTTCTCACACCTGACCATAACCATGGTCGGTCGATAATATTATGTCTAGGTCCCGGCCCCGTTGTCAGTTAAACAGCTATCTAATTTAACTGAATCAAATCGGGGTTCAAGTTGCTTGACGTCAGGCCACTAAACATGTTAGGATTGGGCAATTTCCAGGTTTAGACACCGGTTCAGATCTAAAGGAAATCACTCAATACGGGGCCGCCTAGAAGATTACTGTGGGTGGAAAGTTAGATTAAAGCCCAACGTGTTGCGTACATGTATTTACGCGAACTTATGAGTTTGGTGATATGCAAGGTTTGGTGCAGTTGGAAATTCCAAAGATAAACAGTCCCACACCTCCAAATCAGGCCCTCGAGACCGTCCCTGTGTATATATGTCAACGCGCACTCAGATTTAGATTATTGAACTAACTGTCCATTAAGTTTGAATCCTTTGAAACGTGCCATCCCATTTCTTCCATATATATATGAACATACATGTACATGAACACACACATTTAATTCCCTCGAATGCGCAACAAATGTACCATGCACATGCAGAGTACATGAACCATCATCAGTTAGTATTTATAATAATAGCTTTTTATCAAGGTGTGTGACCACCGACAGACAGCTGATTAGACAATCAAACTGGCACACTGACCCATATATACACAGGTGAAAAGCGGGCTGGTCTATCAGTGATTACACAATAATATTGTTCGAGTTAATTGTTGAAAGGAAATCATCCACGACGGCATGACCCCAGATAAACATCTAACTTAACCGCAGAGCGAATTATAATCCATACGACAATCAAGTGATTGTACTAAATCATTTGATCAAAAAGTTGAAAACCGTATAGCTGCGTATCCGGTAACCTGTAATTCTTAACCGGCGAAGTATAAACACTCTATTGTTATCGCTAACCGGCTAAAGCGAATCTTCGCCGGCTAATGTATAAACACCCCATAAGGGCAGTATTCGCCATGAAAGTTTTAACAAATATATTCTCATGTATCATTAATACTATACCCACAAGTCGGATTTCGGAACTTACATTCCATGTCTACGATCGCTGTAGATTGTATTCCAAAAAATATACTCAAACAATATGGTCGTCGTGTAGCAGACTATGAAACTGAACGCATCGCAATGCGCATGCTCTACGTTCTTACACAATTGTGTGTAACAAAATATATACATTATGTATAGAACGGCCCTTCGTCAATGTATTTGTATGTAAAACTACACATTGCTATGTGTATTAATCGGTTTAAACATTTGATGTGTAATCGTTTCTACACATTAGTTATAAGAGTGTACACTAGCTATGACGTTGTTCGTCGATTTTCGTTGAATTCGACACGGTGACACCTTAGAATGAAATGAACAGCTATGAAATGGTTCGCTTCTCGGTATAAAATCTCCGCCGCAGTGCTCGCCCAGCGGCAAGAAAAGAAACAAATTGGTTAAATTCATTAACGATGTTCCCGTTCCCCTCACGACAAGGTACAACTATTTTCACTTTGATGTTGGTAATAGTAGTTTATAACCATGTCGATAAAGACGACCCGGAAGTACGATTTGCCTAATTTATACTAGAAATTACGACCCTGGTCCATTCATTCGACGAACCCAGGAAATATAGCCTTATGTGAATCTTATTTGGAGGGAACACCAGAGAATCTATAAACTGATTTTGATATAAAAAAAGAAAAGACAAAAGGCCAGTTACCCTCATATGAGTGGTTTTGCTTTGGTTCGTTAATTACGCTAGCGTATGATCATATTATATCGTATTGGTATTGGTAATACGTGTTACCATGTTGTTAAAGACTGGGAATCATTGGTCCATTATATATTTCTGTGATGTATCGTGGAAATATAGCTATTATCTAGTTAATTATCAACCAATGATCAGCCTGTCCCGTTAGCTAATATCTAGTTAAAATTCTAGCCACTATCTTATTTAAAATTTAACATAGCTAGATATTAGCTAAGAATATTAATTAGTAAAGTGCTTGATTAAGACAATGAGGTTAGCTACTTTTTAGTCTTTCCAAAATGTTAATTAGCTAGCTAGCAATCTCAGTTACCTATTTGCCTCTAACAATTAGGTACTTTCAGCCATATCTGATTTACATATGATTGTGCAGATACCAATTGGCTACTTTCTAGTTAAGCTTTAGTTATCTCATACTGGTATATAATATGTGTAGCTAATAATTAGCTACAATCTAGTTAATACTGAGTATGCTATTAGCCCCAAAATTAGCGAGGATATGTCAACTCATATTCTGGAATATGACTAGATCCTAGTTAATATTTAGTTAGGATCTAGTCATATTTTAGTTAAAATTTAGATCATTTCAAGCCAATATTTATCATGATTCTAGCTATATAATAAACGTCCCTATACATCACTCCCGACTTTTGAACAGATCAATAAATACATGAAATACTTTTCTAGAAACATAATATTGCCCAAAAATATGCACTGAAGTAATACAAATCCCACTTTAATCAATATTTCGACAGTATTGCTCGGTCCACAATAGCTTGGGATATCGGTTGGGTTGCACCTGTTTTGACCGAGTCAACTCCCGTTACTCTTCTATAACGGACTTTACGCCTATAATCGCGGGCGGGAGTTATCTTGCTTGTATGGCTTCGGATTACGTCTGCTTGGAACTTTGCGTATATGAACATAGAGGGAAGACTTTCTCAAGCATGATGATATCAAATATGCGTATATCAGAGATCAGGGTAATGTCAAAGCAACGATATTTATAAGTAAACAAAGCCTTGTTTTCCAGAGAAGTTCGACTTGTTGTGGTATCAGAACATGCTTGTAAACAATATATTAAACGATGGTGTCATCACTTTACGTTTTTCTATCACGCTATATGATATATCATTTTGAAGACAGATTCATCACGGACGTGTGAGATTATTAATCACATTCACGGGTTCATGCGAATGCCCGGGCTCCACGTATACATGTAGTACGTCTTTTGAATGAAAGTCAGCTATATATAGAAGAGCAACGAGACGGAGTAGGTCCAAAAACATCAACCCAACCGATACCCAAGCTATTGTGGACGAGAAGACTTGGTCTATTCGTACACACATATATTCGTTCAAATGTACTTTAAAACAACTGTCATAGCTAACAAGCACACTAGCATTTTATTGAATAATAATAATAGCATATATGAAGATTGTGTGCTGACATATGTGACCAGTTAATGTATTCCCAGATTAACTGAGTATATGTGTACCTTTATATACCGTTATTGTCCTCCAACTTCTGAAAAGTGATACATATACATGTTAATGTTTATACAGCATGTTACAAAAATATAGTGAAATGGAAAGACCAAAAGTAAGTTGGGAGAAAAGAAACATACACATATATGAACCACGTATATATAATATGAATAACTGATGCTCTATTTAACTTTATATGAAATTTGATTTAACCAAATATAATAATTCAATGTTTATTCTGTAATGTTTATGGTAGATCTGGAATGGTGTAGTTTTCATAGGTTTTGAATATGTTATAATCTGTTAGTTATCTGCCCACACATTTTATTGACTAGTCCCCCTAGGTATGCATGTCCATATAAATTCACTTTATGTTCGGGGCACCTGTCTACTTGCTAAAACATTTGGATGATATTCAATTCGAGACAGCCAGAATAGTCACAGGGTGTACATGGTCTGTTCTCAGTGGTAGGCTTCTTGTCGAACTTTGATGGGAGAATCTAGATAATAGATATTAGACAAATGTCGAAATCGCATCATATTGTTTAAAAAAAAGACACCTAGTTATCTGGTTCAAGTCCGACTTTGTCCCACCAAAAAGCAGAAGTAAGAGAACCAATGTGACCTTATTTCATATTAGTAGTAATCAATGGGACGCCCTGGAAAAGTCATATGTAAGGAATCAATTAAACCTAACCAATCATATCGCCGCCATACTTCAAGACGATCAATCATCATATATACGTTCTTCGTGGAAGAGATATATCGATGACTGTTTTCTCATTTGGAAATCAATGGACTGTTCATTGGATGAATTCAATGAAATTCTCAACTCACTTCATGACTGTATTTCACTTCAGAAAGGAGTCAAACTGAGTTACGATTCCTCGTGCAGAATGCTCTTGTGCAGAAAAGCGGAACACATAGAAACGGGCATATTCTACAAAAGCACAGACATCCATCAGTACTTATATTTTAAAATTTGCCATCCTACGCACACTAAACGAAATATCCCATATTGTCTGGCAAGAAGAGTGTGTGCTATAGTAGATAACGTTCAAACCAGAGATGTACGCCTTACAGAATTATCAGATTTCCTTCTGAAACAAAATTACCCAACTAATCTTATAAATTGCGGTATCAATCAAGCCAAGAGCTTATAGAAGGAAACCCTACGAGCAGATACCAAACGAACAGCAAACGAGGACAAAATTCCCTTTCTGGTTACTCATAATCCACTTCATACAAATATAGTTCAAAGAGCTCGCAAAATACTACCAATTCTCCACGAGAGCCCGAAAATGAAGTTTCTCGTTCTCGTTCTCGATGATATTATCCAAAGCAAACGACAACCACGGAACATTAAAAAGATTGTAACTCGGGCCAAATTAGATTCAGTGCCACCTTCTGTACCAGATAAAAGGAGATGTGGATACCGGAAATGTGCCTCGTGCGTTGGTATTCTATGTGGGGAGACTTTCAATATTAGACTTATGGAAATCTCACCGTGAAACCAAATGAAAAGATGGACTGTTCATCTGAGAATTTGATTTATATAATTATATGTCCGGGATGCAAATAATTATATGTGGGTCAAACTGGGATGACTATACTCGTCAACGAATGACCATCCACAGAGAACAAATCACATATCCCCAATATAGACAAATCTCTCTCAGTGAACACATCGATATATGTGGGAAAGGACGATTTAAATATTCCCACTCTATAAAATGAGGGCTGTGAGCGTAACAACACGTCTGGCAATGGAAGATAGATCCAAAGCCAAACTCAAGCCAAAGTTAAACGGGATATGACGTTAACTCGATCGTAATGTAACTCCGGAAGTTACGACACAATTGATTAATTCAAGATATCACCTGATGAGATGTTTAAAACACACCGAAAGGTCTAGTGACCTAAATATATATTTTTATAGAAGCCATGTTTTACTTTCATTTCAAGATATATATATTTTCGACTAAATGCGTGCATTTGATTGTTCAATGCCCTTAGATGATCGTGGTAGCGACAATCTCTATCAGCCGAGGGAAATGTCGTTTCCTGCATCACAACGCGCAGTGATACTTTAAGAAATTGGGCGACATGCACCAACAGTCGCCCGACATCATGACGCCATAAAAATTTTCCTAAAAACGTCCATAGTTACCATACCGTGAAAAATAAAATTAACGAATTAGTCAAATCAGTGAAACTATGAAATGCGATAATTTTAAGGAATATTTTACATAATTATTCCACCATTAGTATTTATCCAGCTTCGTACCAATACTAATATGACATGGCAGTGGTCATGAGAGCATAGAATGCACCTTTGTAGCGATTGTTTACTTTTCGAGTTTGTCACCGGAGACCGCAAATTCGGTAGGGAAGTTTGGGAACACCGCTTCGGAATTGCTATCGAATCGGATTGTCTTTATGACAATAGATGTTCTAGAACTGTTGTAAAATAAGTGAACTTTACACCAGCAGGTACAGTTTAATAGTTTACGGTGTGGCGTCTTGCATTTGTATAGTTGGAAAGTTGAAAACAGAGATCGAATTGTGTGTGTGTTCATCTCGAACTTTCGGCCGGTCGCCCAATTTATTCTCGAACCAATTTTCCGTTAAAAGAGCAGCTGAAGTCCAGACACAAGTATCACTTGGGTAGTTTTACTATTTTAGTGCTTTTAATATAGTTTCTTTAAAAAAAACTAGTTTAATCATCAACTAATATGCGGATTGTCGTAATTATAATCAATCATTCTCAGAGTTACCTATCTCAGAGTTTTCATCCAGGTCATACCAAAAAGGTCAGGCACCGAGATTCCACCGCATTAATTCCGATCCAGAAGGAGGCGGTAAACAGATCACGACACTTAAATCAGCGTTTCATTCTCTTGGATAAAACGGGATTCAGTAGAAAAACAAGTTACTAAAGCCATATCGAAGAACATCCCTACTCAAATACAACGAGAAAACCACCGTGACTGTGTTCCCATTGTAATGACATATCACCCATCTACGGACAAACTCAGACGCATTATGTGGAACCTCCAGCCATTGATTGAACGTGATGAATACCTCAATAGAGTTTTCACCGATAAACCTGTTGTGCGGTGTATAGCTATACGAGGCAACCGGCTAATCTTAGCCAGAAGCTTGTCTCGAGTCGACTTTAATCATCCATTGAAGAACCCGGTACTGAACCTTATCGTACCCCGATGTGTACGACATGCTCCCTCATCTCAAATAAGACACTTTCAACAAACGACGCATGCAGCGTCTTTAAATTTAAAGGTTCGAGAAATCCGTGTTCGCGCGCGTGATCCGTGATGGATTGGCATATTTACAGAGGAGACAGGTTGTAGAGCAGAAGTGTACAACGAGGTTCAATAGTTTACATGATGGTATCAATCGTGATGCAGGTTTCATGTCTACATGGTTATAACGTTCCTGTGTGTTCGTCACGATAACCACAACATTCAAGTTCAGCGCAAAGCTTGTTTACTGGAAACCAACGTGATTGCGTCATTTCCAACACCAGTGTTTACGCCGTGAACTGTAACTTTCTCCTTGTGTAATTCATAGGTGTCTTATCTCCCACCCGACGAAGGTTGTAAAACCGCAATCTCGCGCTATTGCACACTTGATAAGTCTAAAAAGTTTTATTATCTCTTACAATTATATATATAGAGGATCTACAACGAGTCCCTAGTTTATGGCTGAATTTACAAAACGAGTCCAGTAAATTAGGTGAAGAAAATGCCTTTCATTATTTCTTTGATTGCCACCTACATTCAATCCCAAGAATTCGTCTACTAAATAAATTACTTCCTTACAATATTTATTCATTAAAAATTTTGCTATTTGGAGATCCTGCACTACCTGATTGTGAAAACATGAAACTTTTCTTAGCTGTACAGTCATTCATACGCGAGACAAATCAGGATTCTTTTGACTAACTCTTCCAAACAATGATACGTACAAGCCAGCAATCGAAACAAACAAACTTGACTTTAAACATATATATATACCAACTTATGACTAAATCGGGGTGGGGGTGACCGGTGATATGTATATATGTTCAACTTGTTTTGGTAGTCATGTTGCTTTGCCATTACTTATTATTTATTTTTCAGTGTAATAACATATGGGAGAGGGGGTACCCATAAGTCAGTCAGCACTTGTCCGCCAATCCCATTGTCTGTATAAAAATTGTATGTGTTATATATATCATGTGTTATATAAATTAGACAACTAAATATGTTTAAACTAAATTAGGTCTGGACACAGCCTTTGGCGAGGTTCAGACCTAATTTACTGGACAAGTTTTGTTAATTCCGATATACTCTGGGGACGAGTTGTAGATTATATTTATTACATGATCCAAAAACCTAGATAAAACATACTTAAATCAACAAATGGGGCGTAAAACTAACATCGGCTTCAAAAAGACCTGCGATGACGTTGCACGTAAATATGCGGTGTTTGCCCTCGTAAAGAAATAGTCCCAGAAAGTATCTTTGACGTATTTATTGGCATAAATTTAATGGCAAAACTTTTCAAACTCTTCATTCATCAGAGAATGTTGCAAAAAACATTGGAAGCCAAAGTATTTTGAGATGTAACGTACGGAATGTAAACAGACGACAAACCGAAAATCAAAGGTCACCCTGACGCTATTTCCTATTATTAAACGAACGTTTTTGATATCACAATTTATAGAACGGGTTTATTGAATGGAATAAGGGTAGGATCGTGTAATATACACAAAGTATGTGGACTTGGTGATTCCTGCATAGTTTGTTTCAATGTTGTTAGAACAAAGTGATGATTTTAAATAATCCCTAAAGCATGCACTTGACACATACAACTGATTTCGGAATTATACATTAAAATATCTCTGGATCGGAATATAATATATTATAAATTCTGCGTTTCTGTTTTCGCTACTCAACATTTATATATTACATATTTAAAGAGCGCAGTTTAAGCCTATTGTCATCGTTTGACGACAAATTAATGAAATGAAAATCATGGAATAAGTGGTATTTTTTTTATTTATGAGCATCTGTGACGTTTTACTTACGGATGATTGTGTGGATTTTCGCTACGTCTGCGCCATGCAGATAATGTCGACTTCGCGTCAAGTCGGGCTAACACAAAACTATTGCAGTTCTATTTCGTTTTATAATTCAGGCGCAATTATATTTGTCTCAACTAAATATCTATAATTGTTTTCAGCGTTGTTCAATCTCTTAGTGACCGTGAAACTGTTCCCAGTCAGTTTTCTAGGTTTCCGTGGCGACAAAAGTGACACGCCGCGTGTGCGCAGTGAATAATTTCCTATTAATACATATTATTAATAGGTATACATGTAACATGGTGACGGAATCACCACGAATCACGCAACATCCAATTTAGAAGATATGTAGGCGATATACATGCGAATAATCTCAGGTGCCTAATAATCGTGATGGCCTAATAATAGCGATGTGTGAGGATTTAGGCTGAAATTAATATAATGGACCTCTCTTTAATACCTCCGTGCCAAGAGACCTTACGCTTACACATTCGCCAAGCAAACTATGTATGTAGGATCTGGCGACTGTCATGTGAGTCACAAATCAATTCACCTGACCCATCAACATACGGCTGGGAAGCAAACATGACCATAAAGTGGACTAATACACCATTTCCTAAAGACACTGAAACTCTTCTTATTGACATGACCGACAATCGACCAGCAGACGCGGATCAAGACCACGCAATCAACGAATACACAAGCGACGATGAAGCAGACGAGCATAATTGAATTTGATAGCTCTGACGACGAGGAACTTGATGAAGATTCATGATGTCAGCGGTAATTGAGGATAATTGGTTGTCCATATAATAAAACTGCACGTTTCGATTGATTTAACAATTATATTGTCTAGTATATTAATGAGGTGATACCATTTATGTTATACTAATTACTCTATCCATTCCAATCTACGCATTGGACGAGTTACCACGAGATAACGCCGAGATATTCGACTTTAGTGGTTATATATTATCATGTTCGTGTCATAAATATCAGTTTGGGGTAAAAAATACATGTATGAACATTAACCGTCAAGTACGGTCAGCTGAACTCATAAGTCAATACAACTGACCAGTTGGAGTTTTCCTCGTATATATGCGGGATTATTTTATATTTTTCACTCGCTGTACAAAGCAATGCGAAATTACGGCCACCACAAGATTGTCACTAGTCCACCATTTCCAATTATAGATGATTCGTCGCGAAATGTTCAACAGTGTGTAAACAGATGGAGTTTAAACGCAACAGTTTGTTTGAATCGATGGGGAATTTTGTCACGTGACGTCACTTACGTCACATATGTCGCGCTATAAGTATACATATATACTATAAAATTGTTCTCTATATCACTCTCAAATACGGGGAAATAACGTAGTAAGTGCACATTGAAATATAAGTGAACAATGTATGTTTATTTTCCGATAAAAAAATGCCCCTTGGGGGCAGGGTTAAGTTTTCGGTTTTTTCTCAGATATGGAGATGAAAATCATATATCTGTTAAAATTGTCGACTAACATGTATATCACAGTTTCTAAAAAATATATAACACACCCATAGCCTACCAGTGCAACGGTGTACAGACAAACAGAGTTGAACGGCAACAGTTTGTCTGAATCGACGAGAAATTTTGTTGCGTGACGTCACTTTCGTGGGAATGACGTCGCGTTATAACACGTAGCACGGTAACGGCTGATTGTATAACATAGAACATCATCAAGATGGCTGTACATCACGAATTAATTGACTAATTCGACATTATTTTCAGTACCCAGCAAGCACTTTAATATGTGTCATTGGCGAAATATGGACCAAATTTTCAGTAGGGTACCCCATGAAAGGTCCCGAAAATCGATATTTTGTCACCTATCTCGCTTCGGCGCCCTCAAAATTCGAAAAGTAGAGTAATTTTCCTATACGGAAATGTTAGTCGCATAAATTCCCCCGGGGTGCGACGGTCACCCCCCCCTCCCCCCCCCCCCAGCACAGCCTAGACTAATAATAGTGGTGGCAATTTCACTCTATGTCTCAATTCCAAATAATAGTGATCGTTGGGAATTTTCTCCAAAATTAATAACTGCGCTGACACTATTATTTGGCACCTGAGAGTACTATGTATGCAGATCAATATGTACGAGATTGTACAAAAGGGAGTTGCATATATGCACACGCACACACACACACCCTCCATCACCCACACACACCCACCCTCCCACCCTCACACACACACACACACATACACACACACACACACACACACACCCCCACATGACTTTAATTGATATCGATAATCTATGTACATGTGCATGGACCCTGGATAAATTATAATACGATGTTTACTACAAATACAGATTTATACAAAAAATTGAATGGCGACTCGGGGTAACCTTGCGAACGTTACAACGGTGTTAGTTCTACAAAAGTTTGAAAATTATATTATTATTATACGATTTGTTGATAAATTCACGGCATATTGATATACTAGCTGACATGCTCTGAACAATACATGTATTTGACAATGTCAGAGATATTTACAAGCTGTTTTCGCACAGAAGTGACATTAACGCTCTATATTTCTACCACGTGAGGACTTGACTAACAAGCTATGCTCTTTATCGTTCCATGTTCGGGACCCAAACGTTCTCAAAGTCGATCGCTAGAATTAATACAGAAAGAGACCATACATGTACATGTATAGCAATTTATCGACATACACACGTACTTTTCAAACCACCAAGTGCCTTTAAATTGAGCAAGAAGTTCAAACTAAAAAAAAAATCTATAATTATTTGTTTTTAAATATTACAAAAAATAATCATCATGTCAACATTTTTAAAATACCAAGATGTGCGCGAAGCTCGCACACGTCTTCCTTTTAACAATTATAGCCTGTTCAACTAGTTTTTATATAAATATATTATTATACATTAATATGTTGTTTTTTTTCTTCAAAATGTTTTATGAAAACAGATAAAAACGACATCTGTGGAAAACGCAATGCTATTCCAGTTGCGCAGATAAGATTTTCGCGGTGAATGCCCGCGATCCACCTTGCATCCCGGTAATTCGCGGTGGTGTGCAGTGAGGTGTGAAGAAACTGCCCTCACCTTGCTGATTACACAATAGCGCCTTGCTAATCCTCTCCACTCAAGCTTTGTCGATATAATGAATGATTACTATGAATATACATGTGTGAGTGGAACCGAGTAGGAATAATGTGGTTTTGGGAATTGTTTGTTTTTTCCTTCTTTTTTTTTCAATTAACATGCATACTAGAGTGAATTTTGTTTTGTATTGTTTGTTTGTTTTGTTTATTTTGTTATCAGAAAATTATGTATCGTTTGTGCAATCAGGGCATCTTCGGTTTTTGCATCGCGCGCTCGCTGAATAGGTATTAACGATATCCGTTTTCAAACGTTTTCGGAACACATGTCTTGATTGTTTAGAGGTATATTTACTTTCTAGGGAATTCCACATAAAGGGGAATGAATGGTATGGGAGAACTTTAGAAAAAGAGATGGTCCTGAATTTTTTTTGTACTATAGGATTAGGTTGTCGTCTATTTGGTTCTGCTCTCTTGTCATACATACCAGAAAAAGACACCGGTAAGCGATCGTAGTACCAATCATGCGTGAAAATGGATGCATGTAATTTATGTAAATCATCTATTTTTAAAATGTTTTCTCGTTTGAAAAGAGGATCGGTGTGACTTCTATATTTTTTGTTACATATAATTCTGATGGCTTGTTTTTGTAATAAATATAGTTTCTTCACTGCCGATACATGTCCCCATATTTGGATGCCATAAACTAAGTGACTTTGAATTAGGGCGAAGTATAATGTTTTGAGAGCCATGCTCGGGAGAAAATGTTTAACTTTATTAATGCAATAAATTGCATGTGCCATTTTTGAGCATACAATAGAAATGTGTTTATTAAAGGTCAGGTTTTCATCTATATGGATACCTAAAAATTTGGCAGACGATTCGTTCCGCATGTTCCCTATCCGTCGAAGTTCGGCTCCATTGAGATATATTTTAATTGTATTCCATTTTTTGTCATTGTTTTGTGGATGCAAGAGCATATAATTGCTTTTGTTAGCATTGATGGCTAGTTTGTTGCAGCAACACCAGTCAGATAGATTTCTTAATTCGTTATTGACATAACTTTGGATTAACGCTTCATTTTGTCCACTGGCCATAAGGGTTGTATCGTCGGCATATGATAAGAGATCCATAGTAGTTGAATTTGACATATCGTTCACGTAGAGGAGAAAAATTATGGGCCCGAGTAAAGACCCCTGAGGAACACCACATGATGTTTTAATGAGATTTGACTTGCTTCCATTGAATTCTACGTATTGTCGTCTCTCATTGAGATAGATTCGAAACCAGTTGTTTGCCATGCCTCTAATTCCATAATGTTCAAATTTTGTAAGTAAGATTTCGTGGTTTAATGTGTCAAAAGCTTTGGACAGATCAAGCAAAAGGGCTACGGTGGAATCTTTCGTGGGCTTGTCGTTATTTTTCACAACATGATCCAGTAGATGAATGATGGGATGAAAAGTTGAATGGTTTGGGCGAAATCCGTACTGATATTTAAATAAGATTTCCGATTCATTAAGAAAATCAACTAAACGTTTTTGCATGAGTTTTTCGAGTAGTTTAGAAAATGCGGGAAGAATGCTTATTGGACGATAATTGTTTATATCCCCCTTGTCACTATTTTTCGGTATTGGTACAACTTTAGCTATTTTCATTTTGTTGGGAACATGACCTTCTTTGAACGACAAGTTGAATATATGCTTTAATGCTGGTGCTACAGAAAATATGGTTTCCTTCATCAGTTTTGTAGATATTCCATTGAAGTCACTGCTGGTTTTTCCATTCATTGAGTAGCAAGTTAAAATAACCTCTTGGATTGTGGTGGGCGTAATATTTAGCTCGTTGCTTTGTCTATTCGTTAAATAATCGAGGAAGTTTACATCTGTGTGATTTTCAAGAAGTTCTGTGGTTTTTTGACCTATATTAGAAAAATAGTCATTAAATTTTTCAGCGATAGTGTCAGGATTTGTAAACTGTATGTTGTTATAATGTAGAACATTCGGGTATCCGTCCGTATTTTTGTCTCGTTTTATTGCACCTTTGAGGGTCTTCCATGTTTCTTTTAAACTATGCTTATTCTTTTCTAATATTTCACAGTAATACATGCTTCTACTTTTCCGGATAAGTTTGCTTGATCTACATTATTACAATCACAAACCGAATGGAAATTAAACGATTTAAGAGTATATTGTAACGCACAAGTGGTATACACAAATACATATAGTTCCCACCTCTCAGAGAAAACTATATGCAATCCCATATATCACCAGATACAGTTACAGTCCGCAATAACCGAGTGGATAAACTTTTGAAATATAACAATAAAATATCTGACACCAGTAGATTAGATTAGATTAGATTAGATTTTATTTTGATAGTACAGGTTATATATGTGTACATGAATACATATTATGGATATGTTTACAAGTTGAATCAATATAATACACAACAGTATATACATATTATAATTATAATAGTATATATTAAATATAAATATGTTATATGTTGGGTTCTGATGAGACAGTTAGAGTTCAGACTGTGTAAATAATTGATATATACCGTAAGAGGATATATCAATTTTCTCAAGAATTAAATCATTTTATTTTATAGAGGTTGTCGTCAGAATATAAGGTAAATTATGTGGCAGAAATCTGTATAAAAATAGAAATACTCATGTGACCTGAGACCATCAGGGATAACGCAAAAAGTTCTCTAAACGAGAACTTAATTCCATTGCGGTCCCTGGTGGCTTTCGGCACATGGGCAGTGAGTGAAGTTCGAAACTTCGGAGCACAATGTATTAAAGTATTTAAAATATATAAATTAAATAAAAGCCATTTCAGAACGAGACTTATATGGAGAGGGAAAAGCTAATAAAATAAGTCAATACGCAAGTAATGTAACTTCAACAGCCCTTTGCCACTTGCATACACGCACCACTGCCATGTATGGCCGGCTTTGGACTGGTCTGTCCATGACCGAAAGATGGAAACCCGAAATACAGGCAGCAGTAACGATATATGCAACTGGCCAAATACTGTCATCGTACATTACAATATAAATTGAACTGCTTTATTGAGGAAATTCTAGTTAAAAGATGATCAAATAGATTGTTCCTAGTAAAAGGCAAATGGATTTTCTTCTCTTTTCATCAATTTCTCTAGTAGGTGTTGTTTAATGCAAAATTTCCAGTGTTTGAGATCAAAAGGGGCACGAGTATGGTATACTTTATCTAGACCATTCCACAGTTTCGCTCCTGTAAAATAGAAACTGTGGATGCAAGGTATTTGGTTAGCTGGACCTACAACAGCTGATGGGTGATTAACAGGATACGTGATCCTAATAAATGAGATTAAATTAAATTAATTATTTATTTAGCACATAACTATTGATAATATTTTAACAGATGTATAATTGTATGGACGGAATGTTGAATAATCATATATGAAAAATGAAAATAAGATGGAAAATTTTGCAAGTTGAATGATCAGAATGGAATGACTAGTTATCACATTTTTATGAAGTGATAGATGAAAAATGAAACTTTCTTATAAATAATTTAAATGAAGTTAAATAGGATTTTAAATTGACTTGAACCATTTATTTTTATTTGACCAAGTTTTAGAAAAAAAAAAAAAATTAGTTGACTTTTTTAATTTTTAAATGCATTGCAGAAATTTTAGACTAATATGCAGAAATGCATAAAAAATAGAATTTAACTATTTTTACCTAAACAATTTAGACTGGAAAAATTAGTGATTTTTACAACCATTTATGATTTGAAACATGAAAAATTACGAATCATATGCACGATACACAAAACACATTGAGACACAATTTTGGCCACATAAAACATATACTTCAATAATTTCCAAGTGGTATGATAACTTTAATAAAAGTCTGACATGAAATGCTGATAGAATCTGAGACCATATTTGTGATATGTCTAATAAAACCTATTCTGCTCTTGTGCAGGTCGCTTTTTTATAGCGTAATTTCCTTGAACACAAATGTGAGACTTACGAATGCTGACACTATGGGTCCCTCATGACTGAGACACTTAGTAATTAAGACTGAGGTCCATTACAGTCGAAACGTGAACGAACACCGGTGCTTTGTGGATTATATACACTTGTATTAAAATACCACCAGAAAGAATTTATTAATAAAACACAAATTCACTTTGAATAGTAGTTTATATAAACTACCAAAAATTATACTAAGTAGTATAACTATTTGGTACTTTAAAAGTGGACTAATAATAATAATACCTGACTTGTTCTTATTACTGAACAAAGTTCCCGTGTGAGTATAAATGTGAAATGAAACTTTGTGTGATTTAAATGAGTTGCATTTGAAATGCAAAAACTATAAAATGTAATTACCATGAACTTATGAGCAAATAGCCCACCAAACACCAAGGTAATCTCACGTCATAATATATGTGAAATAATTTTGTATTGAACATGAACTTTCAATGTAATGTCTAACTGGCCTGCATCTACTTTTGTGTAATACACAAGAAAAGTATGCAATAAACTTGCAGATATTAATTAGCTGCATATAGAACTATTTAAAGTGAAATAGAAATAATCTGCACTATAATTGCAGATATAACTGACTTAGACACTTTAGGAATGTCTGCGATAAACTTGCAGATATTATGTTAAACTGCAAATAAAACCTATTCTGCTCTTGTGCAGGTCGCTTTTTTATAGCGTAATTTCCTTGAACACAAATGTGAGACTTACGAATGCTGACACTATGGGTCCCTCATGACTGAGACACTTAGTAATTAAGACTGAGGTCCATTACAGTCGAAACGCGAACAAACACCGGTGCTTTGTGGATTATATACACTTGTATTAAAATACCACCAGAAAGAATTTATTAATAAAACACAAATTCACTTTGAATAGTAGTTTATATAAACTACCAAAAATTATACTAAGTAGTATAACTATTTGGTACTTTAAAAGTGGACTAATAATAATAAGACCTGACTTGTTCTTATTACTGAACAAAGTCCCCGTGTGAGTATAAATGTGAAATGAAACTTTGTGTGATTTAAAAGAGTTGCATTTGAAATGCAAAAACTATAAAATGTAATTACCATGAACTTATGAGCAAATAGCCCACCAAACACCAAGGTAATCTCACGTCATAATATATGTGAAATAATTTTGTATTGAACATGAACTTTCAATGTAATGTCTAACTGGCCTGCATCTACTTTTGTGTAATACACAAGAAAAGTATGCAATAAACTTGCAGATATTAATTAGCTGCATATAGAACTATTTAAAGTGAAATAGAAATAATCTGCACTATAATTGCAGATATAACTGACTTAGACACTTTAGGAATGTCTGCGATAAACTTGCAGATATTATGTTAACCCTTTACCCAATATAACATGTAGTTAGACAACGTCATGTAGACAACGTCGCCAGGTGTGAGGTTACTTACGTTAGCCAACAGGTAATTAACGTTATGATATAAATTTGTGTTTTCCATATGTATGTACCAATGTGGGAGTACTGACCAGCTCACAGGTGTATCTTCAGATATGTAACAATAACCATTGGGTCATTTATGTGTCATAAATATAATGGTGTTTATATAAAATAATAAATTAATAATGTAAACATAAGTTTGCCGACGAACTAACTATCTTTATTGTAACACATAAAATGCAAATCCACAAATTTTTTCGTGTAAAATTTTGGTTTGTTTACCATCGGTCTCGTGATCGAAAAAAATATTCCTAATTTTTAATTTCAAAAAGCAATATAAATTATAATATATAATTACTACAAATAATTAAACCAAAGGTCATTTTATTTTATTTGAATGTATCATATAACCCATGATTTGATAAAAGTCCTTTGAAGGTTTTCGGTAAAAACGCAAATTATTGGTAATGACGTCGCGGTGTTTTTGCATTTTTCATGCCAAAATCACATGTTCAATTGTCTCTTTTGTCGTTTCTATGTTGATATTTTCATTGACAACCAATGAAATCGATGGTTTGAAACATTCTTTGAGTGGCAACTGATTCCATTGGTTCAAGTTTAAGGCGGTGTTTTCCCCATTCATTAGTATTTGAATCTGAGAAACGAGCGGGAAGTTCGCAGACTGGCCAGGCGTAAAAAACTATTGTCACTGTCCGGGTTTCGGATTGGGCTAACTTAGCCGATGTCGGCAACGTCGCCGCATCGAAATCTGCAGGTGCGTGTAAACAAACTTGAACGTCGCCTACGATATTCGTTGTCTGTCATTGTCGCAGTGATAAAAGTACCCTATTACCTTATACTATAATATATAATTATATATTCACACACACAGTATGAAGATGATAAAGTATCAGTTGGATCTGAAATTCAAGTGGTGATTTGTGGTAAAATCAGAAAATTGCTCGATGCTTTTCCACAGTGCAAGCGACCCAAAAAATCCGGAACTTTGGGGGGTCACCATTTTTTCGTCAAACTAGCTGTGAAATTAATTGTTGGTGTAAAAACTTATTTTTCGACCATAACAAGTCATGTCTCTGTCGAAGTTGTCTAAATATAGGACAAAGTTCCAGCTACCGTCACCAGAGGGCAAATCTAATTTTAAACCCATAGTTATCGGCGATAGTAAAGGCAAGCATTTGAAGAAACTTTTGCGTGAACACCCAGTCGATGATTCTGTTATTTGGAAGTGTGAAGGTGGACGTGAGTTTAGTCAGGGACTTGATTTGTTACGAAGAAACATGAGAGAATTTTGTAAGGATGGTCCAGTTTGGATTTACGTTTGGTGTGGTACATGTGATTTGACTGTGAAGCCCAGAGATCCCAAGAACTACATTTATCTTGCATCCAGTGATTCTCGTACATCCGAACTTTCAACTATTATTCAGGAGTATTCAGAATTCATGAAGAAATTCCCCTTGTGCAAGATAACATTCCTGGAAGTGCCTGTTTATTCAATCGTACATTGGAACACTTGCAAGAAACATCCAACACCTTCTGATTTTGAACACGATGACGGAATTCTGCGGGAACAAGTTTCGGAACTGAACATGTTTATTTATGAAGAAAATGGACGTCAAAATGTTTATACACCTCGTTTTAACACGGACTTGAAAGTTACATCAGTGGTGAAGAAAGGTGACCGGCATGAGGGACAACGTAGCACATTCTATAATTTAAGTTTGTATGCTGATGGCGTTCACCCCGGTGAACTACTTGCAGAAATATGGCTTCTCAAAATTAGAAATCAAATTCAAAAAGATTGTTGGAATTAATTTTTGACAAATTTATGTATAACTATAAGTACATGTAATTTCCAACTATTATTCCTATATAATAAGTATATCATTAATTCCAGAATAATTCCAAATTTTTTTTGAAATTTGATTTCCTACTCTATTACTATTCTGAGAAGCCATGTTTCTATTACACATCAAGACATGCATGTTATATCATGATTCATCGCCGAAATTTAAATTGTAGTATTTGCTAGGTTGACCCTCAAAAATCACATCTTTTACGACGTCTGTTTTCTTCCTCTGAATTTTTATTTATATTATTGTTTGTATCCAAAACTTATTCCCGCAGAATTTTCCCGTCCATTTGTGAGTCATGAATATCAGAAGGCGATGGGTGTATCTTGCAAGTTTTCCAATTTATGATTGAATAAACAGGCCCATATTATGGCATATAGTAAATCTCTTGCATTTTAGTATTCTGACAATTTTAATTCATAAATTAGAAGATGTAGTATGTACGAGAATCGGAATGATACTGTAGTTCTTGTGATCTCTTGGCTTCACACCAATATTGAATTGACGTACATGTGTTTTACTAAACACGAAAGTTAATTTGAAAATGAACCATCCTTACAAAATTCTCTCATGTTGCTTCGTGATAAATCAATAATAGAATCGTCGACTGGGTAAGTCTGTCAGAGAAAGTCCGAAACCAAACTGAACACATTTGCTAGATGCCGAACTCAATGATTTGTTTATTGTTTGCCCTCTGGTGACGGAAGCTTGAACTAAATTATGAACTTGGATCTACTTCACAATTTCACAGCTAGTTTGATATACATGTGTACCATACATGTACTATGGATAGCTGCATGATTTGAAACAGCTGTGTGGATGATCAGTCTGATTATTTCATTTAATTATACATATCACATCTAGTATCCTGTTTGGATTTCAAACATTTCACCATGTACCAATTTCAGGTCCCCCCATAAGGGTACTAGTATAACATACCGGCATGTCTGTGTAAACCAGTACATAATTTTGAAGGTTAGTCACATGTTTTTTTGTGTGACACAATATATTGCAATCAGAATGAAAATGGTATACCAATCTCGCCAGTATTATGGTGTGTATTTTACACAACTGTTAGCGAAACCAGTGTAGGCCTATTCAATATAATATTTCTTTAATATGTAAATGTTTATATATGCAACTTGAAGTAGTGTAATACAAGCTGGAATCTTTCATGTTGATGCAACCTTTCAATGTGTGACATATAGAACATAACATACATCTGACTATATTATTTTATTAAACATGTTCATACAAATGGTTAAGGCTAAGACTTACATATATTTCAAGAGAATTTAGGCTTGAATTTAATGTGACCACACCTTTCACTACAAGTTTGATAAAGTAAACATGAGTCAGATATGTTACGTTCTGTATTTACTATGCATCTATTTCAGTTCTAAAGGCTTCAAGTTACCATAATAGTTCTCAGAAAGCATTGATTAATTAAAAAGATCAAGTCATCATTTTATGCATTCAAGTTTCATACACATGATCTGTAATCATAATTCAAGTTGAATAATTGTCGCTAAAACACATACATGTACATGTGTTCTGATTGGTCCAGAGTTGATAGGTTTAGTTTTCGTTTCACCATCAACGACCACTGACTTATAAAAACAATGAATGGAGCACCATTGCAGGAAGTTGATTGGGCATGTAATACCAATAATAAACACAATTCTGTTCAATATTTAATAACGTTGAAAATACTGTACATGTACATTCATCGAACTCGTAAAAACTGTCTCAATGAATTAAATTTCATGTTTACATTGAATTCAATTTCATGCTACATAATTACTAGTATACTATATAAATTATGAATAAATATATCAGTTTAAACATTTGTTTTTATTTTTTAGAGAAGATTGCAGCTACATTAGTACATTTATCCAATATAAAATAATTGCTAGATTTGCATCCCCTCCCGACCCTATTTACAGTTTCCTCATAGGATACTGTTTCAAAACCACTGTGATAATTTATGTTAATAGGAAGAATAAAACATAATATTCGCCCTCCCGCCCTATTTTTCTGAAATAGATGTATGACATAATCTAGCAATTTATTTATATTGGCCTGAGGCCAAATAAAAAATACCTGTGATTCGGGTTTCCCTACCGACCCAATTTTTAAACATCGCCCAGCTGTTTTTTTGTTGTTGTTTTCAAGAAAGTTCATTTTCTTAAATTGCAACACAAATTTTTTGACATTGAACCACATACAGGTACTCGCCCCCTCATGGTCTGGATTTTTTTTTGCAGCCCCCCCCCTACTCCATAAACACTAGTCATACTCAAAGCCTCTTAGTCATACTCAAAGCATTGTGTTTATTACAGTTTATACAAAGTACGTCCAAATTAATCTCGGCTACAATTTTGAAGGAGACATAATAATTCGTCCAATAATGTGGAAATAAAAAATAAATTTGAAGCCTACATGTACCGGTACCTACCGATCATTTTTATGGTCTGTAGGCTGTAACCCGAACCACACATTTAATTTTCTGTGGCCGTATCATTATGGCTATTTCCATTTATTTACAAGGGTTGTTGTGAAATAATTACAAAACCACATTAGCATGTCATTGAATTGAATGCCGTTAGCATTTGTTCTTCTGGCTTACAAATTATGAAAGCTGCATTGTCATACTGTTATGTTAGAATGAATGTATGCAATAGCATTCATTTCATTGACATGTCTGTGGTTCTGTATTTAGAAATTAGCACTCACTAACTTGTATGTTATAGCACAGTGCATGTACATGTATGTGATCTGTCTGTGTACTACATGTACTTCACGGATTGTGGCATGTAAAGCCAACACCAATAGTAAATTTCATTTCACTAGCGCAGACACCTTACTTGTATCATACTAGACACACCCCTGAGTCAATGTGTTCATATTAGAAATGAACAGCAGTTTCAATATGGTTATGGGATTTTAACCATGAGGAAATTATGTAACCCCAAATTAATGAAAGTGTCAATGACACTGTAGCTCAACTTTGTAAAGAAGGTATTTTTTTTTGTGATGAGCAATGAATAGAGAGATTAAAAAGGAGTGTAAGCAATGAATAGAGAGATTAAAAAGGAGTGTAAACAATGCGCAGTACAGGATTTAGTCACACACAGAGTAAAATCCAAGATGGCTGCTGGTGGCCATGTTTTTTGGCCGAATGACCCCACAATTACTCGTTCCCATCTACATGTCAATATTAACATCCATGACAAATTTCATGACGATCAGACGGCCTGTAGCCCGTGCTAATGGATTGAATTTTGAAATCCAAGATGGCCGCTGGGCGCTGGCGGCCATGTTTTTTTCCGAATAACCCCAAAATGAATCATTCCTGTCTAAATGTTGATGCCAACAGCTATGACAAATTTCATAATGATCCGATCAAAGGTACGACCTGTAGCCTGTATTGTTGACGCATCACATACACATGGACGACAGACGACAAAGCCATGGCAATAGCTCAAACTTTACAGTAGAAATACTATTTTAAAGTACTATTTTAGAGTGGTAGATGGTGCGCTAATTTAAAACTGAGCTGTGGCCCAGACGTGTCCACCAAGTTTATAAATACTCTTATGATATTCAGCACAAAATTTCCCCCTTTATTTATTCAGAATGCAACAAAATACAATACTAGGAGATCGACTGACTTTTCTTCATTCAGGACTGGACATGCGTGTAACATGTACATGTAAAAATGTACATGTATTCATAGTGACTTAGTTTGGTTACTAAAACCCTTGTCATTAGAATGGTTTAGATTAACAACATGTAACTTATGTCATACAAACTTTTGGTAGTCATTTTGATTAGCAAGCGGCAACTAATACCAACGCGAAGCGGGGGGTCTAATATTCCCCTGAACCTCACTAATAATGCGTTAGACATGTACATGTACATCAAGTCTGAATATAGTGTGTCTGACATTTGCAGAATGTTGTCCCCAGAGGGTTAATTTAGTGCTTCTATCCATGCTAGCAGGCTAGCATTACCAAATCATCCTCTGTGGGCCTAATTTTGCTTATTTAAGTTCCCCAGTTGAAGTTGATTATGAATTTATCTTCAGCAAATTATAGGATATAGAAACTCAACAGACGGGGAAAAACAATTAACTACAATGTTAATTTGAGACTATAGATACTTCCCAGAAAATGAGGCCAATGCATAATGAGGTCCCCAGAGGGTGAATTTGGTGATGCCAGCCTACCACACAGGATAGCATAACTAAATTCACCTTCTGGGGACCTCATTCTGCACATACACATACTAAATTCAGACTTGATGTACATGTAGATTAGGCATACATTCAAAAATTCATACTTTAGTATGAACAAACTTGGAGTGCAACGTCCAGTGTTACATGGCCTGTACATGATAGTACACCGAATAATAGCAAGTTTTTCCATGAAACTACCAGTTATCATTGAATGATGAATGTTGCCAAAATTAATTGCCAGTTTTCATCAATGCAATGAAAGTCGCTAGTTTCATGGAAACTTCCCATATTCAGTATATATCAGATAAGGTCAAACTAGACCCAGGTTTGACATACCGAGTATTGTACGAACAAACTTGGAGTGCAACGTCCAGTGTTACATGGCCTGTATATGATAGTACACCGAATAATAGCAAGTTTTTCCATGAAACTACCAGTTATCATTGAATGATGAATGTTGCCAAAATTAATTGCCAGTTTTCATCAATGCAATGAAAGTCGCTAGTTTCATGGAAACTTCCCATATTCAGTATATATCAGATAAGGTCAAACTAGACCCAGGTTTGACATACCGCGTATTGTACGAACAAACTTGGAGTGCAACGTCCAGTGTTACATGGCCTGTATATGATAGTACACCGAATAATAGCAAGTTTTTCCATGAAACTACCAGTTATCATTGAATGATGAATGTTGCCAAAATTAATTGCCAGTTTTCATCAATGCAATGAAAGTCGCTAGTTTCATGGAAACTTCCCATATTCAGTATATATCAGATAAGGTCAAACTAGACCCAGGTTTGACATACCGCATATTGTACGAACAAACTTGGAGTGCAACGTCCAGTGTTACATGGCCTGTATATGATAGTACACCGAATAATAGCAAGTTTTTCCATGAAACTACCAGTTATCATTGAATGATGAATGTTGCCAAAATTAATTGCCAGTTTTCATCAATGCAATGAAAGTCGCTAGTTTCATGGAAACTTCCCATATTCAGTATATATCAGATAAGGTCAAACTAGACCCAGGTTTGACATACCGCATATTGTACGAACAAACTTGGAGTGCAACGTCCAGTGTTACATGGCCTGTATATGATAGTACACCGAATAATAGCAAGTTTTTCCATGAAACTACCAGTTATCATTGAATGATGAATGTTGCCAAAATTAATTGCCAGTTTTCATCAATGCAATGAAAGTCGCTAGTTTCATGGAAACTTCCCATATTCAGTATATATCAGATAAGGTCAAACTAGACCCAGGTTTGACATACCGCGTATTGTACGAACAAACTTGGAGTGCAACGTCCAGTGTTACATGGCCTGTATATGATGGTACACCGAATAATAGCAAGTTTTTCCATGAAACTACCAGTTATCATTGAATGATGAATGTCGCCAAAATTAATTGCCAGTTTTCATCAATGCAATGAAAGTCGCTAGTTTCATGGAAACTTCCCATATTCAGTATATATCAGATAAGGTCAAACTAGACCCAGGTTTGACATACCGCGTATTGTACGAACAAACTTGGAGTGCAACGTCCAGTGTTACATGGCCTGTATATGATGGTACACCGAATAATAGCAAGTTTTTCCATGAAACTACCAGTTATCATTGAATGATGAATGTCGCCAAAATTAATTGCCAGTTTTCATCAATGCAATGAAAGTCGCTAGTTTCATGGAAACTTCCCATATTCAGTATATATCAGATAAGGTCAAACTAGACCCAGGTTTGACAAAGTGCAATTTCCAGTTCAGTATTGATACATCCTAGTATCTGAGGACATAACCAGGCAACTGGTGATAGTCTATTGGTTTGGCGCCCCATACATAGCACATACCAATACTGGACATACTCAACTAAACCCAAAGTAACTGGTGGGTTATCAAATTAATAATCGCGAGTTCATTACAGTGCTTAGTTCAGTCTGTTAATTTACTGGTGTATATATACGTGTACTTGCTAATTGGGACTCAACCAGGCAACTACCGACAAGTGTTGATAGTCTGTTGATATGGCGCCCAGAGCAAACACACATTCAATAAATGACAGACAGAACTAGGCCTGCAATACTTTAATAAGTCAATACATATGATTGGTATGAATAGTCAAAAAGGGCTTGCCAGGCAGTAACACTGTTTGATAAAATAAGGACAAGAAGAACAGAATACTGCAATAGAGTTCACTTGGTCCAGAAGTCTTGCCATCAATGTATTCTTAAACCACATGCGGATTTCGTATTCAATAGAATATTGAATGACTTCGTGGTTTGCCTTAAAATAATCATGTGCTGGTGAAACAGTACTATACTATAGTAGTTGGAACTGCATGCTGTTTAAATTTCCAAAGTGAAGGCTTTGAGAATACATTGATGACAAATCTTCAGGGCCACTGTAAACTATAAATGCAGGATAGCTTCACATCAATCCTTACATCACAAGTTTCCTCCCAGACTCAGTTTAGCTCGGATAAGCCCATGCTGACTGAAGATCTTACCAAGAGAGTTAACTTGAATGAAAGGAACCTTATTGTCCTATTTAACGAGTGTAGGGTTACTGCCCTTTGATCGTAAAACACCAAAGTTGTCACTGGGGTCATCGATTACACGTTCCCTGTCCATTTACATACAACGAAAGGACGATATGATATGCTCCAAACTCAGCCCAATTACTGTTTCGCCAGGCCACAGGTGCCCGTAACGCGACCCACTGCCTGCCTTTGCACTGCCGAAATATACGCCGCTTCTATATACGCGCCTGCTTCACTACACTGGCAAATGAATGGTACTATAATAGTAAAGTACCATTAACGTGAAACAGGCGCGTATGCAGAAGCGACGTATATGGGCAGTGCGATTGGGGAGGGGGGGGGGGGCGTTACACGCCCCTGCGGCCAGGCCTAAAATGTGATGTTTCCGGTAACTCGCTAATACTACAAGTCCAGATCTCGACGCATACTAATTCTATTCCACATATGGATCTTTCAATAACAAACATACAAAATATATATAATATTAATTTAACCCAGGCCGCTCGCTCCCAATTGTTTTCCACCCGTTACCGGAAACATCACATTTTTTAGGCCTTACGTACTTTCTATGCATTCATATTCTGTGGAATTCCGCGAAACAGGCTTTCCCTTGGCAAAGATTGACGTTGCACAGAGAACACCCATAACTGGATTCCACTTGTCTACCGGAAATTGTCTTTCGCCCATTGCGAGAACACATAACGCACACTCGTTTTCTGCCCTCAAACTTAACGTTTTGATGCCCAGATAAATTGGCACTTGGTACGCTGACCAAAAGAGACTTCCTATTATGCTTTGTGTGCTTATACTTTCTGCTGGTAAAACCTTCAACAAGACCTGCACAAACATCCAGCCGAAAATTGAATGATGTGTACTTCTTTTTTGGCTTATTCTGAACACACTCGTTATAAATTACATACGAGTTTATCAAACATAACTCCAATAGGAAGAACGCCAGATATTTCCAATATTTTCGACCTTTTCGTCCCACTTTATAGTATGATCTAAACTGATCCGACAGGTCTACGCCGCCCATATATTTGTTGTATGTGGTTATGTTATCTGGACAGGGAACCTGAATCTTACAACCGCCAGATCTCCTGTCAACTAACGATGTGTCGGGGTTGCTTTTATTTGAAAGCATTAACACCGGTTTTCTGTCCTTCCACAGAGTTACCAATTGGTCCTCGTTTTGGAAGAACTTCACATCCCCCCTTGCCATCTTTTTTGCTTCCTGTTTTACGAGTTTTACCTGTTTTGGCAAGCCCTTTCTGTTTGACCCAACCGTACCACACCCATACAATTTCATTTCTGTCAGTTTTGCCATAAGTTCGACCGAATTGAAGTAATTGTCAAAATAAATATGGTAATATTTACCCTTCAATTTCTCAGCAAAATCTACAACAACTTTCTGACCAAGATGAACTTCAGGGCCAGTATCTTTTCTGCCTTCATAAATTTTGGTTTGATAGCAGAACCCCTTATGATCTGCTATCATCCATGCTTTCAAACCCCACTTGATTGGTTTTTTGGGCATATACTGTTTCAGTGTGGTACGGCCTTTGTAACCAATCATTGCCTCGTCTATGCTTACATGTCTGCGAGGCATGTAAACATTCGGATTAGTGGCATTTGTATTGACCATGTCAATGAGGCTTTTAATTTTTGACAATTTGTCGCGATCATCAATTTGAGTATTGTCCTCAAGGTGGAAATATTGTTCCAGTTTTCGGAATCTATTGATGGTCATAATCTTGGATATACCACGGACATTCAGTCTATCGTCGGATGACCAATAATCATCCAAACGAGGCAGGTTATGAATTCCCATCAATATCTGCATCCCGATGAACGCCTTCATTTCACTGGCCGTGGTCTCATGTGTCCAGTATATATCACGTTCTTTTGTTTTTTGCTGTGACTGTTCAGCATATAGGTTTGTTTGCTCAGCAATGTGCACAAAATAATCTGTGTTGAACATCAGATAAAAGAAGTCAACAGGCGCCATGGCCGCAATGGCTTCCCTTGATAATTGGGGCCCCTCTTTCTCTTTGAATGGTCTTATACTTTGGTGGTTTATATTCCCTTTGCGCCATTTTCCAGCAACATCACTGAGCAACCTATCCATCTCAGCATCGTCGTCATCGACCTCAACCCCATCCCCACTTGACCCACTTGTATCTTCGGAAGTGGCATCATCCTCATCTTGGTCAGACTCAGAGTTGAGATCACTAGACCCCCACAAACTTGATGTGTTTGATTCGCCAGATACCGACGAAACCGAAGAAACACTCGACACCGAGGACACGGTGGACACATTCGAAACCGAAGAACATTCAAAATCTTCATCATTATATGTTCCATACATACAATCAGGCACAAGCCCGTCAACAAAACGGTCAAACTCATCAATAGATGAGGACAAATATTTATCGTTTGAAGCATGAAACAACCTCCTTTTTTTCGGAGGAGAAATAATGTTGTTTTCCTCCGAAGTCGCCATCTTCAAACTAACTTTAACCACTAAAAACCCCCGTTACATATACATGTACATATTTGGTCAATACTTAATTTAATTTTAAAAAAGTCATTCATAAATTCGCAAAACGGCCATCGATCTATTTCCGATCGAGCCACTGCGATCTCATTGGGCCTTTTGTCGGCGACGCACACCGATATATTGGGCGCACTTACGTCATTTAGGGAGAGATTCTGAGAATTACGTTTGCGAATGGAGATAGCATTATTTAACTTCGGCGTAGTTCATAAAGATGATATTAAATAGCTTCTATTAAAACTAGGTTCACATAAATGCAAAAGACTAGGTTATATATAATTAAATGACCCATATTATATATTTAAACAAACTTTATTCGCATTTTTGTGACTTCTAAATGTTATATAAACGGAGGCATCCTAGCGTGCCTGGTAACCGATGGTTCGGATTTGCGACGATTTCGCATTGGCGAGTACACTCGTTGAAAACGCGAACAAAACAAACAAAATATTAGAAAAAGAACCATATGGACATTAATATTAGGTATATAACACATAATTCTCTATAACATTACAATATTGTTAAAATATATGAGGCATTTGTACCAGAAATGGCGATAGCTTTTCATATTTTGCACCGTCCAAGTTTTTATTTTTTTTCCCCCGACCACGCAGTTTGGGTTACATAAAAAACAACAAAAGTATCATCAAACATCATATTTTATGTACACAACTGTTCTTGTATATAGTATATATACTATATTAATTGATAAAAATAAAAATGACATTTGTTTCCAAGATCAATTATAATATATCGGAGTTGAAATCTGACTGGTCATGATTTTTTTTATCCGGGCGGCTGCGGCCGGATTATCAGATTACTGGGCGGCCGGATACGGCCGGTTTATCAGATTACTGGGCGGCCGGATACGGCCGGATTGCGGGCTAAAGGGTTAAACTGCAAATAAAACTGTTTAAGTAAAATAGAAATAATCTGCACTATAATTGCAGATATAACTGACTTAGACACTTTAGGAATGTCTGCGATAAACTTGCAGATATTATGTTAAACTGCAAATAAAACTATTTAAGTAAAATAGAAATAATCTGCACTATAATTGCAGATATAACTGACTTAGACACTTTAGGAATGTCTGCGATAAACTTGCAGATATTATGTTAAACTGCAAATAAAACTATTTAAGTAAAATAGAAATAATCTGCACTATAATTGCAGATATAACTGACTAGTGTTTCTGAGGTGAAAAACTTTATAAAAGATGTTATGACTTTGTAAATCCAATAAAATGTTTTTTTTTTGGTACTGTGAAGTTTCAACGGTCTACGCTCGCCTACTCCATCACAGAATCAAAGAAACACTTGCTTGGAACATGTAACCTAATTTTTAGCTGCTAAATAATGTAATTTTTATTCTGCATAACTGAATTTAAATTAATGTTAATACTGGAATAAGATATACTTGCTTGCAGGAGACTATGTCATTCCAGGGTTCTGCATCAGGTATTATATTACCGTACCAAATAAATTACTTTATAAAATTTTAAATAGAGAAAATAATTGCAAGTCCTTCAGTATACTGGCTTCTACAAGCACTCATCCTGAAGGTGTAAGTCTTGTCACTTGTAACTTCTGTAATGCGAAACAGTTTATTTTACCTCTTATATGCTCTCTTCCTGACCCGGACTTCTCCGACTTAGTCACTTCTGACATTCTGTCGGGAATAGAGCTACCATGTGGATACTTGTGGATTTTACATGTCCAAGCCCTTCTGGCATATAAAATTTTCAACCTCCAGCCCTCCAATCGTAGTGCTTGCATGGTCACTTCTGACACTCCGGCACACATTTTGTCTCTACAGACTTAGAATTTTGGGCATAAACCTGGTACCAATGAGTGATCCATTTTTGGATATAGCCTATAAATCTCCTATGCGTGGATGAGAACTAGCCACTTCTGGCATTATCACATCCAGATAAATAATTTATGTGACAAGATTTACATTGTTCTGCATGTTGTGTCCTAGCTACTTCTAGCATTCACACAACTAAGTACCATTTAAAATATAACTTAGTAAAATACCACTGTAAATAAAAGTATAAGTTCAAATAATTATTTAGGATAATTATAAATATTCATTTAAACCATAGCATTTATTCACTACTAATTATTAATTAGTAAATACAATACACTACAAATGTTTGATACCTTTACCTAGCACAGAAGGATGATCCTAGAATTCCAAAACAATTTAGTTAAAATGATGCAGAACAGTAATTTTAAATTTTGGTGAAGCTTATATACTATAAAACTCTGCAACAAGACTGCAAACCAATGAAATAGCTTGAAAATAATAGAGAAATCTGCAGACCAATGAGAATGCTTCTGCAGACGGCGTCTCGCAGAGAAATATAAATATGAACCAATCAATCCGTTTCTGCAGCTTATTTCTTGCAGAGCAAAATAGTTCCACACTTTGAACAAGTAAAAGCACATTAGATATATTTATCCAATGTTTATATTTCACATATTCAAAGCCTGACACCTTTTGCATGCAAAACAAATCTGTTTATGTTTGTGAAGGCACAAATTATTTAAGCAGACTACGGAAAGCCAGAAACTTTTATGACAAGAGTTATCCCTCATGACGTCACCAATATGACGTCGCCCATGAAGGAACAAAAATACGCAAATTTACGGATTAATTTTAGCTAATAAAAGATTAACTACGTAATACTAGAAGTTGATACTTAGCTATTAGTAAGTTACTATAATAATGAATAGAAGTACCAAGTAATAGCAGATTGCTATTTGAAATATAAAAGTTATGATGCAAGATAGCACCCGAAATTTACGAAGTAAAGGCCGGACCTTTACAGTATCGTTGAATTTATTAATATTTTCTTGGGAAAAGTTTCGTCGGGGAGTGCGCATGGTTTCATGTGGGGTTTTTAATCGGTTATGTCCGTTATGACCTTCGGTGTCAGTGAGAAATACCCCAAAGTGATCTGACAAATCACATGTAACTATACCAGAGCAGTTCTCGTTTCGAAGATTATTTGTGTATATATGATCGATAAGGGTCGCTGAGTGATCGGTGATTCTTGTCGGTTTTGTTATCATGGGCACGAATCCTCGTGTGAATACATTGTTTAAAAAGTCGTTTGTTTTATTGTGCGCATCGAAATTTAGTTGATCGATATTGAAATCACCGATTATATAAGTCTTATGATTTTTAATTATATCTAAGATTTCGTCGAATTTAGAGGCAAACTTGTCAAAGTCAGCTTTTGGTGCCGTGTTAGGTCTATAAATACATCCTATGATATATATGTCATGTTTTCCGAATTCAAGCTCAATGAACACCGTTTCAATAACATGTGGGATAAATATTGATAGATCGGGTCTATTTTTATACGTAATAGTGTCTCTTATGTAAATACCAACACCACCCCTACCATCATCGTGATCAGGACTTGATTTAAATTCTATGGGATGATAACCGGAGAGTATAGAGTCCGATGCTTGATGTATTTTGAATGTTTCGGTTAGCGCTATTATATCAAGATTGTTGTCATTGATTTTCATGTCACATAAAAGATTTTGTAAATTTTCAAAAGTTGCATTGATGCTTCTGCAGTTAAGACCAAACATTGACAGTTTATTCTTCTTGTTGGGAATATCTTTTGCTTGTGAAGTTGAGAAGTAACGGCAATTGTTTTTATCAAAAATGGACAAAGTTGGTTCTTCGTCTTCCTCTAGGCTAGCCCATTTGGCGGCAAGATCGAAATCAGGCGCTTCCCTAACCTCACTCAGTGTTACGTTATTTGTGGCCATTATGTGATTTGATGATATTTGATATAACATATGTGCCATTGTTCAAATCAGTTAGCATACACCCGTGGTTTAAGTACGGTCTGCACACGACGTTGCACCTGAAAATAATTTTAGACAAGGTAAGATGCATTTTTTTTTTTCATGGGAAGAATTTTCTTTCGTGGGTAACCAAACTGTATGTGTTATTCATCCACATTTAATATACATGTAATGACGACCCCCTCCCCTATACACCATGCTCTCACATCCCACTTGCCCATCAATATAATCCCACGTATTCATTAGACGCAGTTCGCAGCAGATGGGAGAGATGTTCTCAGTGCACGTGCTGCACGTTCAAAAAATCGGGCGACATGCACCGATGGACGCATATTGATAGACAGGTCAGATCTCTTTAGGTCAGTGTCGCGAAGATCGACTCTGGTTCAGTTTGTGTGTTTTCGTGATCGACAGAAACTGTAGCATCACACCGTTTACCTTCTTTGTACATGGATATATTGGCACCCTGCCTACTGAGAACAACCTCCCAGCATAACGGTACATAATAACAGACCGGTGAGTATGACTTCAACTTTCAAACATATACATTGCAAACGAACAAAACATGAAAACATGAAATAAGAATGGATCGGGCGACCCCAATATTGCCACGGGCTATTGTTCTATAAGTATACATGATTGTATAAACGACTTGTTTATTTCATGTTGAAAGTTATGAATGGTTTTCTAAGAATCTTGCATTAGGGCACTCAAAATACAGGAAATTTATAGTTTGCACAAGTTTCGTAGCACTTTTGGCCTACTGTTATTCATCAGTTGATTCATTTTCACCATTGTCGGTCTAGTAAAGTAATATGGTGCGATAAATTTGCGTCTCTGCGAATTGATCGCAAATAAGCAACACGTGTAGCTCATCACCAATTTCGCCGGAGTAACAAAAGCTACATGAAGAAGGGTTTTCATCTGCCACAGCCCAATCCCCCGTCTCAATCCGTAATCTGTGATTTCTCGTTCTGAATTTGAGAAATATATGCGCCTCTTGACTGCTTAGACGGTTAAAATAACTTTCAAACCCAAAAGTGGGCTTAATGTTTTTATACAATGTACATTTAATTACTTGATGTGTTTAATATGGTCCACCATTCTTGAATTAATTTGTCTTGAAACGCGGTCTGCATTTATAACCGTGATGAAGGCCTTAATAGAGCTTACATCAAGTGTTTCCAAAATATGGCTATGTCCGAGTGAGTTCAGCAGGTTATTGACATAGTTTATCCATATCGATTTGCTACGGAGCTGTCTGTTCTGACTGAATCGTGTACATAATAACCAATAGAGTAGATAACTTATTTTCTGGCGTTTGCCGCTGATGAGCTTAGCCCAAAATTTCAAGATTCGTAGTTCGATTTTGGTGTTTTTATCGGATACAGTCCTTGTTCGCCAAACACGAATGACGTTGGTGTACTAGTTTTCATCTTCATGACATATTTCAACAACCACAATTCTGTTCTCTGGATAGTCATTGTTGTAAATACCCCAGATTTCAGACCCATACACCAGAATTGGGACGATAGTCTTTTCATATCAATTATGCATTCAACGGATAAGTCAAATTGTCTGATCTTGCAAATTAACGCAAACATAGCTCTCGTTGCTTGTTCACATCGAGACTTTTTCTCAGTTAAAAAGGAGCCGTTTTTATGGAAATTTACTCCGAGATATTTGTGTACATCAGTTACTTCAATATGTTTATTGTTCAACACGAAGGACTGAGGAAGTTTCTCTTTTTTTCTGTGACGACCGAAGATGAGAACATTACTTTTAGAAGTATTGATTTTTAATTTCCAGAGTTCACAATATTCTGCATAATCATTAAGCATATGTTGTAGCCCATGTGGCGTGAATGAGAATAGCACTGTGTCATCGGCATAAAGAAGACAACATAATTTAAGGTATTTGTCATTCAAGTTTTGAAAATCAGTCATATGTATGCCATTTTCAAAATTGGTGCCAAGTTTCATCTCCAAATCATTTGTATACAGGGAGAATAACACTGGTGACAGATTACCAACTTGTCTAAAACCAACTTTGCAGTCAAATAGCTCATAATATTCATTATCGGATATGACACAAGATTTTATGCTTTCGTACCTATTTCTGATAGCTTCAAGAATTTTACTTGATATTCCTACCCCCATCAGTTTTCGCCAGAGTCCAGCCCGCCAGACGCTATCGAAGGCCTTAGATAGGTCTATATAAATGCGCAATATAACTTTTTCTGTCTAGCTTTGCAAAGTCTATCAAAGCGTTTAGGGTGAAGATGTGATCAAGTGTCGTGTAGTCCTTTCTAAAGCCTGCCTGATTTTCAAAGAGTATATCATTTTGTTCCAGAAAAAGTTGGATCCGTTCGCTAATTATTAGTAATTAACGATGTGAATAACTTCGCAATACAACTTACAAGCGTAATTGGTCGGTAATTTTCTGGGAGTTGCGAATTTTTACCCTTGTATAATAGTTATATAACGCCAACGCGCCATTCGGTGGGAATGATGCCTGTTTTTTAAATTAGGTTGAAACATAATTTTAGAAATGGCTTCAAAGGGGTTGCCATTTTGATATATTCATTCTTAATTCCATCAATACCTGGGGCGCGCCCATATTTAAGTTTGCGGAGTGCTTCGTCGATTTCATCAGGTCTAATATCGTAGTCTAACGCAGAATTTTGAATTACTGCACGTTGATGGTTGTGTGATAGGTGATATCAACATCTGCATCTGAATGATTAGGTGCAGCAAAATAGTGATGAAATGCCTTCAAATCAGGTACTCTACTGGGCTAGGTTTGTTTTTAACCGCGTCCGATGTACCTAAACTATTCGCGGGGGTTTCGAGATCTCAACTCGGATATTTTCTTGCCGGTGTCTACTTTGTATTTTAGTCTACTCCGCCTTATTGTCGATTTGTATTCACCTCGGGATTTCTCAAGACACTGTTTATTTGTGTTGTTTTGATTCAATCGGAATTCGGAAGCGTGTATATGCTTTGCGATACTGACATCTCTAGAAAACCACGGATGTTTTACTCGCATGTTTGCGGCTACACGTTTTCGCGTTTTGCTCATCCCCATCGTCACGGCTGCGCTACGTACGAAAATAGTTTTCCAATTATCATTTACAGCGTCTATGTCAATACGGGACACGTCACTTCTCATATGTAATGAGGAAATGTCTTCATTTAAATAAGTCACTAATTTTGGATCAATGTTTTCAATATACTCACGTTCGTGTTCTTTGTTCCACGGTTTGATAGTTTCATGGTTTGATTTTTCCGTCACAACATATATTGGCCAGTACTCGGTGCTACGGTTGGGCTACTGACAGACAAGTCAAGTGAGTTATTACAGTAAATATGGCTATAAACATCACTAAGGAGGCTGTTACAATCACCCACATAGAACTCGGTAATCAATGGCATGAACAGATATGCCGCAACTGCGTAATCCACTACACTTATATTACGACAAGTTACTCTACCAATTCCATTGTCACTACCAACTCAACCATTTAGTATGAGGATTTCCACAGTCTTGCACATGTCAACCAATTTATACCCATAATTATTCTTTTTTGTGTCTTGTGACGACCGTTTGGCAAAATCAAACTGTTCACCGGGGAAAGATTTATCAAGGGTAACAAAATCAACCAGGCGAGCTCTCCTAGTGTCAGAGTGAATAAATCCCCCCCCCCCCCTGCTCAAACTTATCACAATTCCGTTACTGAGTATTTCTCGTACGAAGTTTCACCATTTTAGATACGCCTTCGTAACGGCATGTACAGGTAATTAATTATTGCATGGCAGGAAAAATATACCACAATACATCGACTTAGACATAATCAGCGCTAATTACAACATATGTCGTAAATGGGTAGCCTTCGGCAAATTTCTAAAAACCTGTTAAAACATTATACAATGGAGTCTCGTTGCGTCATAGTTATTATCGCAAAAAGCCCATTTATGAATAGTCACTCGAATTAAGAATATATTGTGTAAAAAGATCCAGATTATCGAAACAAATAATTCATGGGAATATATTGTTAACGGCTTTCTCCACATATGTGTAATTATGCAATCACCTATGTTGTAACAACGGGTAACGGCTTGGTAACGAAATCACACCAGTTATAACCAATCGCGAACTGCATCGAATAAAATATAAAAAGCTACGGTAATTTTGGGTAGGCAGAAACAACGTAGAAATCTCACAATTCGCCGACGACCTAGGACTCTGGACAACACACAAAAACCCCAGGATCCTACAAAAACGATTACAAAAGACCCTCGACGACTTATCAACATGGTGCTCTAGATGGAGAATAAAACTCAACGCCAAGAAAACCCAACTCATCATATTCCACCAGAGAAAAACAACACAGACTATCAACATCAAGATAGACAACGAGACCGTTCAACCATCCAACCAAGCCATCCTACTAGGAATCACCCTTGACCAACGAATGACCTTCGCCGCGCACATCAAAAAAGTCGCTGACAAAGCCAGAAAAAGAACAAACCTGCTAAGTTGTCTCAGAGGTACCGACTGGGGAACCAACAGCCAGACCATCATCAACCTCTTCAAACTATACGTCCGCCCAGTAATGGAGTATGGCGCACCCATCATAACAGCAGCCTCCAACAGCTCAATCGAAACCCTGCAGAAAGTCCAAAACAAAGCTCTCCGCATCGCTCTACATCAGCCAATCTTCACACCAATCCAAGCCCTCCACGACGCAGCAGACATACCTACGATGAAACAACGACTAACCGACCTCAGAAACCAGACCCTCGCCAGAATCGACAACAGCCCACTCATCCAAGAACTCCATCTACGAAACCAGCTGCTCTCCACCAAAAAGACCAAGTCCATCCTAGAAATCGACAACACCGACAGACCCATCTAGATCCCATACAACCGTCAACCAAGCCAACCAACAGCCAAATCCAACAGCCTCGACTCCTCCACCACGCTTCCACTGCTTTGCCTCCAAATACAACAGCCTCAACAACCGATTTTCATCGAAGAATTAAAGAAAGGGTGAAGGGAACTGCACAATGCATTCCGACCATCCTAACCGGCCTGCGGCCGGAAACTACACAACAACAAGGGTAGGCAGGATAGAAAACACTAGAGAGATTCAGAATTTGGAAGATTGCTGTCGGACAAGTTAACCGTCGGGCTGCATAATATGCGGTCCGGCGCGGGGTCATTATATGCTAGACAGATGTTATGTGTATATATATATATATTGTTGCTGAGGTTACATCTGTTTATCCATGTACAAATTAAAACGACTAATTCCTCAAGATTTGTACACTTCTTCTAACCCGGAACATCTACACGGAAATTCTTCTACTGGACACGGAACACGCTCTACGCAACAGTCTGTGTTTCATTCTTATACATATCCGCAAAACAGAGCTTATTCCCCTTCTAAAGAGGCTCTACTATATTTCTACCAGATTCGTCTACAAATACAGCTCTCCTAAATTGGTGGTTGAATCGCGGCTGCGTTGAAGTACCACCATCAACGCAATGATTCCGGTATATATTTATCTGTATCTATGGAGGATAAGTGACGCTGTTTATAATATACCCAAGATTTGATAACTTTTCTGCTAACACGTCGTCTACAAATATTCTGCCACAGATTTCGGAATCCACAAGACGGAGGACACATTTCTACATGTACAGTCCCTGCGCTGGATCAAACCGACTCTGTGGTATAGTCCGTTATTCTGCACATGGATACAGCAATTTTCACAATTCAAGATATACCTGCTGCAGTTAACGGAACATATTACAGCGACAGATGGATACAGATTAGATATCATATATTGGACACATTGGTGATTCGTTTATTTACGGAAACAGATTAATTGTTCTAACATTAAGTGACTATATGACTATATATAGGTTTCTTCTTCAATTCACGTTATTACAAAAATATTTGATAATAATACATTCATTTGGCGTCATTGTGAAACACACACTAAAATGACGACTACCAATGCATCTAGGTAATATTAGGTACGTATTAAATGGATAGGTAATTTACTTGCTTTCTAAGGGGAAATTAGTTCGTCGCTGCGAGCAGAACCGATGTCATGTAAGTAGCTCTACCCAAACAACATAAGGCCGCATTACCTAATATTATACTCTACTCTAAATGTCAAAAGACACTCAGTTTACTTTTTATCTCACTCCGAACTGTTAACTATACACCAAGCTCATTAAAAACTCAGTGTCTGTATCTATTTCACAGTTGCCAAATTCAAAACACCAACGTTTTACAAATACCAGACTGGAAATAACATCCTCATATCTCGCTCATCCCAATATTTTTCATCTGCCTACACAGGCTAATTACTTAAATGTTGCTTATATGATTCAAACATCATATATCCAATCGACATTCTTAAGTTAATTTCATTTCATCATTTCAACAAAACGTTCAAGGCTACAGACCATTATTTCAAACAGGTGTCTATCGTCAACACCATAATTGGATTTTCTCATGGATTCTAACTCCTACTAAATTCAAACACTATTTGATTGTTGCTTACATCAACACAAGTGATGTATCTAATCGACAACTCAAATATTCCAAGTTAAATATATATCAAGTGCAATACCAAATTGCAATTAAATTTCGCTTCTACAGCTAATATATTCCTCATTCATTTATACATCGGTATTAAATCGTAGCTCTATTATTTCAATAGTCTAATCTTCGATAATACTCAGTATGTTTCACATAGTGGTATTCATACACACTTTCAGAAGTCACTGATCCAATTCTCCTATAATTCTATCTATTATTTTCTATGTGTTATCTGCTAACTCACTAAAGGAGACTTGATCACTCTTCTTTAGAGGCCTTGCTTAAATGACACTACTTATTTCTCCCTTAGGATCATGACTTCTCATCATGCGTATATGCGTGTTCACCTTATTACACAAGTCAACGCCACCGAGCAACGACTTAACTATGGTGTCGTTTTCCAAGAAAACGGCAATGTGTATCCAATTAAACTTCAATTCTCTTCTATATTCAAATTATCGTGTACTGAGGAGACTTTCCAATGTCATACATGACCCCACTCACACTGTCTTTGATACAGACAAAGTGCACTTGAATGAGGATGGACAAAACGTCTCAAACGGAATATAAAGAAAATCATTTTAATTCTTTACATGCTTTCAGTTTCACATAATTTTCATATTCCATCATCCATTCATATCACTGTTTCTTTAACAGATTACTTCATATTTCAATTAAGACGCAGGAGTCGTCTTTTCGTGGTAAGGGGGTAATGTCAGAGTGAATAAATCCCCCCCTGCTCAAACTTATCACAATTCCGTTACTGAGTATTTCTCGTACGAAGTTTCACCATTTTAGATACGCCTTCGTAACGGCATTTACAGGTAATTAATTATTGCATGGCAGGAAAAATATACCACAATACATCGACTTAGACATAATCAGCGCTAATTACAACATATGTCGTAAATGGGTAGCCTTCGGCAAATTTCTAAAACCTGTTAAAACATTATACAATGGAGTCTCGTTGCGTCATAGTTATTATCGCAAAAAGCCCATTTATGAATAGTCGCTCGAATTAAGAATATATTGTGTAAAAAGATCCAGATTATCGAAACAAATAATTCATGGGAATATATTGTTAGCGGCTTTCTCCACATATGTGTAATTATGCAATCACCTATGTTGTAACAACGGGTAACGGCTTGGTAACGAAATCACACCAGTTATAACCAATCGCGAACTGCATCGAATAAAATAAAAAGCTACGGTAATTTTGGGTAGGCAGGATAGAAAACACTAGAGAGATTCAGAATTTGGAAGATTGCTGTCGGACAAGTTTACCCGTCGGGCTGCATAATATGCGGTCCGGCGCGGGGTCATTATATGCTAGACAGATGTTATGTGTATATATATATATATATTGTTGCTGCTGTTACATCTGTTTATCCATGTACAAATTAAAACGACTAATTCCTCAAGATGTGTACACTTCTTCTAACCCGGAACATCTACACGGAAATTCTTCTACTGGACACGGAACACGCTCTACGCAACAGTCTGTGTTTCATTCGTATACATATCCGCAAACCAGAGCTTATTCCCCTTCTAAAGAGGCTCTACTATATTTCTACCAGATTCGTCTACAAATACAGCTCTCCTAAACTAGCATTGAAGTCGCCCATTAATATAATATGTTCACTGATCATTCTAACTTCAACAATAGAGGAATGGATTTTATTGAAGCAAGTGTTAGAACTGAATTTTGTACCTTCCGGTGGAATATAAACATTTCCAAATATCAAAGATAAATGCGGTTCTGCTTTGAATCTAAACCAAGCAACAAATTCATTTTTTATATCGAGTGGCTCGGTAAAATCTACCAAATGGTTCCTAACTAGTACACACAAACCTCCCGATCTGTATCTAGAAATTGTTTCTCTATTTTGTTGTATTAGTGTTTTGAAACCAGGAATCTCTATAGCATCCGCTTCGTCGGTTTTGGTCTCTTGTATACATACCACATCAAATTGTTCAATGAAAGTTATGAATTCTGGCTCGTTTTGCTTACTCATTATTCCTGCCACATTTAGAGAACATATTTTCAGTTCCATCTCACGCTTCATGTCCCCCTGTCCCAGCCCTGTGCCAGAGGGACCACATGGTGGGGCCTGTGGTTCGATCAACGACTTCATCTGTTGTAACGCCCGAGGGATCCTGTCCGGTCGTTTCCTCTAAGCCCGGTTGTGGTACACCAACCACCGGATGTCTGGCTGAGCTTTCTCCTCCACTGGCTGGTGCACGTCCCTGGGGTGGCCTAAAATGGTCACTCCCCGAGTTAATTGGCTTACCGGGGTATTGAAATTCATCATGATTATCAGTTTGCATTTCAATATCCGGTGTTTTCACTACAGGGCAGGATGCCAGGGCAGGCATTCTAGGGCGCACATAAATTATGGGAGGTACTTGTTGTCGAACACTTTGATTTCCTGCAGTGTGCACATAATTTGATTGCACTCTAGGGTGGGAAAAATTCCCTGCTGATGGGTTCATCGGGGACTCAATCAGCCTATAGTTCATATTACGAAAGTTTGTTTGTTTGTTGTATATCATCGATATACGGGGGGGTAAGACCGATCAGGATTCCATCTGTACATCGGTGGGTCGTCGGGGCACACTTGAGAGTTATTTACAAACAGTCTGTCACCTGCAACGACGGCTTTTTCCCCACTGTTTCGGGCACCCTTTGCTACCGGAAATAGAATATTTGTTCTATAATTGTCAATCTCTTTCGGAAATTGTTCGGTGACATAGAATTGATGGTCTCCCTTTTCGCGTACTGCCCTGTTAACATCCTCACGCTGGCGGAATTGTACGAATCGTGCGATGATGCGCCTTGGTTTGTTGGGAAAGGTACCCCTCAGGTGGTGAACGTTCCCGAATTCCATTCGCTCATGAATATGGAGCTCGTCGCGTATGAAATCGCGTAGTATACGCCCTCGGTAGCAGAATCTTGGGATTCCGTTTCAGATATTCCCGAAAATATAAGGTTACGCACTTTTAGCCGCGATTTACTTTGTTTGTTGTATTTCTATACCCATGCTTGTGACTGTATTCTCCACACTTTGTAGCCTCTGGCCAAATTGACTAACAGCTGTGTGTTCTTGGTCCAGTTTGTCTAAACTAGAGTTCATTTGTTGCAAAATGGTGAATATTTTTTGCACATCGGATTTGTTATCACTCGCCTGGAAATTTGTGTTGGGCCCTGCAATGACAGGCGTTTTGTGATTAGTTTGTTCGTCGAAAACAATCCTGGAACGGATGGGTGCACACAGTTCACTCGATCTGTCCAGATTTTGAACTACTTTGTCTATACTTCTGGGTTGAAATGTAATTGGCGTATTTTCGAGTTCTAAAACATTATATGATTGAGTGTAAACAGAAGTGATCTCACCCATGCTGCTGAATTCAGGTGTTGACGCCATGTTGGATTCCTTTGCGGGAGGAGGTGTGAGTTCTTTGCTTGCCTTCCTCTTTGTAATATCTGCTACAACTTCCATTTTGGCGAAAAACACACACACAAATGTTCCTTTTATTGTATAGTTGAAGTTTGGTCCTGGTATTTAACGATAGCTAAAAGGATTTAGACGGATTCTATAATAGATTGATAATTTTTGACCAGCTGCTACCGGCGCATCACTCTCCCAAAAACATCGCCACGTGTTGAGTGTCTTCCTTATACCAAACGCTTTCTGAACTGTGTATATATTTATTATATGCTTCCCTATCAAATTCTATTGATTTCTTGTTCGAGTAAAAAGCTATATTTCGGTAGTCGAGTGACCAACTCTTCGCCAACGTTATATTAAGGTGCCATTACACGATAAAGCTTGCTTAATTCAGCAAGCTCAAGAGGCGAGCTGCATCGTGTATTTACATGCCATTTCATACAGCTCAGCACTTTGTATTACCCATAGAGCGAGCTGTATGGAAAGGGGCCGAGCCGTTTTTGCATACAGCACGAACCCCCTATTAATGTCAAGTAGCAGTTAAATAACAGAATTCCTCCTGATATATGATAAAAAAACACATGTGTAGTTCACACCATTGGAGACTAGTTAGTAAATATAACCACAGACCAGTTAATTATGATGGACAGTCTGTGTGAAAGATTTCCTGATAAAACAGTGCCTTTAAAAGTTTGCTGGATGGTGTAATGTGGACATCGAGCATAACCCCCTGTGGTTACCGTTTGGAGCTTAATCCAGCAAGCTTAATGGCGTAATGGCACCTTTACACTGTAGATTCCTTATATTACACAGCAGCTTCCTTAAATTACACGTTATCTTCCTTACATTAAACGCTAGCGCCAATCGGGGCGAATCACTTATAATGCCGTTAAATTTTGAATCGATATTCATGCGCGTGAAGTGATACATACTTTCTGCACTTTGCGCTTGAGATTAGAGTATTTCCCCCTTAACTGCATTACATACGCCTGTTTACACATTAGCAACGTCATTCGTCAAGTGAAATATGGAAATAGACGTATGTTGAACACACCGGTCACCCACGTATCACCAACACGGTAATCGTACCACCGATCGGGATAATCAGTTCACGCATATCCCGTGCGATGGAGGAAGGTACGTATGGTAACATCGCTGAAATGACTGCAAATCGATATCCCAGAAGAACAGTTAACTACATATTATGTAGATGTTTAATCACTCGTTGATAAAATTATCTGGCCCATTTAAATCGTGATTTTTTTCTAATGATTTGAAATGATTACTTGGAAAATTTTACAGTCTGAGGAAATAATTCTGACTAAATATTGGTATAATCACAACCGTGTTCAATTGTCCATGTCATCCTGAAGCTATTTGGAAAGATATACATTACTTTGACAGGAACAAGTCCTTGTCGGGTGTTCACTTGTAGGAACTGTTACATCGGAAGTCGTTCTATCGCCGGTATTGTGATGGTTCTTGCCTGATTTGTTACGGTTCCTTCTGATTGAAAATAATCATTTTTGTGACAAAATCACGCATAATTATAGATATCTTGAATATATTATACTTTCCTGAATGAACAGAGGCTGGAGAAGTGCCGTGTTATCGAAACCTGAACTCTAGACAACAGTTAACTCGGTATTAGCGAGTTCACGCGTAAATATCAACATGTTATCACTGAAAATCAAGCCACGTGAACGCAATTTCTTTGTTTTTCGTGGCGTATAAAATATGAAACGCATTCTGAAGACAAACACGTGTTATTCTTCTGTAAAATAGCTGAGAAAGTATCCCGATAGGGGTTGATAATTGGGAGCTGTGGCCTCGTAATCAACACGGGTGCGTGTTATGGTTCTATTTCAAACCAATCATGGCTGTGACGGTTCTGTACATGAGATTTATTCGAATGATTTCTGCACTTTGGTCCAAAAATCGTCTTGTGTATCTGACATTTTAAAACAGATAATGACTGTAGCTTACGTAATTTTCATAATAGAACAGGTATATTAAGAAATAACACAATAAATACCTAATAAGGGAGATTAAGTCACATTCATTGGCAGAAATAAAATATTGAAAGTCCCATGAGTATAGTATCATAATCATGCCCGCCTATATAAATGACCAATGGTAATATAAATCTACTCTCAGGAGAATATAAGATGTTATATACATTTACTTAATCTGGGCATTATTGAAAGATCCAGGTGTGACAATATTTCAATTCCAGCGCCATCATATTTCCTCCTCTGAAGTCCGCCTGAAGTCAATGTAAAACCCGAAGGGTTTTACATACAAGTTATGACCACTTACCTCACGGTTACATCTCCATAAACAAAGTCCACATGACAGTTAATCCTTATATTTAAATACATTTAGCGAAAAAGCCACTTTTGTAAATGTATTTAAATCGAAATGTGTATCGTGACAAAACCAGCCCAAAATATCCCATAGCACCCTTGGCAAAAGTTAACAGGAACAATTATTATATGATCACAAGTTTCTTTCCCAATTCCTATGTTAAAACGTAATGAAAAAATGAGACATCTAATGATGTTCACCTCATTAATCAAATAAGAGGTTAACAGTTCTGAGTGACGTCAGATACTTCAGGGGTTAACATAACTTATTATCAGACCTGAAAATAGATGGGATTTTCCCAGCGACGTTCAACGTCACAACGTCTTGTCCAATCAAAGCGCGTTTCATATAATAAAACAGTTATCGCATTGTTTCTTGGTTGACACGAGGAATTGTCAGCCCTTGGAATTGCGGCCTTGGTGAATATTGACTTCCTCGGGTTGACAATTCCTCGTGTCAACCTCGAAACAATGCGATAACTGTATATTGAAACCCGATGATTTATTAAGTCAATCCTGCGCGAATCCAAATGCGCCCAAAACATTACTCGTTCGTCTTTCCAAACCCAAATGACGTATCGATGTTGTTATGAGCTTGAAGTTATTAGCTGTTGCGCATTCACCGAGAAATAATTGCAACTAACCACGTGGGCGCCGACCAATCAGAATGCTGGATTTAGTGATGACAACACTTAGTATGTAAATATACATGTTTGTCGCCCAGACATGAATATAACTTATGAAATCACGTTCAACTAAATCATTGATAGGTTATGACGTGATTGGGGACTCGGGGAGGGGGTGCTTAATTGGTGTCTATCCCCAACTTTGGTCAAAATTTTCAACAGTTACAAATTTCTTATCTTACAATCACTGTGTAGGAACTGTTACATCGGAAGTCGTTATATCACCAATATTGTGATTGTTCTTGACTGATTTGTTACGGTTCCTTATGATTAAAAATTATCATTTTCGGGACAAAATCACGCATAATTATATATATATATATATCTTAAAATACATTAAACTTTCTTGAACGAACATAGGCTGCATAGGTGTCGTTTTACCGAAACCTGAACTTTAGATCACTATTAACTCGGATATAGCGAGTTAACGTGTAATTATCAACATGTAATCACTGAAAATCAAGCCTTATACGCGTAATTTCTTTGTTTTCGGTAGCATACCGACTTTGAAACGCATTCTGAAGACGAACACTGAGTATAAATTGTACCTGTGTTATTCTTCTGTAAAATAGCTCAGGAAATATCCCGATGTGTGTCGGTAATTTGGAGCATTAGCCGCCTAACTTTTATGAGTGTTACGGTTCTATTCCAAGGTAATCACGGCTGTGGCGGTTCTTTACATGATATTTATTCGAACGATTGGGATCATTTAGTTGTGTGTAACAAACGTTTTAAACCCGATACTGGTTGCAGCGGATGTTACCTACATAATCCAACACGTGTATTAAGAAATAAGAGTATAGCTATCTATTATAACATAAGATTAAGTGGCATTACCTTCACTTCGAGTGGCAGATACAACATATTGAAAGTCATGTTGGGTATAGGATCATATATAATCGTGCACGCCCGCATAATTGACCCAATGAAATTTGACATCTACTGTCATGATATTCTGTTAATTTAAATGGACATGGCTCATTCGAGCTTCCAAATTTTGTCTAAGTAATTTCTAAGGATGTATAAGATTGGTTACAAATACAAGAAATGTTGATAAGTATAAATACCGGCCTCATATGCTCTGAGAAATACATACTGTAGTCAGAACCCTATTCCAGCTGGGGTTTTTTTTCGTACAGAAGTGAAACGAAGGCTCTTTATTTCTACCATATCAAGAATAGACTAACACGGAACGCTCTTTTCTGTTCCATGTCGTGCAAACATCGAGTTCAAAGTTGTATTTTTCATGACTCAAATTTTCATTACATAAATGTGACATTAGTATACTGCTCATAGAAAGGTATTTCAAGTGTTTATCGAGCTATTTCTATATCGGGAAAACTTAAAAAGCGACTATTATTACGCGTATTTTGGAGCGCAAACCACCAAGTGACTTTACTTGATAAATGAAGGTCTGTGGTTGAAAGTTCCGTGTTGGATATGTGTTCAATTCTAGCCAGGGTTGGGGCGATTACAGGCCAATGTAATCGATTACGAATACAATTACTTTTGATATACACGATTACGATTATTGATTACATTTTTCAAATGTAATTGATTACGATTACAATTACTTTAGTAAAATGTAACTGATTACTTTTCGATTACCTCTGAATACCATTTTTAGTTTCCCACCATTTTGATCCCATAGGAATAAATAATGAAATAAATCAAATTAAATATAAAATGTTATTTAATAAAAAAAAATATATATATATATAATACGTAAACAAGGAACGACTGAACAAATAAAACAACCAAGCAATAAGCACATAACCTTTTTATATTAATTTGTGATGTTTTGTCATGGAGTTGTGCACCAAAATATTGTGAATAGACCATGTTTTATGTGCATTTATTTAATTTTATAAAATATAGTTTTAATTTCGCTGGAACCATCCAAAATATCATCGAGTGAAATGTAAATACGCTCGTATATGCTTATCTCGTAATTTGTATACGCAGCATTTATATAAATAACCCAAATTTCACAAGTAAGCCCAAAATAGAGTTAAAACAAACTTAATTACAAACTATATATCGGTACACGGACTGGCTAAATCGACTCGTACTCACTTTATCGTTCATACTGCCTCAAGGTGAAATGACAACTGTGGACAAAATGAAATTAAAACATGTGCCCACAAGACACCATAAACACTCCCCCCCCCCCGATATAAAAAATCAGTTGAATGCCGTCAAATTTTACATCATTTCGCCTCCGGGTGTATCAGCTAGATATTCTTGGTGCACAGTGGTCGCATGGGATGTTTATTTAAATAAATGGGAATTTTTGGAACACACTAAACGTTGCAGTGCGACGCCGAGGTCGAGGCCGGTAAATTGTGTAGTTGGGAATTTCAATTTCGTTTATTGTCGTTTACATTATTGTCAATAATATTGATTTTTTGTTTGTGATAAGCTATGCCAATTACAAATAGAAGAAATGAAAAAGATCATTTGTAAGTCTTATATTTAAACATTTATCGACAGTTTTCGTTCTGCAGCGCACTAAGAGTTCTAGTCGGAGACAGCCGAGTCAGCCACCTGTTCGTTAATTAGATGCTGATCGGTGTGACAATTTGCAGTAGGTCCCTATTTGCGGAGTTCCATTGGCTGAGATCCCCGAATTCGCGGAGCTCTCCTAAAATGGTCAAAATGGGTTGATTTTAATGAGTGAACGGGTCAATTGATACGTATTTTAAACAAATAACGACACGATCATCATAATAGTGGTTTGCCCTATCGATTATATCATCATCATCATAATACGCAACAAGTCTTGCGACTTTTCGTTCCAATAACGTTCTCTGTATCTGTAGCTTTTTATTATATCGTCTTGTTCTTCCTGATGCATAGGTCACAGGCATTGATATTGTAATGAACATTCAACACTTTATATACCTCGATTAGATCTCCTCTAAATCTTCGATATTTTAAAGACATCAGATTGAGTCTTATCATTCGGTCTCGGTAGCATAGAGTTTTGATTTGAGGAACTAGTTTAGTTTCTTTTCTTTTTCTTTTTTCTAACACAATGGTTTGATGTTTGTGATGTGGGCTCGATGCAGAGTTACATTATTCGATAATAGGTCTGACCATGCTTATGTAGAGCGTTCGGAAAGTATCGATGTCCAAGTTAGTGAAAGTTCTATTGACTATGCCGATGACCTGAGAAGCTTTATTGTTTTAGGATATTGTAGGAAGACTAATATGGCCGTGTCGAATTGAGCTATAGCGATGGGATATCTCGCAGGACAACACATTTCGGATTTTCGCGGGGTGTGTATTCGCTAGATGTCTGATAGTTGCAGTGTGTAACTATTTATATGACCGCATTAATTGCTTTCGATATTTAGGTATGAACAATGGTTGGGCCACTCTTGAAGATTTTATGGCGGGAACACAATGCCTCCGATTAATAGATTTTTGATCCGCATTTTAATAGAGACTTTCTGGTGTGGTGAATGAGAAATCTGCAGTAATAAGCATGTATTTTTTTGTGTATCATTTGAAGGATTAGTTGTTTTAACGGAATTCGGATGTAACCAATATATTTTATATTATAATTTATGCCTAATAATATGATCTTGAGGGCGCTACCATTTCTGATTATGGTTTTCTTGTACGTTATACTATTAGTTATCAGACATCTCTCTCAATACCGAATCGACGTCCTTAAAAGTCCCTTTAAGGAGAAACTAGTATGTGCTCCCAAAATGTTACTAATTGGGCGTTCACCCTGAAAACTGAGATGTCCACACGCCGATGCAACCATCATGGGAAATGTGGGAGATATAGAAAAAAAGCTGATGGAAATTAGATATCGAATTAACTAAGTTTAGCTCTGCTTCTTAAATGCGATTATCACTCGGTTATTGAGTGGTTCAGCCAGTTCTCCTTCCAACTTGATCGCCTTCTCCTTGTATATTCGCGCAATTTCTGTGTTGCGACGACTATATACAAGGAAAAGACATATCAATCTGTTGGATGGAGCTGGTTGATACACATTCATTCCATAAGGAGTTGTGGTTTTAAATGTTGATATCCAAGCTTATTCTCGCCGCAGTCTCATATATTTAGTGTCCTCTTCTGTTTTGCAGATAGGCACTATATTTATGGGCATGAAGCGAAAGTCAGTGATAACGCTGTGTCACGGTGAACTGAAATCATTGGCAACTGGTTTGTCCAATTACATGAAGTGATCTGGGGAAGGTTGGTTGGTAGACCCCTTAGTAGTTGTGGTAGATGTCCTATAAAGTATTCCCAGTTTCCTCATATTCACATCAGATAAAGGATTTGTATGTCCTTAATAAATTCACAAATATCTATAATTTATTGGTATAACTATAATTAAATGGTAACTAATCATTGATCAATTCAATAAACACCTTTCATGTCGACCCATATATTTATGATCGCTAAAGTCCAAGTCCGACTTCCTATCAATATCACCAATTTACTTTGATATGAACGGTACATCGTTTATGTTATATTCAAATTAGGCGATGAAAGTTAATAGCTTCATCAAAGTCATCTTCATTCTGAGTGCAAGAACAAATCAAGTTTTCGACGATTTACACCAAACAGTGTAAATCCGGTTAAAATGTACGATAAAAATGCTCCAAATGCATCTAAATGAACTAGTCTCCACCTGGAATCAGTGTATGACCATTAATTAGGTCAGTTAATGTGAGTATTCACCTTGATTCCTAATATGGATTTGTAAATAAACAATGGTCGTTGCTACAGAGCTCAATGTCAGTTGCGACCGCTCCGAAAGTTTACGTTTCCAAAAGTGACATTAAACGGTAGATAGGGTCAATTTCTACTCGGTTTCCCCTGGGGATCAGCAGCCTGGAGACTCCGGGTTATGCGCGTGACCCATGTGATCCTTTAGAAGGAATCAACTGACTGACTGTAAATAAAAGGCACGTGGCTTCCACAGCAACAAGGCGGAACGTGCCTGGTTTGTTGTCTGGTGAAGTCACGTGATCTTTGAGAAAACATGGCCGACATGTTGATACACACTACGATTTATGCATGAATATAGTGCAATTATGAAGAGTATGCATAAATATAAACAATGACATAGGAATATTTGGGTTTACTGTAATGAATATTACGTAACGGTAATACTAGTAATACATTTTGTGAAGAGAATAAAAGATAACTATGACGAATAACACTAGCAATTTGGAATTCCAGCCGAAGCGAGCGATAAATAGATATGTGAAAAACGAACTCCGTTACATACAACTTGTTGTCCGAGAGATGTAACCTCATGTGGACTATGAGTTCAGTTTTGGTTTGGCTTACATATTGGAATCTGCAAAACTTACAGGTTATAAGATAAATTACATTTGCAGAGTAGCAACCCATTTGCTGAGTTATCCGACATTTAACGTGAGTGGTTTCGCTCTGAAAGAAATTCCCTATCAGAATATATTGTCTGGTGCACAAATCTAATACTTTTGATACATTTTCCGCCATTTTGACTGTCTTGATTGATTATATTGACCATGTCAAATTTTCAAGCACCAATCAGATTAAATTGTATAGTAATAATAGCCTCGTTCTATTCACATTGCAATATGGCTAGAAACACGGTTATATCAAAATAAATCTGTTTAGGGCTTGAAATGGACTGAGACCAAAGAAATAACAACTATAATGTCTGAAATGCAGATTAATCAACTTCACGCATCAACCACAACATCTAAACGAATAAGGACGAAAGATAGAAGTTTCCATAAATTTTCCACCATTTAACTACCATCATAAACCATAGTAACCACTTCAGACCCTAATGAGATTGCATTTTGTCGTTAAAATTCCAGTGACTAAACTCCTTCGGATCTGTTCATTTCATATTAAAATATGACTAGAAACCGAGAGTGAGTTTTCGACGAAATATACTATGTTCTTTAAAAATAAATAGGGATTGGAAGTAGCTGAACACAAATGAATAAAAAATTTCACTGCCCCAATAATCGTAGGACATGAATAATAGGAAAACAAACAATGTATCGCTAGTTCCAAACAGTTGAAACGGATATAGAAGACATGAGTGAAAATGTGTCTGTTTTCCCATTCAGATCACCATTTTGGCAGCCATCTTGCCATTGGAGAACCACTTTTTTCCTGTAAAATGTAACACAATGTAAAAGCATCCCAACAATGTACACATTTGTGTATATTATATGAGATATTGTCTACAACAAAATGGATTAAACTGACTTAGTTCATATTTGGAACCATTAAGAATTGATTATACAGCTGTGTCGACGTAGGGAAACTGACTCGTCAAGTTGCCTACGTGCTGGTCGATGGCCTTTTGGCTTGACCAATCAGTGTGCCTAACGTGGAGACAAATAAATCTGGTTCCAAATTCTGAACTGATTGGTGATTCTCTACCACGCAAGCTTAGAGTAAAGTTGGTATATATATATATTGCTCTCCGTGACTTCTCGTTGACATGTTTTACTTGTGTTGAATAAATCTCATCATGTCTAAGAGTTCTTACTTAGTGAAAAAGGAAACCTGGGAGTACCACAATATCTACAGCATGTAAGTGTCTATTGTTCGCGCAATAAGAAACCACCAATCAGCTTTGAATGTTAACATATTTCCTGATACCTGATATAACCCAAAACAATGTTCGCATGGAACAATAAAGAACGTTCCTTCTTAGTATTTATGTATGTGGCACGCGTAGGACTGCAAGACGCGTATATCTCACTTCTGTGCGGAAAGCTTAAAACGGAGCATTTCTATGACTTCGATAAGTCTGTAATGGTAAAATAGTCACTGTGTTACAGTATCAACTGTTGCATGGCCAATGTTGGTCGCCGGATTGCCACACACATGATTCATTGGTTTCAAAGTAGGTCTCACCACAGGGTTGTACGTGCAGACTGGTACAGATAACGTATCAGTCTCTTCGCCTGACCGAACCTATCATGGTGGTCAATTCATGGGACAAGTTTGAGCTAATGGATAACACAAACTCACCCAGACACTGCTATTAACCGGCACATCGAAAATCAAAGGTAAATTACCCAAATTTGTCACTCCAGTTACACACAATAAGCGTATACATAGATATATCTCTCTCTCTCTCTGTAAAACGTTTTATCACGTGCCGACTATGGCGGAAGTAATTCCCGCTAATGGTACAACGTCGGATTCTGAGAAGTTTATTAATTCTAATCGAGCGGCCGCTAGCCATCTCCAATAAGTTCTAGGCACGATTGTCGATTTCGGTCCCCCGAATAATGTGTTTATGTTCCATCTTATCCTACCTCTTAAAGATGCCCAACCTGTTAGCTTCCACTGATAACCAATTATCTTATAACCAGACAACTGAAAATTACCTCCCATCTGCATTATTCCTGGCAAATAGACGCCAAGCAAACCCCTAAAGCATATACAATGAAAGTATCAATGACATTGAAGCGTGAAGAGGGCTATTGTTAATTGTTACAGTTGATGGAGAGATAACGAATGCGGAAAGTTAGTATGTCTATGTAATACTAGATGTCAATATCGCCATGTTTATTAACTAAATTCGGAAACAACATTAATGGATCCTATGCGTCAAGTGGTCACCCAAAACCAGATAGTCCGAGAGCCTGCTGGGTTATATTTGCACAATCGCATACGAAAGGTTTGATGCCCCAGATTTGTTCCACCCCAGGAACGTTTAAAGAAATCCGATTTCTTATGTTCCGAATTCTTGGCGTTTAGGGGCCAGAGACCCAACAAAAAAAACCCTACATGACTTCTATTTACACTTTTGAGTACAAAGCTGATTTTTATATTAGTAGTGCTCCAGCAATCACTGACCAATAATGCACAATTTCTGAAACTAAATTTCTTGGCGTTTTCTTTTCAGAAGGGGGTTTTTGATAGTACCCCCGAAATCCCAAAAATCACTTCTATTTGCACTTTTGAGTACAAAGCTGATATTTATATTAATACTGCTCCAGCAATCACTGACCAATAATACACAACTTTTGAAACGAAATTTCCTGGCGTTTTCATTTCAGAAGGTGGTTTCTGATAGTACCCCCAAAACCCACAAAAAATACTTCTATTTGCACTTTCGAGTACAAAGCTGAGTTTTGTATTAATAGTGCTCTAATCATCGCTCATACACAATTTCTGAAACGAAATACCCTGGCGTTTTCATTTCAGAAGGGGTTTTTGAATGTACCCAAAAAAAACCCCGAAAATTTACTTTTATTTTCACAAATTGTCGAATAGAAAGCACAATTTTAAGGTGAACCCGGAATTAATTTATATAAATATACAAATCTACTGACCACAAAGTTCCCTAACTGCTGAATATCACCAAACAGCCCAAATTTCCGCGCGTTTCAAGGAGGAAAATTCGTTATTTTTGGGTAAAATAAAATGCAGAAAAACATGTAAGAAAATGAAAATTGAAATTTTAGTTCGGGAACCAGGTCGGTCAAACGTGCACACCCCCAGGATTAAACTTCTTTCATTTTTCGTAAAGGTGTCTCTTCAAACTATATTGACGTCAAAAGGTGACAGTGTATGTTCCGGGCAATATGGCGGCCATTTCCGGGAGTATAACACACTCACTACGCACATTTACAACAAAAACCCATTGTTCTTGATTCCGTGGCATATGCCTGTCATTTCATGCATAATTTAACAGAAAAAATCCAAAATGGCAACAGGAAGTAACAAAAAGAGCATTTTACGGTAACTTTCATCATAGGTGCCAGTTGCGCCACCATACATGATGTCCAATCCTAATCCGATAATAGTAATTCATAACCCGCGTTTTCAAAAATGACGAAGAAAATGACAATCGGAAGTCAACAATTGAAGTGCTTTTTAAACTAAATCTTCAAATATTGAATAAATATAAAGCCAATAAGTAGTGGTATATATGACATCATACAAGTTTCCAAAGCCACCAACTAGTTTCAGAATACATCAAATGAGTGTCCCAAACCACCTAACGAGTATACCAAACAATATACTGAGTCACCTACCTAGTATCCAAAACCAATCTATGAGTATCCCAATCCATACGTCTGGTGCCCCAAATTCAAATAAAGCAGGATAAATAATCCACCCAACGAGTTACCCAAACCTCCAAGTAGTGCCCCAAACCATATGCAACTGGTTCCCAACCCACATAGATGGTTCCCCGAGCCATGTGTCTGGTGTCCAAGCCCACACGATGAGTGTCACAAGCCATCTAAATTACCCCGTTTATTGTCGTAACCCTGCAACGATTGTTCCAAACCACCGCGCATGGTAGTGCCCCAAACAATTCAACTGACGTTCCAAACTAGACAGGTTTTGTCCCAAGCTACCAAAAATGAGTGTCCCTAACCATACATCGAGTGATCCAAATCATACAGCGAGTGTTCGAAAGGAAAATAGTGTTCCATATGCACCAAAACTAGTGTCCCAAGCCATCCAATGAGAGTCCTATGTCATACAACAGGTGTCCCAGCCACCAACTTACTTCTCAATCCATTCAACGGCCCAATCAGTGAACCAGTCGACAAATGAGTGTCTCATTCCACCATTCGTGTGTCCCATGTGCACATCTATAGTGTCCAAAACCACCCAATTGGTGTCTCAAACTTTCCAATGGGTGGCACAAACAATTAAGTAGTGCCCCATACCATATGCACCTGATTCCCGACCTGCACAGATAGTCATCCAAACCATACATCTGGTGTCCTATAACCCACACAATGAGTATCACAAGCCATCCAAGGAGTGTCTCAATTCACCCGATCAGTGTCGCAACCCTGCAACGATTGTTCAAAATCACAGTGCATGGTAGTGCCCCAAACAATGCAACTGGTGTTCCTAATCCTAACCACAATGTTTGGACCCAAACCACATAGGGTTTCTTCCAAACTACCAAAATTAGCGTCCGTAACCATCGAACGAGTGCTCCAAACCACCCAATGAGTGTCCCAAACCATCCAGCGAGTGTTCGAATGGAAAAGAGTGCATAATATGCACCCAATACATCACAACCAGAGTCCCACGTCATCCGGGGAGAGTCCTATGTCATATAACAGGTGTCTCAAACCACCAATAGTCGTCTCAATCCATTCAATGGCCCAATAATTGAACAAATCGACAAATTAGTGTCCCATTCAACCACACGTGTGTCCCATATCCACGTCGAGTGTCCAAAACAACCCAACTGGTGTCTCAAACCATGCAATGGGTGTCACAAACCACACAGCGTGTGACCCAAACCATAAAACTAGTATAAAAAACCAGCCATTGAGTTCCCAATCTATCAAAATGTTGTCACAAACCATCTACTAACTTGCATCTCAATACATCCAAACAAGTGTACAAAACCCTCCACCGAGTATTTAACTCTTTCATGATGGGTGATGTGCTGATGCAGCGTTAATGATCCTGTGCCATGCATTATCCCATATATGCGAGTCTCCCATAGGGAGTCTTGCATATGTTATGAGAATTCCGTGGCTCATATGGCCAAGGTAAGTGTTGTTAGGCCAATGCATTTCTTATATATGCGATGCGCCCTATGGCACAGGATTTTTGCAATTTTGTATAATAGTTGGGACAATCATTCGATGGTGTGGGACATTCTGCATGGGGTGGTATTAGACACCAGGTGTATGTTTTTAGACACCCTTGGTCCTTGTGGTTTGAGGCAATCGTCATGTTGGATGGGACGGCCATTGGTTTTATTCGACACATATGGGATGATGTGGGGTTCTCAATTGATGGTTTGAGATGCTCGTTGTGAGGTTTGGGACACCACGTGCATGATTTAGGACATTCTCTGGATGATATATGTTGTCAATCGTTGGATGGTTTGGATTACTCATTAGGGCGTATTTGGACACCATTTGGATGGTTTGCGACACTAGTTGGGTCGATTGGGATGCGCATTGTGTGGTTCGGGACACAGGTTGGCATTTGGGGATGCCCGTTCTATGGACTGTGTTGGTTTGGTATACTATATTAATTAAGATGGTGGGTTGAGACCCCCATTGCGTGGACTTAAGCTCATTAGATGACTTGGGACACTCGTTAAGTGGTTTTGGACACTCATTGGATATGTTTGGATAGAAGTTTGGTGGCTCTTGACACTCATCTCATGACATATAGTACTATTGGCTATAAATTATATGAGAAGATTTAGCTACAATTTAAATCAATGAAAATATATATATTTTTTATTTTCGATGCCATGGAAACAGTCTGTTGAACTTTAGCCAAACTTGCCGAATTTTACTGCTGCCGGTCGCCATTGTGTCCCTATTTTCGATATTGACGCCATCGGTTTCTGCTAAAATGGGCATTAATGGTTCGTATCTGCCATCTTATTGGTATTCAGTATTCAGTAAACTGGTGAGTTCAATTCCCTTCTGGGCATTACAATAATAACTGATTTTTCTTCGAAATTGTGATTTAAATCTATTTTAATTTGATGGACACTGAAGGGCCAAATCCTCGTGATATGGCTCATTATTATCAGATATCGATTTAGCATGGTATATTTTTTTTCTAAAAAAATGGAAATTATCTGGTAAAATGTAGCGAAATTTGCACAATTTGACCACTTCCGGAAACCATTTTGTCCGCTATTTTGGATTTTGTAATGACAACAATAATAATTTATTAATAATTCCACAAGGAACGAAATATTTAACAATAAAGCCATACACGTAAATAAGACCTTTTTTCAAAGAACTCTATAAAATTTTCCCCAAAGCGGATTTTAAAAATGTTGTTCCCCCGATTCTGCACGAAAAAATTACAAAAACAACTAAATATTGTTTTATCGCTTATATGAGAATATGAAACGCCAGGTGTTACTGCACCATTGATTCTGACCAAGAATCATACAGGTCTTAGCTACAGGGCTTCTACAACAAAATTCCGATAAACTTCCCAGGTAAATTTGACAGCGTGTGAACGTACGGGGTCCATAATATTTCATAATTTTCTATACCATTTTTAATGAATTCGCCGGGTGATTTCGTTTTTTTTTTACCATTTGGTCTGTGAACAATGATGATAAGGGAGATAGTATTAAGAAAAAATATCATCTGTGCGTACGGCAGTGCAAATAATTTTATTTTTTTCGGGTTTTGGTTGGGTACTTAATTCAAACCCAACATCTCCTTAATACAGATCCCCAGAACAAAAATTACCCACCCCAATAATACTTACTCCTATATAATTAAGTATTGTTGGGGTAGGGTCAATTTTTTTTCTGGTGACCTGTGCTTCTTAAATGAAAACGCACGGAATTTCGTTCATTAAACGAGGTTTTTATGACCAGCGATATCAGGATAACTATTAAGGAATAAAAATCAGCTTTATGTGCAAATAAAAGTAAATTTTCGGGTTTTTTGGGGGTACTTTCAAAAAATCCATTCTGAAATGAAACGCCAGGGAATTTTGTTTCAGAAATTGTGTATTATTGATCAGTGATGACTAGAGCACTATTAATATGAAAATCAGCTTTGTACTCGAAAGTGCAAATAGAAGTCATTTTTGGGGATTTTGTGGGGTCTCTGGCCACTAAACGTCAGGAATGCGGAACTTAAGAAATCCGATTTCTTTTAACGTTCCTGTGGTGTAACAAATCTGGGACATCAAACCTTTCATACGCGATTGTGCAAATAGAACCCAGCAGGTTTCCTGATTAAGAGGTCAACCAGAAGAACCATATGGAGTTTCGGATCAATTGGATGAAATTTGTTGGATGTAGGGCATGCCAACGTATTTAGTGATGCAAAGAGTAAAATCAAAGATGTCTGCCAGCGGTACCCAGAAGCAAAGGGCCAATTTTCGGGGTAAGTAAAAACTATCTGTTAAAGTTTTTTCTCAGCGGAATGTGATTCTGGGTGGCATGTGCTTCAATTTTTGGGTGGGTGTGGAGTTCACACCCTTGAGCATTTCATAGAATCCAAGATGGCGTCCAACATGACCGACGTGTTACAAAATATGAACTAAGTCAATTTAATCCATATTGTTGGAGACAATATATTATATAATGAAGACAAATGTATACATTATTGGGATGCTATTAGATTGTGCTGTATTTTACAGAACAAAAAACTCCAGTAGCAAGATGGCAGCCAAAATGGTCACCTGAATTGGAAAATAGACACATTTTCACTCACATCTTCTATATCCGTTTCTACTGTTTGGAACTGGCAGTACATTATTTGTTTTCCCATTAGTCGTGTCCTACGATTATTTGGGCCGTGAAATTTTTTGTTAATTTGTTTTCAGCTACTTCAAAGCCTTAACAAAATATTTTAAAGTACGAAGTACGATATTTCATCGAAAACTCACTTTCGGTTTCTAGTCATATTTCAATGAACAAATGTGAAGGAGTTACGCCAGTGGATATATTACCGACATTATGCAATTTCATTAGGGCCTGAAATGGTTATATCGGGTTCTGATGGCAGTCAAAATGGCGGCAAATTTATAAAAAAATCTTTATTTCGTCCTCTTTTGTTTAGATGTTGTGGTTGATGCGTGAAGTTGGCTAATCTGCACTAGCGACATCACACTTGTTATCTCTTTTGTTGCAGCCCACTTCAACCCCTAAACAAAATATCTTGGTATAACTTCGAGTTTCTAGCAATATTGCAATGTGAAACGAACCCTAACTAAAGGAATTAAGCACATGCCATTATTACTTATATAATTGGATCTCATTGGTGCTTGAAAATATTGTAAATTTTAGATGGTCAATATAATCAATCATGACAGTCGAAATGGTGGCCAATGTATCGAACGTGTCACACTTGTAGTATCTAGAGTATCGTTCAGGCCAAATATATTACTGAGACATTGTTTATGTTTATAAGCAGTGAGGCAACCTTCTTCATAGAAGCAATGCAGTTTGGGCCCCTGCTCAGAAATTATGGTCAAAATTAAACATAATTGGCTGCTGGAATGGTATAGTATTATCGTGATATGGTCTATTGACTGAAACAACCAAACAAATAATCAACAGACATTTTTTTTTCTGGTAAGATGGTAACATTCTTGTTTTATGTGTTAATATTTCACAGAGAGTCGTACTGACTACCGAGTAATGGTAGGTGGCTAATGATTGCTCATATTTGAGCGTTTTCAGAACATTGATTTAGCACCAACATGATCATCCCATCATAAGTAACTATCACCAGCCCTCGATGTAGAACCGACCGAACTCATACTTCACTTACATTCAATTTGAGCTTGTGTCTTGAATCTGCGCTTTAGTTTTCTAGGGTCCCACCAAATGCATAAATTTGTTGAATTCTGGGGAGAGATATTTGCATATCTACGCAGTACGCATGGGTCTACACCAAGTGTGGTGTACTGAGTTGGAAAATATAATTTAGCACAACCATGTTATCTATATAGTGGAGACTCGGTCCAACTGAGGTGATGCTTGTTTCGACAGGTCATATAGCCTTATATATAATGGCCCTCAAAACCATGTACGTGTACATTCATATTGAATCTTCAAAGTTGCCAGTTTTGTTCTGGTAAATTTGTCTTTTATCTCTACCGCGATCTTTTGATAACTGGACGTGCAATGAAATAAAATAACACCATTTAGTCAGAAACATGTATATTTCACAGATCGTGGACATAGGTTCAGACATGCTCAGATATGCACTTATTAATTCATAGAAGTTCAATCGCTCCTAAACCCAAATTCTCATTCCGGTATGTTTTTCCGTCACCACTTATCATTGAATATTGCAATATACTACCAAAGTCAAGCTAGTCATTTGGTGCCAACGTCATAATTATTATGCCCTGTGTCGTGACCACAATTGATTCAGCCCACCCCAAATTGGGAAAAAAATGCGTGCTGCAGTGTGCCGATGAATTTCAATTTGAAATCCAAGATGGATGTTAGCGGTCATGTTTTTAACAAATTTGGGTGGAAAAAATGGATGGCTCCCATATAGAGATCACCTCGAAGTTCCATATGTCGATTGGTGACGATCGGATAAGGGATGTGGTCTGTAAGATGGGCCAAATGATTTGGTCATAACACGAGTAAAGTGCAAGATGGTCATTAGTGGCAATGTTTTTCAACGAAATTCGGAAAAGTAATGATCGATCACATCTGGTGGTCACCCGGAAGATCCGTATCAAATTTGGTGATGATCAGATGAGAGATGCGGTTAGTTAGAGTGTGCCGAAAAACGTTAAAATCCAGGATGTCTGCGGCCGGCCATGGTTTCCATCGAAAATCGTTCAAATTAAATAGCTCCGATCTAAAACACACCTGCAAATGTTCGAAATAATTCTTAAATAAATGCGGGCTGCAGGGTGTGCCGATGGGTTGTAATTTGAAATACAAAGTGCTGCTGGCGGCCATGTTTTTTAACGAATTTCGGGATAAAATTGATGGCCCTCATCTACTGGTCACCCGGAAGATCCGTATGCATTTGGTGATGATCAAATGAGATATGTGGTCTGTAGAGTGTGCTAAAGGAAATGGTTGACGGACGCATTCAGTCGGACGTACGGACGGACGGCATGACTGACGACAAACCAATTGAAATAGCTCGTACTTGACCATGTCAAGTTGAGATAATGAGCACAAGGGAAAACATAAATGCACACCAGTTAGAACGTACATGCTTTGTTAATATGTACATATATTGCGACAGATATATTTAATCCGATATACCACACGTTGGAGTTAGTGTCATTTCTAATTGCTCAAGTATTTTGGAATAATTGTGCCCGAATTTGTGGACAATCCGCCATTTAACTGTGAAATAAAATAGAACATCCTGACCGTGAAACAAGACCGAGGTACAAAGTGCAGTAGCAGTAGCGCCGGTGACATGACTCTATTGCCGTCGAATGTGGAACCTGAAACCAGGCGTCCAATCGTCGCTGCAGGAAGCGAACTTTTTTTATTTGCGATCCCGGGGCCTGGACCACCAGGATCAACACGATGGGCTAAGCATGTTGTTTTAAATCGACTGACACTGTTTGAGAAGTGATTCCGATTACAAGAGCGCTTTTAGGGAATGCGCAATTAATCCAAATGCGACTTCGGAACGTGTTCTGTTCGTATAATTATGCCAATCATGTCGTATATCAGGCTGCGAGCCAGGAAAACACCATCACGACGTAGACGAAGTCCGTATCCAAATTCAAATCGACTCCTGATGACATAAGTGACAAACTTCGCGTAAATGGTGAACTCTGATACTTTTCTCGTCGGTTTGATCGATTATTGGAGAACGCTTAGATAAATGATGTGGAGAGGCATTTAAACGACTTCGGCGTTACATTATTACACTGTGGAAAAATCCCGCAATTTTACGACATAAAGTACCGGCAGCTGTGATACCGTTGGAATCTACCGTAAACTTTGCGGTAGTTTAAACAGTATTTATTTCATGAATAATACAACAACTTTGTGGTAAATTCCGTATATATAATTGTACGGTATTTTTCATAAATTCCTACAATAAATTGTATTATTTCCGATTAAATCTATTTCGGCACAATCTCACGTATACACTAGCGGTATTTCTGTTAAAATGTAAATGTCTTTAAAAGATCACAATCCACCATAATCGTGGTCGAGGTTAATTATGTCGTCAAATTGTGAAACTGTTGTGTCCGTGAGGGGAACTTGAGCATCTATTTGGGAGGCTCTGTCAAGCCCTAATCCCCTTGTCTGACATAAACAGATTAATAGACATTGACACAAATTATGCATGCAGTTGTATATCGGTCAAATTGAGGTTACTCACCATTAAAAACCGCACTAAAATATCACAATTATACAGGTTTGCTGAATGATGGGGCATACCTTACAGCAGAATACAGAGGTCAATTTCCAAAAGCTCGTAAGAGATAAAATTTGATGCATGTGTGCACTATTATATATATATATATATACAAGTTAAATGAAAACAAATGTAATTGCTTGAATGATAAATTGACCATGCACATGGATACCTATTAACTGCATCTATATTCTAAAACATTTATTTCAAATGTCATGATGTGACCTTTTCAATTAAGAGTTATACTATTTCCGACCAATCTAAAACACGAATCGAGCCTCCCCTTTTAAGTCATAAAGGAACACAGACTCTAGCTATCACATGTATAACTCGAACTAAGGTTTAGGTAAAACAATTGAATTGGCATAGTTGTAATTTCACTTTGTAGTCCTTTAATTTTGCAACTCCAGTGAATAAATGCTCCTGTGTGAGGGAACTGATGTTGTTTTTGTCTGTGTCAGTAGATACAGCTTGATTGCTGAGTCGCATGCTAGGAGTGAACCACACTTCCCAAAGACAACGTGAATAAGTTTGAGAGTTCTCGGTCGCCATATTTCAGTGCAAGCGTATCATCGGTTAAGTTGATCTATATATATACGGGAATATCTTAAGTGTCTAATGTCTTTAATAAGAGTTGGTTGTGGAGATATGTTCTTATAGTTACGTTCATCGATCACATTTATACTAGCACCTGAGTTAGCTATCAGTCTGGTCACTGTTCCATTTATTTCAATATCGAACAATAATGTTCATCTGTTGTTTAATGAGTGGTGTTCATAGTTAAAACATATTCTGCATCACTTTCCTCGGATGGCTGATTATCGGTATTAACATTTCCCATTTGCTGTCCGCGTCTTATTACGTGCGCTCGCGTAACTGTATGGTGATCAGTCAGATTCGTTGGTACGTACGTTGGTGTCACCCTACCGATTCACTTATGAACTACTACCAGCTCACGGAAGAATATCTTATACTTTATATAGTAACAAACTGCCAATTGCTTAATTAAGTTATAGATTTCACCAACTGAACATTTAAAAATTCTATTTGAGTGCGTTTTGGAGCGCAACCTTTGATCTTTTAGAACGTTGTTGCACGAAAATACATTGTGTATGTTGACGTTTCTAAGGACGCTGTCACTAACAACGGAAACCAGCATGGTCCGTTCTAATGATGCTCCATAACGTTGTTACGACCCAGTGACGTCACTCACGAACAGCTGGATGTTAACTGCTCCAAGTTATTGTAACCTTTCTTCCTTGTATATTTTAGGTTTATCTGTCTAGTAGAGGATGCTTTATCTGTCTAGTAGACGGATAGAGGCGTGGTTTATCTGATGGGCTTTATCTGTATAGTAGACAGGGGTAGGAGGTGGATAAATAGGGGTATTCCTTATTCCTTACATCATAAAAATAGGGGTATTCCTTATTCCTTCCCCTTCTCTGTTTTGTTTGTTCCCATAGTGTTCCCATGGAATATGCATTATTTACTACCATGATAATAATCCAGTTATACTTCCCTTACATATATCAATGTGATTATAATTTATTCTGTACTCATAAAATTATTGAAGATTGTAATTGTTTTTTTTTTTGCTAACATTAAATTAAATTAAATAAATTAAGTAAAATACAGTGAAATTATTTTTTAAATTATTTTTTATTACATTTTTGCGCCTGTTGGCATCTCTCTGAGTGCATTCTAGTTTTCTCTTTGTGACTGCGATCACAGTGTCGGTAATGTCCCAATTGGTTTTCGCCACGGTACCGGCCAGTCATGTGGCCGGTCCTTTGACATTAAAATTTTCTGAAAATGATTGAAACGCGAACATTGCAGGAAAAGCTGTTCTACCATACGGGTGTGGAAAATTGTCAGCGCACAAACCACAGCGTTGATATTGTTGCTGATACTTCCATGCCGTTGGTGTTTATTTTTGACATCTGGTTTGAATTTTGTTTTCTGATTTTGTGACGATTCAATGTCTCTGGTATGTTTGATAGAAACATTCTCTGTTCTCGCTTTGTCGAGAAACTGTTTTAATGTCATACAACTTTGTCAATCACGAAGTGCATTCAGGGGATAATCTGTGTTTTTATTTCGCGACCATTCTTCCAATCGTATACCAACAGCACCTGCATCAGGATTCGGATCAAACCCTGGGAAATATGGTATCATGGTTGCCGTTTCGATGAATTGTAATTCTTGTCGCCAATGTGAGGTAATGGAAATAATTTTGAGATGATTTACAATTCGAACACGTTTTATATTTCGTAAGATACAGGCGCAGAAATATTGGTTGATATTAAAGATAGACACGCCGGCTTCCGGATATTTACCGGAACGAAATAACGGACATGAATGTAACTGTACTCATCACCTTATGTCATAATGCTGTATCAACGCCAGAAAACAAAAGAAAATATAATATAAAACTAACAGCAACTTCTCAGCACCACGATCTATCGTCTGTGAAATCACGAACCTTACTTCCATTCCTTATTTCTTATTCGAAAAGTTTCATAATTAGGTAAAAATTGTACTCTTTCCGCACACCCCGCCCCGACCCAAAATAGAGGTTGTTGTAGGTTGACGTTCAAGCCAATCTAAATATTGACCCCAATCACCCCAAACGATCCAAAATGGCCACGGTCCAGGGGTTCAAATATGGCACCCCATGCCATTTCTTGGCCGGTTGACCGACCTAGGTCAAATAACGGTGTTGTAGGGTGGCTGCGAAGCCAATCTAAATATTCACCCCACTCACCCCACCCGATCCAAAATGGCCACCGTCCAGGGGAATCAAATAAGACACATCATGTCATTTATCGGCACCTTCATCGACCTGGTTAAAATAAAGTGTGTTGTAGGTTGGCATTCAAGCCAGTCTAAATATTCAATCCACTCACCCCACGCGATCCAAAATGGCCACCGTCCAGTGGGGGGGGGGGGGGGTAATTAATTGCACCCATGCTATTTATCGGCTATTTGACCGAACTATGTCAAATAACGGACCCATGCCATTGACGGCCTCTTTCACGATCTAGATCAAATAAAGGCTGCTGTAGGGTGGCACACACGCCAATCTAAATATTCATTACACTCGCCCCACCCCGATCTAACATGGCCGCCGTCCAGATGGGTTCAAAATAGGGCACCAATGCCATTTCTCGGCCCCTTGGCCGATTTAGGTGCTGTGTGGGGTGAATATTCAGATTGGCTTGACGGCCACCCTACAGCACCCTTTGTTTGATTTAGATTATCTCAAGGGGCCGAGCAATGACATGGGTGCCCTATTTGAACCATTCTGAACGGCGACCATTTTGAGTGTGGTGAATATTTGGATTGGCATGTGGGGCCACCCTACAACACCATTTGTTTTAATTAATCTGTCAAGGGGTCGAGAAATAGCATGTGCCCTATTTGGGCGGCGGCTGTTTTGTGGACAGGGTGGAAAGGGTGCATTGGGGCCACCCTACAATGCCATTTGTTTGACCTAAATATAAAAAAAAATTGAATAAGGAATAAGTCACAGTCGTTGTGGAATCGTGTCTGTGGAGCTTACATGCATGGTGATGGTTTCTTCTCGGATCACGGTAAATCCCACCGTAGTGCCAACAAGAGTCGCATAAAGCCTATATGCGAATCATATAGATGAAATATTACTTTTGGTGTTTCCATCACAACATAATTTAATATGTTCACCTGCATATCTAGACGATTGTTGCAAACCACTTTAAACATATTTGAGATCGACGATATTCGCGTATTGGCTCATCTGTCCATTTATCAATTCCTGTTAAAATGTAGTCCGATGGATGATTATCTATAACACTGTGTCAAGCGTGATTAATAATTAGTCCGAGGGTTGATCGTAATCTACAATATGAGTGATGAATTTTAACATCCGGTAAGTCTTCAAATATGTGGTTCTAGGTTTATGGCGATATTCAGTTGTCTCAATTTGTGCGTCTACGTAGTACTATGGGGAAATTGTCCATTCTCAGAAAAATGGTGCATTTAAGGAATGAAATTCAAGAAAATTCGATGTAAGTAGTATCAACCACTATTGCTCGTTTTGAAAGCCAGAGATCATCTAAGTCTAAATATGTAATATTTGCACCATTGCTCTTTCGGGTACATAGCTATGTAATACATTGACGGTATCGATGAAAAAATATGGTCGGTGATGGTTTATATTCGTATTGAACCATTTAGAGGTATACGATATCCTATATCTAGATTTGTGTAAGATTGAAAGCAGCCAGAAAATGAAGCCACACTCACCATTCCATATGATTGAGGTAGAAAAATAATAAATGCATGTAGGTTATAATAATTATGTAGCTCTCATTGTTCGTTTCCTTTTATTTGATTTTTATCAAATGTATGGTTTATGCCAAATGTTTACTACCGCGTTATATTCAAAGATTCATCATTTCAAGTAACAATCTATTTCTCCACGGATTTATCTTCCAAAATTAAACTTCAGCCACACACATGCCATTGTAACGTATATTACAAGCAGAAACATTAATGTAATAGTATTTCTAACACAAACTAGGCTTCAAATTCCCGGTGGGAAATTTGGATACTTCCATATATAACGTTTTCCCGGTTCTCATGTTATATATTACATTCTTCTCGCTGTCTCGGTTTATACATTTATCTCCCCCTCTCGCTCTCTCTCTGTCTCTCTCTCTCTCTTGCTCGCTCTCTCTCTCTCTCTTTCGATCGCTCTCTCTCTCTTTCGTTCGCACTCTCTCATCCGCTCGACCTATCGCCGACTACATATCCATATATGAACCATCGCCTTCGAGCATCACAGTACACAGCAAGCAGTTGACAATTAATTGACAGCATCCTAATGGCTTAAAATTGGGCAATAAAATGCAAGTAGATATAGTCTACTGGTTTTATGATGAAACTATTGGTTTTAATAGTGAAGGAAAGACCCACATTTTGTTAATTTCACTATGTTGCGTTTGAGTAAGAAATGTGCATTCCTAATATTGAATATTTTTACTGAGCCATCATGATCACGTACTGTGTGTGATGTCACAACAGGTGGGTGGTTTATTATGACAAACGTACCAATTCGCGATGACACAATACGTTTGGTGGATTAGTATGGCACGTGACAAGTCATGATGGCACAACATTTGGTATATAACAAGAGGGTTTCGGTTAGAGCAATACATAGGACATGTTACGGTATACACCACCAGGAGTAAACGATCCACTCTAAAATTTAGAAAATCGCACATTAGTTGCGCGTGAATTCCATCTATCACATCCACTCGTCAAAAATGTGTATCTCCATGTTTTATTTTTAAAGGTTGTCTTTTCAGTAGAGCGGTCAATCTTTATGAGGTTACCTACAGTATATCGAAAATGTCAACGTTCCACATTTAGCGGTTCATGAGCTTATTAAGCGTTACACATTTACTAGTAATAATAATAAGAAGAAGAAAAGTGGAGAAACAGAAATACAATATAGTCCCATATTAAAATATACCTGCTGAAACTGATCGTGATGGCTATCATAAGTATTATTGGTATTTTTGAGTTCAATGAACCCATTTATATGCGAAAATACCATTACCGCGACAATAGGTGACTTGGTGATAAATCTCAGTCAGTTATGAAGCTAGAGACTTTATGCCGGTGCCTTTGAATTCGTCGTTGGGAGCTCTATATACTAGGATGATTTGCGTGTAAATGTCCACAGATAACCTCGGAAAATGGTCATATCGCCGTTGTTCTTGGAAATATATTTTCAAGATTGACATCGTCGTATTGGCCTAAACATTCACCGTCGAATGACAGTAAACTCCTGTGTTTCGATTCACGGGTTTTAAACATGCATACGTTTGAATTTTGGTCACCTCAATCTTCATGCATCTAGCCAATTTTCGCCCGACGATGCCCAAATTTCGCGTGCATTCTCGCTCCTATATATATACACCGTTGATTCATCACAACCCATTTATCCGAGCATTGGTTTGGGAGGAGTTGTGTCCACAAGGAATTTTTCACGGCATCGTCATCTGGTTGACATGTAGACCACGACATGTAAGTTTGTTCGCAATCGGAGATAATTTATTTTTTACGACATTGAACACCCCTCCCCCACGCATCGGTCATTAATCTGACAACGGCCATTTTGTATAAATGAATTAAGTCTAAGTTACTCTACATCAAAATAGTTGTCCCGTTCCGCTATCTCAATGCGTTCCAGAGATACTCTACAATTGTCTATAAATGTGAGAGGCCGTTTTAAGGGCCATAACTCCATAAAGCAAGCACGGACACAAATATCAATGGCTTAACGGCCGTCTGCTATATAATTTGTACACACACCGATAATTTCAGCATTCTACATTTATCCGTTCCTGAGATTAAGTGTTACAGATTTACTAGGAATAATAATAAAAAGAAAATGGAGAAACAGAAATACAATATACTCCCATATTAAAATATGGAAGTATAATAAACTATTTAGTTCTATGGCTTGTCCATACGTATGTTTTCAAATCGGCATTCGTGTTAATTCAATCTTTGTTAGTTAAACATTTTTTTATTTCCAAATAATAAATGTGACAATAATGATAGGAGCACAAGTGCTGGACGCTTAGTCTTGCCCGCTCAGATACAAAACATCTACATGTAGTACAATGTGCGGCAGTATATATGAACAACAGAAAGAAACAAAACATTATTAAGTTTGGATATATATATATACAGTAGATTAGAAAAATGAAGAACAATTGCTATGCGTTGTGCATGTTATGGCATGGGTGTGGTAGGGGTAGAAAGTGGACTGAGGAATGGGACTGACACCTTTTATCCATCGCGGCGTTACCTGAGAGACAAGATGATGAGGAACAAAAAACCAACGTGAAAACGAATGAATACGGATTTCAAGAATGAGGGTCTATAAATAGTTACTTAAAAGGATTTGTCTTATGGATAGAGCTTTGGACGGCCTGGAAAATGAGTTCGTTCTCTTCGTCACATAGACTAACCTTACCAAGTATTACGTGATTCAGAGTTATATTTCTAAACGGAAAGTTTATTAAAGAGTTCGGAGCGATGCTCGTCGTATAAGGGGCATGCGAAGAAAACGTGGTGCGCATCTTCAGTTCCATATCCACATGCACATATTGCGTGCGGAGATATACGATTTTTCAATTATCCCACTTCAAATCACTGCACCACACCGGATTCTACATTGTATCATGTTCAGCGATTGTTTGCTATAATGAAATACTTGGTAGGGGTCTAATTTGCTTAGCTGTTATATGTTTCTTTATTATAAAGTCGGTAGCAGATTAAGATCGCACTGCGACGTCCAGGTTGTTCCATTCAATACAGCAGACGGGAAGAAAGTTTTTTTTGAAAGTTGGGCTTGCATGAAAAATTACAAAGTTAGAGCCATATCGGAGATCATGCTTACTCTTATTTTCGACTTTTTTAGGGACAGATCAATGAGGTACTTTGGGGCATGGTGAAGTACTTTTCTTTGAAAAATGTTCATTTGTTTTATATGTCTTCGTTCAGCCAATGTTTTCTAACCCAACTCATTAAGAACGCTTCGTTAGATGTCGAGCGGGTACAATCATAGACAATTCTAGTGGCATCATATTGTATATAATCAAGCTTTGAAAGCAATATTTTGAAAATCAAGCACCCTGTCATTGAAACAAATTCGCGGTAGATCTTTGTCAGAAGACCTGGGGTTAAATTTCACTTGCCATGTTGAGGCCCATTTGTTGAGACGCTTAAGATCAGAATTTAGAGATGACTTCATCTCTTCGGTGTCGGCACCCGAACGCATAATGCACATATCATCAGCGAATAGTCGCGTTGTAGAATTTATATGATCAACTATGTCATTTATGTATAAATGGAACATGGTATGGCCGATAATTAACCTTGTGGCACACCAGCTGTAATTTTACCGTATTTGGTATATACACCATTTACTTTTACCCTTTCGTGTAGGTTACACACATAGCTATCAAAGCATGCCAACAGGTTCCCGGAAATGCCATATCTTTCGAGCTTGAGTCCCCGGTGCCACACTTTGTCAAAGGCTTTTGAAACGTCGCCGACAATTCTGCATGTCATACCACCATTTTCTGCTTTTAACATTAATGTGTGATAGATCTCCATAAGTTGTAGCTCGGTGCTGTGGTTTGGTAAAAAGCCTGATTGGTATTTATAAGGGAGACTGTTTGATTGCAAATGACTAAAGACCCTATCAAATATGATTTTGTTTTCAAATTCTTTAGCAAAGAAAAGTCTGGCAAAGTATCCGGTTCGATAGAAATTATTTCATCGGCCTTCTCCTTATCATTTCGATCATGCCAACTACTAATCACTTGTTGGTAAAGATCAGGGATATGAGTTTCATCATTAAAATTATATAGAAATTGTTTGGTTATTTTCCAGAAGTTTTTTGGATCCTTCTCTATGGAGAGCTTCTGATCTACAAAGTCAAGATTGGCGTCTTTCGCGTATTTCTTCATATTATTTGCTTTATTTCCGCTTCACGGTATTTGTTCCAGTAATGAATGGTATTTTTTGACAAGTCCATTTTTTACAAGCGGTAACGTTTCATAATCTGTGTTCTAAACTTAGAGTCAAACCATGGTTTATCATTGGTACGAATTACTGTCGTGTAATTTGGAATACACTTTTCAGCTATTTCCATGAAAATATTCAAACATGACATCAACATCGGAGCTTTTTCCGCTGACGAACAGAAGTTGTGACCAATCCAATTTTGTTATTTGGTTATTCATTCGCGATAAATCGCCACGTTTGTAAAGCCAAACAAGTCGCTCTACTGACACTGGACTAGGCCTGTCACATACTATTTCTACAGCGGTAGCGAAATGATCAGATAAACCAAGTTTGTGAACAGACGGATTTACTGCGGTCACGGTGTCCGATACGATAATCGGGTCAATCAGTGTACTCGAAGTTGTCGCCACACAGGTCGCCTCATAATAACATTCCTCAGGTTCAACCTGGCAATTATTTCCTGAAGTCGAATTAAGGAAGTTACAGTTCAAATCGCCACTTTCTAATGATTCCAGTAAGGATTGCCAGTAATTAGGTATACTCCATTCTGACCTATACATAACACACAGAACCATAAGATATCTTCGTCAAAACCAACTGATGGTAGGGCTATACTTTGAATTCGTTTTATTATCACCCCCGTGTACGTGGTATCACCAAACCCGAGGGTATCACCAAACCAGGCCATGCGGTTTTAATAAATGAACATATCTTCCCTCAGATGAAGCTATATATCTCCCAGTTAAATGTTGATATCCACTATTCAAAACATAATTTCCCAAAGCGGAACGTTCCCTCAATGGGATAGCGACCATAGCTTGCTCTCATCCCGATAAAGTTAATAGAAATTCCGACTAATTTCCTATTTTATCATAAATAGTAGACACTTTTTGACGTTAGATAGTTCGTTTGAAACATAACTATCAGTCATAGATGGCGGAAAATGCGTATATCAATAGAAAAATATATGTTTAATGAGCTGGGATGTCAAAGATGACATTTGAATATAAAACACAAACAAACATACATCAATAGAAAAATATATGTTTAATTAATTAACCATAAAATTGTCCAGCCTGCAGAGCGGTTCGCAAAAATACTATCTGCGTCCAAGTTTGGGTACCCACCATACTTTCGGGTATCAAAGCCGCAGACTGATCCTGCGATGAGATGTCGCCAAACCAGAGCTGGGATGTCAAAGATGACATTAGAACATAAAACAAACAAACATACACGTTTTGACCCTTGCACATGCACCCCACTCTAAAGATGATTCATGTGCCGGCCTGTCCGAATGATAATTGGGATATTTTCAAGCAGAAACGGTCAAAATGTGAAGTATATCATTCGCATCTTTGACATCCCAGCTCTGGTTTGGCGACATCTCATCGGAGGATCGATACCCGAAATTATGGTGGGCACCCACACTTGGACGCAGATAGTATTTTTGCGAACTGCTCTGCAGGCTAGACAATTTTTGGTTAATTAAACATGTATTTGTCTATTAATACACGCATTATCCGCCATCTATGACTGATAATTATGTTTCAAACGAACTACCTAACGTCAAAAAGTGTCTACTATTTATGATAACATCGGAAATTAGTCGGAATTTCTATTAACTTTATCGGGGTGCGAGCAAGCTATGGTCGCTATCCCATTGAGGGAACATTCCGCTTTGAGAAATTATGTTTTGAATAGTGGATATCACCATTTAACATGAGGGAAGATATGTTCATTTATCCAAACCGCATGGTCTGGTTTGGTGATACCATCGGGTTTGGCGATACCACGTACACGGGGGTGATTATGGCGAATTGGTTTAGAGAAATTCGGAATTAGAAGTTTTTTGTCAGGGTAGTCATCGTCGAGATGAGTCTCAGTAAAGCAGAGGACATCGAAGTCATCGATAGCATTTGTTAACTGTTCAAGTTTACTGCGTATACAGCAAATATTGTAGTGCATATATAAATTCATATACTGGTAGGGTGTGTTCAGGGTTGCTTGCGCCAGGGTTTGGTTCGATTGCTGATGCTAAGAGCGTGAGCGTTAATGCTAGAAAGACCACCATGGTGTGCCTTACATTAAGAATATCGCAACGAAATGTGCATTTATCTATCGGTCTCTCGAAACCAGATCGTTTTTTGGAAATTATATGGTTGTAATACGAGCCAACATTTCTGCCTGGCGATACTGAGTTAGTATAAACTCCCATGATAACTTGAATCGATATATCAGTGGCATTATAGACATGACAGTAGGGTGTCATCTTAGGGGAGCGATATGATAGAAATACTTACTATGCAGGTAGATAGCATAGCAGTTAAGAACAAAGGTGTAATAATTATTTTGAAGTTGCATTATTTCATATATAGTTATAATGTCTTCGGGATAATGATAATAGAAGTTACGAAGCAATAATATTTGTCATGGTGGATGCATGCACACAAGAGAAACGAAGAATGGCCAATATGTATATATGGCCATATAAACGATGCACGGTCCTGGGATAAACGCAAAATGGATTTGTGGACACGGGTTTTCGATACAGTGCGTCGAGCTTTTCGTTTATATATGTGTAAAACTTGTTCTTGTATGCTTCACGTATCGGAATTTAATGGATATTTGCAACATTCAGCTTCGCCATTGTTTTTGGCGTTTAGCTAATGTAGAGACTGGTGAGCGTATAAAATACAAACTTATTTGAAGTCCGATATGAAGCTGAGGCATTTGCAGGTAGAAAGGTGATACTGGGGCAGGGTTTTCCTTTTGCGTGAATAGTTGGTGATGGGATGCTGCGTGCTCCCTATACCACGAACGATAACTCTACATTTAGCACAGGATTTGTATCGGGTTGTTTGTGGACTTCATGGATATAGCCGGAGGTGGTGAGTGACCCACATTAGATTATGACTTACATGAAAACCTGGAAGATATATGTATTCATAGCACGTTTCGGTGAAATATTAACGATGTGTGACTGCAATTAAACAATGGACGATGTTTGATTTCTCCTAATATATCTGAATCCTCCTAAAGGGTGGGAGCGATATATGTCTCCTGGTAGGATATTTATATTTACATAATTCAGCTTGTTGGTATAAAACGAAGGCTTCCACATATACCATGCTGTTCGAGTTTGTCCACCATCCGATCCAGTTCCGATTCCAAGAAACAAATTTTCTCCATTAATTTATGGTTAAGCTGTTTGGACTTTTCAAAGTCAGTTTTGATGCATTTATATTGTTAAAGTTTATTGTCCATGGCTTTTGATACAACATCATCTATCTTGGTATTAATGACAGATGCTGTTATGGATTTCACTGCCAATTTAACACCCTGTCTGACCGATTCCTGGATGTGTTCTCTCAAGTTACCAAAGAGCTATACTTTCATTCTTGGAATCAAAGTAGCACCACATTTGTAAAAAAAATCATCTGAGTTGATTATGTCTTGCATGGACATGGTTTTCTTTGCAGTTAACTTGGATTTAATCATGGGGCTGTTCAGTTCGTTATCGTGTTGTTGACTAGACGATTCCCGATCGAGATCGAGGGTATCCAGATATGACAAGGAATTTCTTCTCCTTGTGACTCTCCGTTCTAATGGGGAGGGTTCTGATCTCTCTTTACGTTTGGATGGATCGATAGTAGTGGAATCAGTCGACATAATATTCGGAGAAATGGAGTTAGATTCGACCAATAACGTCCCAAGGTCATGCATGGAAATATGCAACAAGTTTGCGTGTGTCCAAATTACTGGACAAGGTCAAAATTCAATGTTACTTTACCACAGGACTGTTGAACGCTTCATCCGGTGGCGCTATGGGAGTGCTTCTCATATAAATTTTACACTGATAAACTTCCCGAAATCTGAGGATGTAGGTTTATGCTTCCGACTCGGTTGCCACCATAACGATTACTCAATCTTTGTGCATTTATTTAATTTTTATAAATATATATTGCGTTGCATGAGAACTATAAACAGTACTCACAGAAGACTCGCACAAAATGGCTGGTTTTCGAAAAAATTTATTTGCTTCCGGGTTTATGAAACTGATATTTTCAATAAATACGAGAGATACGATGGCCTGATGCGGCGTGATTGGTTTGGGTGGGTCAGCAAACAATCCTGCTTCTAACGATGCATAATATATATACTATACTTACCGTTGAGTGTGTTTTTGAAGCACAAGTCGGAATAAGAATATAATTGTTTGACCCAGTTTAGCGGACACCATCTCGAACGAGTGATTTTTTCAGCCGGTTTGCGTCAGACCTGTGCTCATAACAGGAGTTTTTCTGAACCAATTTTTACATCAAATTGAAGACTATATAAATACATATTTATGATATATAAATACAGATTTGTGAAGCATTTATGTAACAAAAGTTATTTTTTGCGTATTTTGAACTTGTTTGTAGACTTTGAAAAAATGATAAAAAATTAGGTCCGGCAAAGTTGGGTACCTTTCTATAGGATTAAGTATTGTTGGGGTTGGCTCAATTTGTGTGGCACTTTGTAATGACAAACATACCAAACTTAATTTTCAACAATAATTTATACTGCCAAACAAGATTTTCAAGGTAACGAAATATCTCTTATATCTGAGATTTATTTTCTTCTAGAAATAGTCAAGATAACGTTGTCCAGCTGGAGCAGTTTCTTATATTTATAATTGTTTTCTAGACAATAAGACAATTTTTCTACCTTATAAGAAAAACCTGTTGAGAGCACAAGAAAATGTGTCTTGTGTAAGAAAAACGTGATCTTGTGATTTCTTACATTTATATTTATTTCCTGATTTTATAAATAAAATTTGAGAGAATAAGTAAATATGTTTTGTGTTAAAAACAGTAATTGTGTGATTTCTCACATTAAGTTTCTGCTTGTATGAAAAAGGTTTTATAGAATTAGATCATTTTTCTTTTGTTAGAAAAGTGATCATGTCTTTTCTTATATTGAGATTTGTTTTACGTTAGAAAAAAAATGACTTCTTATAGAACAAGAAAAAACATTAAGTTAGCAAATTTGGACAACTGAATTATTGTTTATGTATATTTGCTCAAAAATAAAATTATTATCTAAACACTTTCATCGTAAATAATAAAAGTACCTATAAGAAATGCATATCAACGAAATCTAATAAAAAAAAGAAAATGTTATCACCAAGTCTGATCCAACCAAGCAGCCAACAAGAATAACTGACAATCCCAAATTATCCCCATGTAGTAAGTAAATCATGCATATTTGTCATCGCCAATTACGTAGAAAGTTTTTCTTGCAAGAAATATTGTATTAACGCATATTCTTAACTAAGAACATATTTTCTTAATTTGAAACCTGCCTTCTTAATCACCAATCATCAAGAAATATACTCTTGTGTCTGTCCCCAGAAAATATTTCTTATTTTTCCCAATATATGAAAATCCTTTTAAGATAGATAACTCTATTAAATGAGTGTATCATTGTGAAACTGAGTGCCCGGTGTCTTCATGTGTTAAAATAAAATCGTACTCTGCTAATTAATCAGTGCAAATTCTCTCCAAAACAATTGAGTAGCGAGTGGCAAACGTAATTGTTTGCAGATTTGATCACTAACGTTTTTACCATTGAAACCCAGAAGTTTGTGGTACCTCATATGATTTGCATGTTGACAAATGACGCTCCAGATACCTGGAAGAAGTGGAACAAAAGTCACTGTGGTAAATGCTTGTTTTGATAACAAAATCATACAAAATAATTTTTTCTTAAATAACAAAATGTTTTTCCTATTGCTTTTTTTAGACACCATGTAAGAACACATTTTTTTCTTAACCAAACTGTCAAAAATCATCAATATTTTTTCTTGTATCACTCCCAAGAGACTATTTCTTATTTTAAGCGTATTTTTCTTAAAACAAGAAAACCCTTTATGGCAGTGTATATTTAAGTTAAAAACGTATTGCATACTGGTGATTAACCATCGATGCCCATGCAACTTGCCATTCTATAATTCCCTGTCGGATGCTAGTACGTGTATGAATTTCCTACTTATCTTCGATCACGACAGGAGTCCTACATGCAAATGCAGTTGACGTCAGTGAGTTGTTCGTGTATTTTCTGAACATATATATCGGCTTTAAATTATCAGAACCGTTATACAGCGACATATTATTAAGCTATAGAGGATAATCGTCGTATGGAAGTCAAAGTTCAACTTGACAAATGGCAATCACCAAAATATCATGGTCACTTAGCGCATGCTTTAGATTAGACATAATTATGCAACATAATTATGGATTAGATTGTTTACTACGCAATCAAATGTATCCCATTCATATATCAGTAAGAACGGCTAAATAATATCAGGAAAATGAGAAGACCCCTGCACATCGCGAAAAGCAAACGGGTTAGTTTCAACGCATGCATGAGCGTGTTCAATACGCAATACATCATAACCTCGTTTATTATCATGATAGGAGAAACATTTGGGCCACTAGTGTCATACACATACGTCGTTATTACCAAACAGTGCGCAATCTTAGATTCTAATTTCGCGTTGTAAGACGAACTCCACTTACACACGGTCTTGGAATCAAATTTTGACATTTTTATAATCAGAACTAATGTGGTGATCTATAACAAATCTCACCCGACCTCAATAAGATATTCAAAACCTAGGATAACGTGTTATAGGTTTAAGAAGAAACAATACATTCCGCGACATTCAAACGTTCCAGAGACCAGATTTCACGATTTTGTTTAGTTATAATGGTAATGGTTCGTGTATATTTTTGGGGTCGACTCCATCCAGCGAATCAGAAAACCGATTTATTAAGATTGTTGGAAGTGGCTGCTTTTGTTTGTGAATCTCATATTTCATGTTTTATGAGGTTTATTATTTAACAAATATCGAACAATCATTGTTGTAATATCTCTTGATATCAAACCACCGAAATAAGATAAGCCACTGGTGAAGTTGTCAAGAGCACGAATCGGGTTATCCCCCATGGCGATAGAAACCCGAGTTCACATGGAATGCGATACGGTCGCCAGTGCGGGCAGCTAATGGCCCAGTGATGTTCGATGTGTTTTCCCCGGGTGTTTCTACCAGGGTATACCCCGGGTGTTTTAAGCAGGTACCACTCGATTAATTTACCCTGGTGTACCCCAGTATTTTCACCCATATGTATCACAGGTGCACCACCGTGACATACCTTGGTGTTGCAGCATCATGGTTTATCAGTGTGGTTGCACTAGGGTTAAGCCTGGATAAAAATATTGGAGTACACCAGGGTAAGCTCATCGAGTTGGGTCTGCTTAAGAACACCCGGGGTATACCCTGGTAGAAACATCCGGGAAACACTTGGGTCGAAGACACCAAGGTACACATGGGGGAAACACTGTACATCCAGGTAAGGAAACACCAAGGTACACCCGGGTGGGAAACACCAAGATACACATGGGTAGGAAACACCAAGGAACACCTGGGTAAATGACACAAAGGTACAATGAGTGCATTGGTGCGGATGGCGATGCAGTAGATTTAGATGGGATGTAGGGGTATTGTTATCAATGTGGTGATACAGCATGGGAGATATTCACTTGAAACAATTAATTATCACAAACGTCCAAACTGTACTGTACTACCACAAGCAAATGATTCTCATCCCATGTTTTAGTATAATAACACAATAAGGAAACTGATTGTGGAGCCCTATAAGTTTATTCAAGATAAACTAAAGATAAAATATAGAAACACATGTACTACATAATAATATAAACTCATTAAAATACATGGGTTAAAACATACTATCAAGAGTTGGGTTAAAACTTTGATTCAAAAACTCTTGCAAATTCCCTCTTCATATATGGTATGTTAGGCAAGTTACATGTAGTTGCAATGTATTATTTTAGTTCCAATGGCATTTACCGGTATACATGTACCTTGCAGCTGCATTTCTAGTGAAGTGAAATACATACCGTATGTATACCAGAAAATATTATTTCTTAGTCTGAGGATATGTTTCCTGTCATTATCTAACTGTTTCAAAATATATATTTGTAATAGTATACTGTAATGCTCTAGAAATAGCCATATTTTGTCCTGGTTCATAAGAAAACATTATTTCTTAGTGTTAGAAGGAAGTGTTGTCGGATATTATCTGACTCATAAACCCCCAAAAGTACATGTAAACAGAACATTTGGGAAAGAGACACACCATCTTTAACCTTTTTGATAGCAATTGGTAGCAATTGATCAGATCAACATATACTATAAATAGTAATCAGATGCTAGAAATTAAACAAACACATTAATTGCACCCATCGAAACGGTTAACATACCCTGTAGAATACCAGCAGAAAGGCTGGTATGCAGATACCATAGCACAAAATTATACACATTTTGAGTATTTTCCAACCCAAACAGACCCAAGTGATATATTTTTGATCTAATTCAGTCTAATACCTATTGATATGTTGATGTGTTGGATACTATTTCAGCAAATGTGAGAAAATTGTTAACTAGTATTCAGTATTCGTTGGCGGTAGGTGGTAACACCCTCATCAAGGTCAATCACAAATGAATAGACCAGTCTGGAAGGTGTCGCCCCAATACCAGTTAATGCGTGCCAGTTACAAGTAAGAAAATATTGAATGCAAACTTAATATTTGACGAATAATATAGTTTTCATATACATGTATTTGCTGAAGTAAAATAACTTTGTGCCATAAAAGCTGCGAACTGGCCTCTTTGTTGAATCTTGAATACGGGTTGACAAAATGGTATCTGACATACTGCGAACATGTTACTACCACCTTAGATGCCTGCGCAGAGTTCGATGTCACCTGAGCAAAAAAGCTATGAAACGCGCAGTCTTATCGCTTGTCATGTCACGTGTTGATAGTCTGAATTCTCTGCTGACAAATATCACCAAGCAGAATATGCACCGGATCGATGTCTGAATTAACAACTGTGCAAGACTTATCGACAATAAAAGCAAATACGACCATATAACCAAGACGTTGATTAGTGAACATATAGTGACTTTTCAGTTTAGAATGGAATACAAATGTGCGGTCACAGTATTCAAATCGCTAAATAATACGGTTCCTGTGTACATTTCTGACATGTTTGTTCAGAAAAGCGGGGGTGTGACTCGATCATGTACCAGTGGGAAAGATATCCACAGAGCGACCAGGAAGCCTAACATCAACTACGGAATTAGGTGCTTCTAAGAGACTTCCACCAACAACTGGAATAGACTTCCAATGGACATACTGAATTGTGCTACTTTCCCCAAATTCAAGTCAAAACTTAAAACTCACTTGTTCGAGATATGCTTCAATCTGCCAAAAAAAGGTGTTCTTCGATAGCTGTTTACCAGAGTCTGTTATGTGCGTGCGAGTCTAGACCGTTTAACCCATATATTAACTTTTACTTTCACAATATAATTTTAGCTGTGATTCAATCGTATATCTTCGTGTATTTTAAATGGTCTAGTTGTTATTATTGCCTTACTGCGGTTGATTATTAGGTTAAGTTAGTATTAGCTAGTTAGGTTGTTTATATATAATTTTATCCATTCGTGCATTATTATTTTAGGATGTGTGCCATGTTTGTATTGTAAGCGCATTGAAACTAATTTATTGTATAATGCGTTCTAAATGTATCTATAATACTAATAATAAATGCGGAAATGAATCCCGAGTACCAAATTAGCAGAGGGGGTACGGATATAGTGTACCGCCTGAAAATGGCATAAATGTTTTCAATTTATTTCATTTACAAGTACCTGCAAATGTAGCTGATTCACCCAACAATTTGTTTTATCTTTAAATATGTGGGATCAAAACGGAAATCATTTGAGTGCTGTGCATTAGTCCGAGAGTCTGATAACCAGGGTGTTTAATAGTCCCACTGTTTGGTTATTATAGAGTGTACATTGTCTCATTTTGTTAATCATCATGCCCAGTTTCTAGCGACGCAGTCAGGTATAATTTTTGACACCGATTTACACACAAAATATCTTCCCCAAAGTACCAGTACATGTATGTGTAACCTATCAATTGGATAAACAATGCAAATTTGTGTACATTTTTATGGACAACACATGCTATGTCTCGAGTAATTTATTTTGTATGAGAGTAATACTTGTAGCATACATGTATATAACTAACTGTCAACACAATCGATACTTTTAAACCCGAGTACCATGAATTTAACCGTTGGACCATTGACCCCTCAAACTATCAAACTTCCCGACAATAGAACCCAGCAAACTACTAATAACGAACACTCTGACTAATGCACTGTACATGATTTAGTTAGTGGTTATATAACCTCATGAATTGGTCCAAGTTATTTTTCTGCTTTAAATGTCATTCAAATTGTTCCAATTGTATGGACTTATTGATTTATTTTTTTTCATCTAAAAAGCCCAATTGCACTGAAGGGCTATACACATGTACCAGTACTTGTAAATGTACGAAGAGGCCCCCATTTGCAATGACAGGCCGCAAAGAATAACACATTGTGTAACTGCACCAATTCTACAAACTAAACCCACAAAGAGACATATAATGGTCTATCCCCAAATCGTACATGTACATTGTAAGTACTGGCACCGATGATATAAGTAATTGCGTGCTTGCACATGTAATGTAAGTTTTTCCAGGAATAACAATAAGTTGACAATACATGGGATACATTTGTACAAATTTAATGTGAAATATATAATCGATGTAGTTAGCACGGAGATATTTTTAGATTGCAGCATACATATACATGTATAACAATAAAGTTAAGGGAACTCCATCACATTACTTTCACATGTACTTGTCATGTGAAAGAAATATGATGGAGTTCTCTTAATGCTATTTTTAATTTCTACAGAGTATGAGGTCACCCTGTACGATTTAATGGACCTAATTCACTATTCTTCAACTTTGGGGTAGAAACAATTTATTGTGAACGGAAATAATTTTTTGAATTAATGGCTATACAAATAATCACCAGAAACTAAATTTACAATATCTTGTTATATAGTTGGCATGTGGATACATTGAAATTTGGTATACAGTACTTACGGGTATTGTTTATTTAGTAATCATGTTTTATTTATAGACAATTAAGTTGTAACATCATGCTGAATACAATGAAAGATGTTTGTTTAGATAAATTGTGACGACAAGCGCTGGGCAATTCCAGTTCGAACCAGGCGAACTAGGAGAAAAATATAAATATAATCACTGCGTTGAGAGACGTGTGTTTCTTCACTGATATGAAACATGGTTCACCCACATAGCTGAATAAATACTAATTTTAATAAGGGCGTTAAATCAGACAGGGCATCGTTCAATTTCTTCTGCAATAATTAATGTTTGCATCAGCAATCGTTCATGTTTGCTTTAGTGTGTTTTGCAGAAAACAATTCATGAAGGATCCTTATTTGGCCCTGTAGCCCATGGTTTTTGGCAGCCTAACAGGCTAACACACTCATACATTTTAATCATAATCCCATTCGAAATGGGCGGTACTGATACTAGAACTGTCAGATAATGTACATGTACATGCATGTTGGAAATAATAATTACTATGAATATTCAGAAATAACACAGAATAGTGTGATAATTCAAGCACAATTAATTACTGCAGAACAGATAGGTTACCGGTTCATGTATTTCAAAAGCATGTATACTTGTACTGTATAGACACTGATACTATACCCTTGACCAAGCATTAAATATTATTACCGGTATAGGCATTCAAGATTACCTACGTTAGTAGTACCATGTTGCGAACCAAATTCATTACACATGTGCAAAAATCGGTTACTGTAGAAAAACCATGGTGATTGATTAACTCGCGATTCGCATCTGGTGGTATTGATCCCACCTAGCCTTGTAACAAGCTCTACCACACGAGTGGAAACACTATCACTATTATTGCTTAACTTACTCTAACATAATATATGTAATACTCCATTCACAACTACCAAAAAAAAAATCGTTGTTACATGTACAGATATGCTCTAATTAATCGACCCTCCTTAAAGGCATGGATGGCCTTCGCGGTGGGTATTGTTGTTAAAATAGTCACTTCCATTAAAAGCGCCATAACAAAAATAATATTAACAAATTAGAAAGACTTTGTTCTTATACCAATCATAAATATTGTGTAAATATTATGTTATTGTCAAGTTTGTATGCTTTGTTATGTAAACAAAGACCAAAAATGTTACAGAATATGGCTTTGTTTACATCACACAGTGTACAAACTTGACAAATACTTAATATTGATGATTGGTGTAAGAATAAAATATGTCTATATTTTAATATTCTTTTGTTTTCGGCACTATTAACGGGTGTGACCATTTTAACAGCAAACCCATCGCGAAGGCCATCAGTGCATTTAACAAGGTGGACCACTGATATTACCGCAATACTTTTAAAACGCGAGTCCAGGTGATCAGCCACAGTCAATTATACCGCAGCTGGCCACTCGTGGTACAACCTTGCGTTCGCATTTGGACCGCATTCTCCATGCAGTCAGTGACACACTTTGAATGTTGAATATACCGGAAACAATTTATTAATTGAAAGTATGTGTTGTGTTAATGTAGTAGTTGAAAATAACGATACCCACTAACGGTTTGGATTTGGTATATATCAATTGAAAAGTTGATGATTAGAAATTGCACCGGATTTCGAAACTCACTGTCACAATGTCATGTTTCTAAATTTGTAGATCGAACTTAAATTTTCCTTTATAAATACCAAATTTAATATGGTGGGATATGACAAATTGTTTGTCATTGCATTTAACATGTAAATGACTTCTCTCTGTTTTGTGACATTTCCACTCAGTGACTTTATACAGCCTGTATGTATAGGATATATTTGGATATTTGACTGCGTTTGTGGGAAAATAATGATCGCAACGCTCATGAAAAAATTTATTGTATGGCGGTCATGAGAAAAATTAAAGTGGTGTCCAGCGGTTGCAAGAAGATAATATGGCACGGTTGGCATTAGGTTTGGTTGGGTTGACGTTGTTGGCCCTTGGTTGGCCCAACGTATTTCTACCAACCGTTGGACATATAACATTGGCCCCACATTGGGCCAACGCGAACATGCCAACGGAACTATCTGCAGTGAATTGGTTGGGTTGGCGTAGTTGGCCATTGGTTAGCCCAATGTAATCCTCCCAACCGCTGAAATTATAACGTTGGGTCAACGCCAACATGAAAATGGAATTTACTGTGCACATCACATTGGTTGGGTTTACGCTGTTGGCCCTTGGTTGACCCCAATTAAGGTAATCCTCCCATGCAACAGTTGGAATTATAACGTTAGTCCAATGTTGGGCCAATGCTAACAGATTCATGGCAGTCCAATCACATATAGCGTACATACATGTGATATACATCTCAACGATATGCCGATACTTTATGTTCCGTAAACACACGTGCAATCATTGCTGACACAATATAGGCTACGGTATGTCATAAAATACGTTGGATCTTGTCGGTTGGTATATCGTTGGCCCAACGTAATGCCAACGCAAATGACGTAGAAAGCTCTGACGTCAAACTACGCGATTGCACAACAGATCAGGTGTCTGCTTTTCTTATTGCACGCTTGTTCTGCTTCTCGTTCAGTGTTGCTGCTCGTATTGATTTTAGAAAATAAAGGATTCAGTTTCTTTAATTTGGAATTCAAGGATTTGTTCATTCTGTAGATGCCACCATCGGTCATCGGGTCGCTATCCGCGGTAGGTTAACGTTTGTGAGAAACTACTCTTTTGTGTAAAATTAATTAATTATTTTCCCAATATTTTTCTCGGAATCACATAGTTCTGAATGTTTGCACGGCGTATATATAAGTTATAGCGGTTAATACTTACTGACATGCATAGTAGTTTCTCCCAAACTTGCATCAGATAGCGACATGGTGGCTGAAGGTGGTAACGGAATTATGAACGGATTATTGGATGCCAAAAAAATAATAAAAAAAGCCCCCAACGTTATGCCAACCAATTTAGTTTGAGTTCCCTACGTTGTCCCTCTGTTGGATCAACGTTATGCTAACCAAAGTGTTTAGTTTCCAACGTTGGGGCAACGTTGTGGCAACGTTGTGGCAACAATATGGTCTGGATATCAACGTTGGGCCAACACTCTATATATGTCGTCCAATTGGCCCAACGTAGGTCCGACGTTGACCCAATGAGCAAAATTACGTTGGCCCAACGTTGGCCCAACCATGTCATGCTATATGGGTAGTTATAATTGCTTAAAGATGACCCATTCGATTTGACATTGTAAATCGACTGTAATAGTTTTTCCAACCCGAATATGTGTATTCAAATAAAATCACACCTACCATTTGTTTTGCCGCCACTCTGGTCGACAAGGATGACTCTCTGGCTAAAGCGATGTTTTATTCGAGAGGGTCCTATGTTTATGTAGGATAGAACGAGAAAGAACAGAGATGCGTGCCAAATAATGCATTTAATGTGGTTAAGGCCTGACCGCATATATATATGATCCCCGAGTCCCGACAGAAGAAATAAGTTATAATAACATATACCAGCAAGATAGAAAAATAGGCATCGCAAAGCAAGTGGGTGTGAGTTTTCACTTGGAAGGCCCATTCTATATATGCCACTGACAGTTTCACTTTCCTGGTGATAATATTGTGAGATTGGCGCCACAAGAACATGATGCCACTCATGTTCTAACAAAAATTCAAATGTCCTAAAAACATTCATTATATAAATGATAAACAACAACCTGAGAACTTCTGACTGTGCAGCAAAAATGAAAACGCTGCCTATGTGGCTATTGTTTACAAATTTGTCACACAGCGTCAACATATAAGGGCTAATTTTCATTAGTTAAACAGATATTTGTGACGGATTAAGAATAAAATTATGTTTTTGAAGCATTTGATATCCAACAATGATTGCCAGTGATCTAAAAATATCAGTTGAATCAAAGAAACCTGTCCCATTCTCCTTCCATGTTGTGAAACACCCATGATGTGAAGCCTCTCGAATAAACACACCGTTTAGATAGAGAGATGGCTTTGTATGCCATAGAGGTGACCTTAAGCTTGTCGGCCAGAGGCGGCAAATCAAAATATAGGTCACGTAGGTGTGAATATAATGATATCGAACATATGAACCCATTTACGTGTTTTAATGATCACCATCAGGTACCGTACCAGTAGGCTCTCAAAATCAAAACATCATCTAACTAGTACGATAACTGTCAACTTTAATATAATAGCTGTAATTATTAAAAATTCTTCTCAGATGAATATGTTTTAAGGAGTGTTCAGACAAGGCTGTTGCGTTGTCCGTGTGTTCTGTTGATTCGATCTGCATAAGCTGTTAATCACACAACGGAGTATGTTGCGTTATAATTATTTCAATTAATAATTGGAGCTAATAAGTTCGAAGTTGGAAAAATGCAATATTGCATGCAAATCAACCTACCGGATTTTGTAATAAATTATTTGCACAATCACCGCAGCTGAACGCATTGGTGTTATTGTCTGTAATCCAATGTCAACGCAATGCACGCAACGCACTCGTGTGAACGCTACTGTATGCTCATTTTGGAATTTCATTTGGGTGTTATTTAATTCTGTTTATCTTAGGTAATTACGATGGCTCCACTGCTAAATTTAGACACATTTGATGTCATTTATTGTCCAGCGAAAAGCCGAAGACAACCAATCACAAATAAGCGGAAATACAACAAATCATCAGAGGGTTTCTAAAAGGTCATACCTGCCATTTTGGAGCGAAACTTCTTATTGCATTTCGGAATCTACGGGTTCGATCATATAAGTTCCTGAGATAACTTGTCAATATATCAAGTATAAATGCCACTTTCGATGTTTTTAAGTGAAATTTGTGTTCCAAAATATCGTATCTGAGTTCTCCATGAAAAATATTTGTTAATCATGAATGTCGTATATTTTATATTCGAACCCGTTTCTGATAGGATAATTATGTTGGGATTGTTTGAAGACGAATGGTCTGAGGGCGTATCCTCCTTATCATGAGTGACAAAGACTAACGAAAAGGCGGAAATAATCAAAATTAAAATGTTGTATAGACAGGATTTCTTTTTTTTTACTTCAAAAAATGTCGTATTACACCATCAAATCATGTTTTCTCATCAAATAGAAGATAATTGAATATGAAAGTGTATTTATTATAACAACTGTGATTTAAAGTGTTATTGTGCAACGATATTGACAGATAACAATTCTAGTTCCAGAGATGAATATTTTTTGTCTCCCGAACAATTGGATTTTCCTGAGGTACGACCTTTTAGAAGCCCACCGACGAAATAAAAGTTGATTTGGACTAATACATATAGTTATGTTTAAGAATACAATGTAGTTTATAATTGCTTGGTATTGACTTTAACATGGATTGCGAAAATATGTTCCAAAGTAACTACACGAAAATATATGGCCAGATCAGAAAAATATTGGCTATGTGGTCAAAGACAAACTTAACTGTCCTTGGCATGGTCGTTATATTTAAATCACTGATATTGTCCAAATTATTGTTTTTGTTTTTAACAATCCCTAATCCACCAATGACTTCAATAGATGATATGACGAAAGACGTATATAAGTTCGTATGGAACGGTAAACCAGATAAAGTTGCGAGACCAGTTTTTCAACAGACGTACGAAAATGGATGATGCAAGATGACAAACATAAGAAACTTCATGTACTCGATGAAAATTTCATGGGTTAAAAGATATATATTGCAAAATGATCGTTGGCAGAATTTGCAAGAAAAGGATATGAATAACATTCCCGGTTGTTCTAAATGGTATTTGGCGTCTGGTTGTGGAATCGACAAATTGCGGAAATGTTTACGTAATCGTATTTGGAATGATGTTTTTGATACATGGAAACTATATCGTGCAAAAATGTCAACGCAACGCTAAATCTATTTTACTCGACCAGTCTCATTGATAGCGACTATAAAACAGCCAATTGTGGAAATATTTACAATAGGTATATTGAACATAACAGACTCTTTTTTTGTCAATGATGTTAACACGGGGAATATAATACCCTACAACAAATCCGTCTCTTGTTATGACATAAGTTCGGATTTTATTTCCTATAATAGTGTTGTTATACAATATTTGAAGAAATCTTTGGCACATTTCTGAACTATTGATGCACAAAAATGCTCTAGATAATAATATACTAGCAGGTTAGCCCGCCACTGACGGCAATCGTCAGAAACATGACAATTTTTAATTAATTTTTTTAAATAATTTTTTTATTTAATTTTTTGTTTTTCAATGAGTTAATTGTGCTTTTTGAATTTACTGGCTTTTTAAAATATTTTTTTGTTTTTCAATGAGTTAATTTTTTAAATTAATTTTTTGTTTTTCAATTTGACCCGATTTCACATTGAATTGATCATTTTCAAGGTCAATGTCAGGTCGGGGTCACAATTTAACCCGTCCATGACACTTCCCGTAGGTAGCAAGCTTGAGCTCAATCGGTTCGAGTCTATAAAGGACACACACATATATATCATTTGTGGGTACCCGTTTCATGGTGAAGATCACCTCGGGCGGAAAAACTGAGCCGATGAAAATGTCCCCCGTTCATAGGAAGCCCTATGTACGTAAGAATTACACAGAAGTGAGTTCCAGATAACGTAAACAAAGCCGTATGCGAAAGCCGAAGGGAATAAAGAGCGTTAACCGGTTAACGAACCCAAATATGGAAGATCTTTATCAACGACACTGCGGATACGAACGCTCTTTAACTATCAACGCGATTAACTCCGCAGTGCCGTTTTTGTGACTGAGAGTGGAGAACGGGTGCTCTCCAAAACGCCGCGACGACCATTCCCGTGGGATTTTACCCTTAGATGGGAAGTTTGAGCCCAATTGGTGCAGCCGTTTTCAATTCTATAAAGGACAAATATATATACACATATAGGGAAGTCTCAAAATATATAGGAAACTAGCAGGTTAGCCCGCCACTGGCGGCATTCGTGCCATGGCTTTGTTCGAAAAAGCAATTGCAACAGGTTCCGAGACACTTGCTGCATTTGTACCAAATTTCGTCGAAATCAGCAAGTTTTATCCGATTTGACCTTGAATTGACAATTTTGTAGGTCAATGTCAGGTCGTGGTCATGATTTGACCCGTTCAAAACACTCCCCGGACAAATATGGCGTCGTACGGGCTCGGCGACCCGATAAAATTCGTATCCGGGGCAAGATACATTCACAAACCAAATTTCAAGTCGATAGCTCTACCCGTTTCCGAGATCTGGTCTGCGCATGCGCGAAGCTGACGTCGCACGGGCTCGGCGACCCGATAAAATTCGTATCCGGGGCAAGATACATTCACATACCAAATTTCAAGTCGATAGCTCCACCCGTTTCCGATATCTCGTCTGCGCATGCGCTGCACGGGCGTCGCACGGGCTCACCAATACGACAAAGACGACCACCTGGTCAAACTACACTCACGTACCAAGTTTCGTCCCGATCGGTCGAGGTGTTGGTATCTGATACAAAAGACGAAATTGTGAGTGTTGGTTTGTAACCGGGATTTCTGAGAAACATTATGATTTGTCCATTATGCCTATATCCACACTAACTACCCCCTAAGCCCTGACCTAAGTGTCATACATACTATAATAATGATGTTGTAGGAGTACTATGGCATCCAATAAATCTCCCCGCATAGCTAACCACTGAAAAGTATTGTTCCCGTATATCTCGCTGCAGATGCTAATAACGTTGAATGGAAAACAGACGCTCTTTATAGCGATGCGTCAAAAACAAACGCTCATTGACTATCAACGCGATTAACCCCCGCCGTGCCTTTGCGGTGATTTTGGGATTGGAGAACGGGTGCTCTGAGCTTCTCCAAAACGCCGCGACGACGATTCCCGTGGGATTTTACCTTTTGATAGGAAGTTTGGTCCCGATCGGTCAACCCGTTTTCGATTCTATGAAGTACATATATATATATATATATATATATATATACGGAAGTCTCAAAATATATAGTATAGACTAGCAGGTTAGCCCGCCACGGGCGTGCTTGGTCAGAAACATGACAATGTTTTATGTTTTGTTTGTGTTTTTCAATGAGTTAATATTGGGTTTTTCAATATTTTACCCGATTTGACCTTGAATTGATCATTTTCAAGGTCAAGGTCATGTCGGGGTCACAATATATAATTTGTGGGTACCCGTTTGAAGGTTAAGACTGACCCCCCCCTAAGCCCTGACCTAAGTGGCATACATACTATAACAATGATGTTGTAAGAGTACTATGGCATCCAATAAATCTCCCCGCATAGGAAACCACTCAATGTTCCCGTATATCTCTCTGCAGATGCTAATAACGTTGAATGGTAAACAGACGCTCTTTATAGCGATGCGTCAAAAACAAACGCTCATTAAATAACCACTTGATTAACCCACGCCGTGCCTTTGCGGTGATTTGGGAGTGGTTAAGGGTGCTCAGAGCTTCTCCAAAACGCGACAACTACGGTGTTCGTGGGTTTTTACCCTTAGATGGGAAGTTTGAACTCAATCGAGCCAGCCGTTTTCGATTCTATAAAGTACATATATATATATATATATATATATATATATATATATATATATATATATATCTATATACGGAAGTCTCAAAATATATAGTATAGACTAGCAGGTTAGCCCGCCAACGGCGGCATTCGTCCCATGGCTTTGTTCGAAAAAGCAATTGCAACAGGTTCCGAGACACTTGTGCTGCATTTGTACCAAATTTCATTATTTGACCTTGAATTGACAATTTGGTAGGTCAAGGTCAGGTCGTGGTCATGATTTGACCCGTCCAAGCACTCCCCGGACAAAAGTACAGAAATCCGCCAGTTTTACCCATTTGACCTTGAATTGACCAGTTTGAAGGTCAATGTCACATCCGGGTCACGATTTGACCCGTCCGTGACACTTTCGGGACAAATGTACCCATAGGTAGCAAGTTTGGGCTCAATCGGTTGACCCTTCCCGAGTTGACCATTTTGCTTCCATAGAATTTTTAACAGTGTATCGAAAATAATAACCCTGGGGCCCATTATGAAGCAGCTTAGAAAACACAAAGAACAGCTGAGCCCCAAAATTTATTAACACATGATTTCGCATTCAAATCGATTTATGTCGATAAAACTCTTATTTTTCAAAAGTTCAAGCTGAGACTTCGTGTGACTGCGTGTAATACTTATATATTCCTAAAATGACACAGTCCAACACGTAATTATGTTTTAGATTGAAGAAATTAAATTATTTCGATGCTAAATTTTAACATAGGATTTCCCATTAAAATCGATTTATGTCGATAAAACTCTTATTTTTCAAAATTTTAAGCTGAGACTTGGTGTGTATGTGTATAATACTTACATATTCTTAAAATGACAGAGTCCAGCACGTAATTATGTTCTTGATAAAAGAAATAAAAAAATTTCGATGCTGAATTTCGAGCGATAACGTTGCGTTGAATTGTAAACAAACGCTCTTTTATAGCGATGCGTCATATACAACGCTCATTAAATTATCACTTGATTAACCACCGCAATGCCGTTTTTTTTTGTGACTGAGAGTGGAGAACGGTGGCCCAATATGAAGCAGCTTAGAAAACACAAAGAACAGCTGAGCCCCAAAATTTATTAACACATGATTTCGCATGCAAATCAATTTATGTTGATAAAACTCTTATTTTTCAAATTTTCAAGCTGACACTTCGTGTGACTGCGTGTAATACTTATATATTCTTAAAATGACACAGTCCAACACGTAATTATGTTTTAGATGGAAGAAATTAAATTTTTTCGATGCTAAATTTTAACATAGGATTTCCAATTAAAATCGATTTATGTCGATAAAACTCTTATTTTTCAAAATTTTAAGCTGAGACTTGGTGAGTATGTGTATAATACTTACATATTCTTAAAATTACAGTCCAGCACGTAATTATGTTTTTGATAAAAGAAATTAAATTTTTTCGATGCTAAATTTCGAGCGATAACGTTGCGTTGAATTGTAAACAAACGCTCTTTTATAGCGACGCGTCATATACAACGCTCATTAAATTATCACTTGATTAACCACCGTAGTGGCGTTTTTTGTAAATGAGAGTGGAGAACGTGTGCTCTGAGCTTCTCCAAAACGCGACGCCGACGGTGTCCGTGGGATTTTACCCTTAGATAGGAAGTTTGAGCTCAATCCGCGCAGCCGTTTTAGATTCTATGAAGTACCCACACACATATATACACACATATATATATACGGAAATCTCAAAATATATAGTACTAGCATGTTAGCCCGCCACTGGCGGCATTCGTCCCATGGCTTTGTTTCAGAAACATGACATTTTTGTAATTATTTTTGTTTTTATTTATTTTTTAATATGAATTTAATGTTTTGTAAATTTAATATATTTTGTTTCTGAATTGTTTTTTTATTGTTAATTTTTGTTAATTTTAAATTGTTTTAATTAAATTTTAAATTGTTTTAATGAATTTTTTTGTTTCTGGCGGAAAAAATTACCCGTAGAAATCCCCCCTTCCTAGGAACGACAGACAACGAATTCTTTGTTTCGTGAAATCTCTCTACGATAACATTGCATTGAATTGAAATTAAATTTTAAATTGTTTTAATTAAATTTTTTGTTTCTGGCGGAAAAATTTACCCGTAGAAATCCCCCCTTCCTAGGAACGACAGACAACGCATTCTTTGTTTCGTGAAATCTCTCTACGATAACATTGCATTGAATTTAAAACAAACGCTTCCCGTCGGGAAATCTGTCTGCATAATATTTCGAGTCTGCCGTACCCGTCGTAATGTCGTGAAATCTCTCTGCATAATAGATAACATTGAATTGAATCTGTTGTTGGCATTCAGGGCTTCGGGTCGTTGTTGTTGGCATCACGGCTCCCCGAAAACTCTCACATTGCCGAAAACGTGTATTTAGTAATATCGTTTTTGTTGATATTTACGGCTTGGGGCTATTTTCTCGCCAACAATGTCGTTGGCGTTCATGGTTTGGGGCAGTGTGTATAGCTGCGTGAGTTAGCAGGAATCGAGGGGTGTAAGTTTAGAGCTTGTTTATATGAATGTTTCGGAAATAGACTAAGATTTTCAGCCGTAACAAAATATGTATACATCAGAAAATTCTATATTTTGCGAGGTATTAGCAAGTTTTGGCTCAACGGGTTTAGCAGTTTGAGGTGAATATGGATATAAAAATATACATATACAGATATAAAAACAAATGTAGAGTTACTCCTCTTGGATCGCGAGCGAATAATAATTAAGTGCCGAATAATAATTAAGTGCCGATTGCGGTGAATTTGATGATTGGGAAGGGAGAGACGGTGCTCTGAGCTTCTCAAAAAGGCGACCACGGTCGTGTCGGTGGGATTTTACACTTACGTAGGAAGTTTGAGCTCAATCTGTTTTGGATTCTATGAAGTACCCACACACACACAAATATATATACGAAGTCTCAAAATATATAGTATACACTAGCAGGTTAGCCCGCCACTGGCGGCATTCGCCCATGGCTTTGTTCGAAAAATTTATTGCAACAGGTTCCGAGACACTTGTGCTGCATTTGTACCAAATTTCGTCAGAAACATGACATTTTTTTAATTATTTTGTTTTTAGTTATTTTAGTTTTTTATTTTTTAATATGAATTTTTTTTAATTTAATATATTTTTTTTCGGAATTTTTTTTAATATTTCAATTTTTTTAATTTTATATTGTTTTAATTAAAATTTTTTAAATTGAATTTTTGTTTCTGGTTTAATTTTAAATTGTTTTAATTTTTTTTTGTTTCTGGCGGAAATATTTACCCGTAGAAATCCCCCCTTCCTAGGAACGAAAACAAACGCTTCCCGTCGTGAAATGTCTCTGCATAATATTTCGAGCGACAGGCTACAGACACCCGTCATACAGATAAGTAGATAGCGAAACGAAATTTACCCGTAGAAATCCCCCCTTCCTAGGAACGACAGACAACGCTCGAGCGATAACACTTGAAAACAAACGCTTCCCGTCGTGAAATGTCTCTGCATAATATTTCGAGCGACAGTCTACAGACTCCCGTCATACAGATAAGTAGATAGCGAAAACGACGCTCTTTATATAGACACTGCGGAAAACGAACGCTCTTTATATATCGACGCTATTAACCCCGAAGTGCCGATTGCTGTGATTTGGGATTGGAGAAACTGTGCTCTGAACTTCTCCAAAACGCGACCACGGCCGTGTCGGTGGGATTTTACACTTATATACGAAAATTGAGCTCAATCTGAACACGCGTTTTGGATTCCATGAAGTACACATATACACACACACACACATATATATATATATATATATATATATATATATATATATATATATATACGGAAGTCTCAAATTATATAGTAGACTAGCCGATGAGCCCGACGTTGTCCGGGCTATTCAAAAACCAAATTTCAAGTCGATAGCTCCACCCGTTTCCGAGATCTGGTCTGCGCATGCGCGAAGCTGGCGTCGCACGAGCTTGGCGACCCGATAAAATTCGTATCCGGGGCAAGATACATTCACATACCAAATTTCAAGTCGATAGCTCCACCCGTTTCCGAGATCTCGTCTGCGCATGCGCGAAGCTGGCGTCGCACGGGCTCGGCGACCCGATAAAATACTATAAGATATAATACAAATATAAACATCCTTCAGGGTGAATCTAAAAATAACCGTCTAACGACAGAATGGAATAACGAACTACGTATAGATTATAATTCACAATGGTGGTCAAAAACGTTTGTGATACCTTTTAAATGTTTCCATGACACAAAGTATAGATGGTTCCAATACAGAATAACACATAGAATATTGGGAACCAACAATTTGTTGAAAACAAAATAGGAATTTCCGGAGATGAATCAAATACCTTTTGTAAGACAGATAAAGAAACTATTTTGCACATATTCTACGATTGTTGAATCATTTACGCCCTCTGGCCTGAAGTTAAAACACGGATTCTCGCTTCTACCAATATTGCCATAGACCTAACCCAAAATCTGATCATACTTGGTCACGGCACAATAGGAAGAATTGTCCCACTTTCATCACTTCTCCTTATAATAATCAAATACAATATATAAAGATCAAAACTCAAAATGAATTCCAACATTACCAAGTATAAAGGCAGAAATACGATTTTATTATAATATTGAAAAGACACTTTACTATAGTGACTGCAGAAATGCGATATTTGAAAGTCGCTGGCCAAAATGGAAGGGTTTAATAGACAAATAATGTATATATATGTCTACGGTTCGTCAATCGAAATCGCTTGGTATTCAAATGTGTTCCTAAATATATATGGTCACCATGTACTGTTCAAGTATTTAGTTCGTACATCACCATGTGCGATATTTCATGCACAATTACTCGTATTTGGCCAGTGTACTAACATATTGTTGTTTTCAATTATACAAGTTATATTTAAACAATGCAAAAACTCGACAAAACAAATGTGATATTCACATTTCCTTCATATACGGATTAAACTTTTATCCTGAACATGAACCTCACATTAAAATACCACAATTTTACTTTTCTCAATGAACTCCTGTAAAGACGCTCTTTTCTCCCAACTATATTTATACTCTATAGCTTATTAACCATCCTTCTATACCCTTTTATTTCCTCTTAAAAAGAACCAGAGATTTCAGTTAAACTGAACGTAGTAAAACCACATATATACTACTGAATCAGGTTGTACGTACATTATACCTGCAGGGTTTGAATTGTATTGCACATGTTATGTATGTTGCTGTTTTTTCAATTTCAAATAAAACCAAAAAAAAAAGAATAAATAAAAAAAAATACAAAGTAGCCTCTAGGTCGGGTCACTAATATCATCTTTAATCACATATTATATACAGTTAACGCGCTTACAAGTGTTCAGCATCGAAAAATCGACCGCATGTTATGGTAGTATAAAGGCTAGCGCTTCACCTACATGTACCTGCAAGCGATAATGTACTACATGACATACATGTATACTCCATTGCTGTGTTTATAATTACAATGTACAGTACATGTACATATACCGATATCATTCAGTTGTTTGTATTAGCGGTAAGGTGCATTAATGCCAGTTACGGTTTTAATAGTTCGTTATTGTGGTTTTAAATAGTATGTGTCATGAGACTAACTGTTATCTTTCTGGTGAACAGCCTTATACATGGACAATAACCTTTTTTAGCTCACCTGAGACGAAGTCTCCGGTGGAGCTATAGTCATCACTCCTCGTCCGTCGTCCGTCCATCGTCCGTCCGTCCATTCGTCAACAATTCTTTGAACATCTTCTTCTCTAGATCCTTTAAACCGATTGGGTTCATATTTGGTGCGGATGTTACCTAGGTGACTCACATTCAGATTTGTTCAAATGAGGTCACCCGGTCAAATAGTTGCGAAACTAGGACCATAACTCTTTTCCACCATAGTATTTCTTACAGCGACTTCTCATATTACTTTGGACCGAATGGGTTCATATTTGGTATAAAGGATCCTTGGGGATCTGTGGTTCAGATTTGTTCAAATGAAGTCACTGGGTCAAATGTGAGCGGAGCCAGTGACATAACTAACAAACAAATTAGTTTTTGTTAAATTCACATTTTTTTTAAATTTTCAGGTCGACCTTGCTCAATTTAACAAACAAAAAATTAATTTTTAAACATGTTATAAAATTTGAAAATTTAAAAAAAGTGACACCATTATAACATCTGCAGAGTTATGAAACTTTACTCTTTAATGAAATTATGGAAACATTCCATTACTCACCCACCCCCTCCCACATGGCCCAGACACACCCCATCAACCAACACCCATGGCCCAGACCCACCCACACCCTGTCATCAACCAACATCCATTCCAACCCATATCTCCCAATTTAATACCTCTTCTCACCACAGAATATCTGCAAAGACACAGGTAATTAATTTAGATTAGAATAATAAATGCCATATGGCATGCTTATGAAAACATAACTGCTCAGCAAACTAAAAACAAACTGCTGTTCCAAAGGTTAGGTGATGACTGATGGGAATTGGTTTCCCTGCTATACAATGGTACTATGAACCGCTTAGATTTCTTCAAGCCTGGAAATAGTGTGTCTGACATTTGCAGAATGAGGTCCCCAGAGGGTGAATTTAGTGTTGCTACCCCGTACAGCAGGCTAGCATTACCAAATACACCCTCCATGGACCTAATTCTGCTTAGGTATCATCTTCTGTGAGGTATCCTAACCACCACTTATCCAGATGAAATCATACCCTGGTTTTTCGAAGAAAAATTGGGGGGTATATATTCGATTGAATTTGTCTTCTATCTGTCAGGCTTCCATCCGTTTGCCTGTTGGAATGTCTATCCATCTTACTATCAACAATTGTTTTCTTCTCCATATCAAAGACCGAATGTGTTTTTATATTTCAGTGTACATGTTCCCTAGGTGTCTCACAATCAGATTTGTTCAAATAAGTTCATCAGATCAAATAGGTGCGAAGCCAGGGCCATAACTCTTTCCCTCAATAGTAATTCTTAAAACAATTTTTTCTCAAGAACCATTGGGCCTATATAGCTTATATTTGGTATGGAGGGCCTTGGGTGACCGGGGTTCAGATTTATTCAAATGGGGTCATTTTTAGGAAATGAGGTCCCCAGAGGGTGAACTCGGTGATGTTAGTCCACCTTGCGGAATAGTTTCATTGGATTCACCTGCAAATGTCACACACACTGAATACAGACTTGGCTGTTCCAATCTTAGTTTTTTAACCATCACTTATCCAGGTGAAGTCATACCCTGATTTTTCAAAGAAAAATTGGGAGTATATTGGATATTGGGGGGGGGTATATTGATATTACTAGATGAATGGATCTCATAGATGGGGATTCACATTTGTTATAATAGGGCCAGAGATAAGAGATATAACTCTCCTCTATGCTGGTTGGTACTGGTATAATAATATTGATTTCTATGCAGCATGGGGGGGGGGAATGATTGAGGCAATGGGGAGGGAGTGTAGAGGGGTGGAGATTTGACCCCCTACTTTGATAAAAATTTAAACAGTTAAATTTTTCATGCCTGATACTACATTAGTTGTCTATTAGATGTTCACACAAAAAATAGGTTAGAATTGTTCTCATAGTTTGGTTTGATTTTCCAACATGTTTATGTATGTTCATATCAGTCCATCAGTCCATGTGTTCCTACTTCAGATGAAAATCTGACTTTCAAAAAACACGTGTCCTTTGTTTGTTCAAAAATGGTGAATGCCATATACCACATCAATAAAGTTAAACACTTCTTTCCTGGTAGCGCACTTAAAACATTATATTATGCTCTAATACAAAGCCATTTAGTCTACGCTGTTCAAATATGGGGACACGTCCCTGCGGTCAAAAAAATTTTCATGCTTCAAAAACGCGCAATACGAGTTATATGTAATAAGAAATATAGAAGCCACACAGAACCTCTCTTTAAAAAAGAAAATATACTCAAAATCTACGACATCCACAAAGTACAAGCGGCAGTTTTCATGCATGATTGGTATCATATGCGTTTAATAGAATCATTTACCGACATATTTTCCAAACGGAAAACAGGACCAGCCACCCGGCAAAAGCACCCACTATTTTAAAAAAAACCAAGAACATCTTGGTCCCAACAACTACCATTTCATTCCTTTCCAACCATATGGAACAACTTAGATAACGAATTTACATCATACCAATCCAGACACACATTTAAACGACGTTTACATGCCGATTGCATTAAAAAATATGCTGCAACAATTAAATGCAACAATCAAAGATGTCCCGACTGTGTAGTAGCTCCTCAATAAGTGACTTCCCCTATACCGCAATCCTCAACCTCACTCAGTACATTCCTACTCGACTTTCAAGGAACAACCCACTGACAAGAAAGAGACAAACCATCGAGTAACCAATAAACAATTTATCTAGACGTATACCCTCCATGTATATAATACAACCATTTTGTGATACATAATTATATAGCCGTGCATTGTACAAGAAATCATGACCGCCTATCATAACATCTTTTCATTTTTAAGGGGGTGGCAGTAAGACAGTCTAGCCTGACTATGCCACCCCTCGAATATACAACATAATATTTGTCAAATGTATTATGCATTAATATGTGTATATTTAAATAAAATATCCTATCCTATCCTATCAGGTTAAACTGTTGGACCGAATTGGCCAAAAATTTTAACTATATGGGGGGGGGGGGGGGTGCCAGGTTGGTAATTTTCAAACGTTTGAGAGTTTGAAGTACTTGCACCAGTCGTAAAATTCAACCTAAAAGGTATGTACAAATGGATTTTTGTGAACTTAGTACTGTGGTATGGTTGTCTTCTTTAAAAGGTAAGAGGTTGGAGATTTGTCAGTGGTGTGTAATTAGAAATTTCAAGGTGAAGAGCTCTGCTCATCTGAGAACTTACTGCTATGACTATGTTTAGAACTACTTGTCTTAAGGGATTTTGTCAAGTACTGACTCTTGTAGTCTTCAGAGTCCCCGTCTTTTCAGTCTTTACAGTCTGGTGAGCGATCCACAGTCATTGACTGTCTTGTTCAAATTAATACATAGAAAATATATATACATGTAGTTATACATGTACATGTACCGGTATAACCGCCAACTTGCAAGTTTTATAATTAATTAAATGTACTTATATTAAATATAAATGATATCTCCACTATTTATTGTCCGTTTTGTAAAACAAATTGGCAACGCAGATCATGGAGATGCGTATTGCGCATGGCATAATGTTGACCCAGGTAAGAAAGTTGACATTCTGGTGATTGGATAAACAAAACATGCACTAAAGATCGTATTATGTTCACGTGGGACTACATGTAGTCAAACATGTACGCATGTCTAAACTTTATATATTTAAAACAAAAAGTTATTACTTGAACTTGTCTTCGGTTGTCGGTTGTGTTTCACTGCTTGATGCACCCGTCAAATATGATAGAGCATATTTGCAGGTACTCAATCCGATCAGACGGTCCACATACCATCAAGATACAGCAACAGCAACATTTCATCAAATTATTAGTTATCAGATTCGATTTATTGCAACAAAATAATACTAACCACTGTCAACAAAAGTATCAAATTTCCCAAAACTTGTTATTTATCAACATTTTGTTCAACAAAATATGGCCGCATTATCACTAAAGTATCACAATTACCACTTGATTTGAGAGTTATCCATCTTCATCTGCAATTTTGACCGAGACCCTCCGTTTGACTCCATAAGAGGGTGCACATGTACCACCTCTAGATGATGTACATTACAATGAAGTTCAATCTTCATGTTAGAGCCTTGATGGGTGGGTTCCTAGACCTACACATAGCACAATCTACTTGTTGGAATTGGAAAAAGTTTATCGCCATTCAGGAATTATTATCATGTTATAGATTAAATGTAATATCATTGTTACCAGAATGTCATATAGATGATGACACGGATTTGGCAATGTGCTATGATAGAACAGTTTCAGCTATACAAAGTGCTTCAAATATAGCCATTCCAAAGCAATCCTTCAAGCCATATTTGAAACCAATTTGGAACCCCACGTTGAACCATTTACACCGTGAAATGCGCCATTCTCGAAGAATATGGCTGTCAGACGGACGTCCCAGAGGCGATACATTCGAAACTTATGCAAGCTACAAAGCCGCGAAACGTACATTCAGAAAAGAAATGCGTAAATGTAACTCCCAGTTCATGTCCGCTCAAAACGAGGAAATAGACCGCGCTGCCGAAGTCGATCAAGAGTTATTTTTCAGAAAATTTAACACATTGCGAGCAAGTAGGAAAGGTGCGTGTAATAGTATATTTGAAGTAAACGGTTCCATGCTTCGAACTCCGATTGAAATATCAGATGCATGGGCCGATTATTATGAGCTCTTATACTCACCATTGACATCAGTTAACTTTGACGAATCACACTTTTTAGAAGTCAATAGCAAGGTGACCGATCTCCTCAGTAATTCAAACACCGGGACATATGACAAAATCTTAACCTACCCCATCACTGATGTTGAACTTATGACTGTCATGAAAACTGTCAATATGGGGAAAGCTGCGGGTCGTGATTCCATCTGTTATGAACACATTTTGTACGGCGGTACCCAATTACATAAGCACATTGCCAAGCTTCTATCATCCATGCTCAACTTGTCATATATTCCAATCCAAGCAAAAATTGGTGTGATAACTTCCCTATATAAAGGAGGTGACAAACAAAAGACAAAGTTCGACAGTTATAGGGCAATAACGCTACTGCCAGTATTATACAAGCTCCTGGAGAAAGTTTTTCTTGCTCGCATTGAACGAAATTGTCCACATTTGATCTTAATACATCCACTGCAACATGGGTTTCAAAAGAACATTAGTTGCCTGATGTCATCTTACATTGTCCAAGAAGGCTTATCATATATGCTTCAGAACAAAACTCTCGATTATTCGCATGTTTCATGGACGTCCACAAAGCGTTCGACACTGTTTGGACTAATGGTCTACTATTCAAATTTTTCGAGCGCGGTTTCACTGGGAAAAGCTGGAAACTTTGTCACAATTTTCTAACAGGTGTAACATGTTCTGTGAGACACGAGGGCCGGAACTCTAAAGATATCACCATTAACCATGGAGCATGACAGGGGAGTACCTTATCGCCGATATTTTACGCAATTTATATCGACGAGTTGTTACGCGAGCTACAGCTGTTTAACTTTGGTCTTCTTGGAATAAACCTCGCATCTCCCACACAAGCCGACGATATGACACTGTTATCTTTTACGGCATACGGTCTTCAACGCCTATGTGACATATGCAGTGTGTAGAGAAGTAGATGGATATTCCTATATAATGAACAAAAATGTAAGGTTATTGTCTTTGATGCGAAAACAGCAAAGACATCAACCAACCGCGCTTGGCTCATTAATTGTCGTTTGATCACAGAGACTGATAGCATCACCCATCTTGGCATTACATTACATAAAGCAAACTTCCAAAACGAACTTACCGAGTCGATATGCACGAACATTCGCTCATCGTACCTCATGCTTAGCAATGCTGGCCTGTACGCCGGTGGGATAACCCCACAAAGTCGCATGGCTATGTATCAATCGATTGTTCTTTCTCGGGGCCTGTATGGATCAGAATTTTTGTGTAACACTACATGTTCAAACGCAACCAAACTAGAAAGAATACTTTGCTTTTGTCTCAAGTGCATCCAAGGTCTTTCCATGAGATGCAGAACTGACATTGTACTTGGACTTGTAAGGAGTTTGCCCTTGGAATCGACAATCGATATGAGGAAACTCTCCTTATTCGGTGGACTATGTCGCGCCCCTCAATCGAAAGCATGTAAGCAGATTTTTGTTAAACGACTCCACGAATTTAGAGCCAACTAATCCCAGGATTAATCTTTTATAAGTGAAATGTGCTCTTTATTTGAAAAATATAACATGAATGATGTTTTAGTGGACTATGTCGATTCCGGGATCTCTATTCCCAAATTGGCATGGAAGAAACGCACTAGGGCAGAGGCACACGCCGTAAATTAAACTGCATGGAAATCAAATGTTATGACTGATCCTTCTTTCAGTCGCTTCTGCAGAATCCAGGAATCCCTTAACATTTCTACCTTGTGGCGATTATGTCGGAAATTTCCCGAAAACAAAACCGCATATTTCACAGTAGCTCGGGTCATTGAATCATCGGTGTCCCTCGAAGCAGGACTTTGCCCGTTATGTGGACAGTCATACATCCTTGTGTTAACAAATATACCCGAGTTTCACCCTGTTGTGCCCAGGTGATACACTGGTATATCCATAGCCGGGTTAACCCGGGTATATATAGTTTACCGCAGATAATCCGGGCGTGGCAACGCCTTTCTAACTTTTATCTGTAAACACCCGGGTTAACTAGGGTGATATCCCTATCAGATGGCAAAACACCAGGGTAAATCTATATACACTGGTTTTTTTTTACCAGGGCATACCTAGGTGTATCAGGGGGTTAACTCTGATAAACCCATAGGTTTACCAGGGTGGATTTTTATGTGTGTGGTTTTATTATAGTTTAAATAAGGTTTCTGGTATGAGTAAAGCAAGGTTTAAGTGCGATAAACATAGTTTATGTTAAGTTAAATCAAGTTTTCTGTTAAATTTTTAATTTTATGAATTCGCTCGCAATTAAAACCTATTTTTATTGTCGAGAGTAAACCTATAAAAAAAATAGCTGATATTGTGCGGTCATTTGACTATATATTAAGTGGGGGTTACTTAGCTATGACTGATTTATACATTGCCATCTATTTTTCCACATAATATCCTAATTGAAAAATAGTCAAAGTAAAACCAACTTTAATACCCCAGATTTTACTTAAACCGAGTCCATCGGGTTTTATTATTTGGTCGAACTTTTTTCCCAACATGTATTACATTAATCTGTTTCAGTGTTTATGAGTGTTTCAGTTGACTTGGGGGGGGGGGCGTACCGCGGACATCGTTTATGTGGTGACCGTTATACTGATATCACCGAGATTATCGAGTGTGCATGCACATGTTTTTCTCGGGGCTGATCTGTTTATATATAATTTCAAGAACAGAGCTTTGTCGATTATTTAAAAGAGGATAATATGTGGATTGGATATAAACGCTTGACTAACATGCCAATATGAACCACTCAGTCAGGGACGTGGGTCACACATCCTCGCTTATTGAAATTCGATCAGGTATCGACAAGCAGGAGAAGGACTAACAAAACATTGATGTCATCGACTGAAACAGTATCGTCCACACGGCCCAGTAAAACTGGGTTTTACTACCAAATCTCAATTTAAACAGGAGATCCCTATTCGGACAATATATATATAAATATAAATGATTAACAAAACACAATGTGACGCAGTTTGGTGGAAACCCGACCACCTCCCGACACGTGGCGACAGCGGGGGGGGGGGGGGGGGGGGGGGGTTGGGGGGGGGGGGTGTCTCACCCCCCCCCAACTTTGGTCAAAATTTTCAACAGTTGGAAATTTCATACCTGCCAAAACATTAGTTGGAAATTTCACACCAACAATAGGTTGAAAATGTTCTTGTAGTTTGATTTTCAAACAATTTATTGGGGGAATTAATTGTTTTTGGACCAATATTTGCATATTTTTCTATTTTTTGTCAAAAGTTTGGAATGAAATTGTCATCAGTTGGAATTTTTCATACCTTACGGGGGGGGGGGGGGGTGGTGACAGGTTGGAAATTTCCAACACTTGGAAAGCTTGTGTCCTGGTCCCTCCCCCGTGGCCAGTCAAAAACTGCTAGTTAATTTAAGAAAACAATATTGTCATACATTTGGTCAGCATTGTCATTGGAATTGTCATCAGTTGGACATTTTCCAACCTAAGTGGGGATGTCAGGTTTGAAATTTCCAACTCTAGGAAGGCTTGATGCTAGTCTAGATGGTAGGATTTTGCGATTTTCTTGTTCAGATTTCAAAACTTTCGCACACCGGGCCGAACCATGGTCATTGTCCCCGTGGCCAATACAAAACTGCTAATTAGTTTAACAAAACAATATTTTACTACATTTGGTCAAACTTGTGGACTGAAATGGTCATCAGTTGGAGAATTTTCCAACCTAAGGGGGAGTATTAGGTTTGAAATTTCCAACACTATAGGAAAACTTCAGTTGAGGCCAGTCTAGATGCTATAGGATTTGCGATTTTCTTGTATAGTTTTCAAAATTTTCTCACACCGGGCATGGTCAGCCCGGTGTGTCCTGGTCTCTTGCCCGTAGCCGTGTGCATTTGTCTGGAGTTAGACCACTAGATGTTAGGATTTATGCAATTTTTCAGGTTAAAATATCTTAATGTTCTCATACTGGGAATTTAGAACCATTGTTTATATGAATATATAGGATATTAGGCCTGGGAGGGGGTGCAAATGGAGTTATGCAAAACTTATGTTTGGTCGCAATCTGATTCAAGGGGGGAGGATGCGGTTGGAATTTCCCAATGTGGACACGCCCCCAATGGAGACCCTCTAGCCACGTCCCTGCCGACTATGAATATTACTATAGACGAGCTTAATTTTTATCACGCAACAACCCAATTTTTGAAAACTCCACTGTCATAATTTCACGATTCATCTGTCCCCCTCATGTCTTCAACTTTCTCACCCCTCCCTCTCTCCCCCCTCTGCATCCTGCTATTCCTAACACAATCTTCTCCCTGTTTTTCCATCCCTAACTCAAATTTAGTAATATATCTCCATTTCTTCTAAAACCATTATTTCAATCCCTTCCCGTCTGATCGATAACCTATTGGGGAAAGGGGCGTGTCGCCAAAGAGGAGAAGACTTAATATAAGCCCTCGGTCTTGTTGTCTGATCCTCGTTTCCATACATTAACTCTTCTATTTTGTATATGTGTGTCATCTGTATATTATGTTATTTGTTTGGATTTGGAAATAAAAATATGTTTACACTAACAAGTCGATTAACTCAGTATGATTATTGAGGATGAATCAGAGTGTGTGTTTACAGACACTCGGCCATGGACTTTCGTGAGTTTACAAGTGTAAAATAGTCGTCTTTTCGGTTGATTTTTATTACAGGGAATTTTGACAAATTTCGCAATGAGAGATTCCGATCTCTAGATCAGCGTAATTATTTAGACACGCTCATCTGACAGCATGGCTGTGCCCCAATCACCATTTAGCGTTATTACCAGAATTATTTATCTCTGGAGACGTTTGAGGTCATCGCGAAATTATTATGCTCTGTGATAAGATCTTTCCATAAATCCCTGACTGAATTAAGGCACCGGTTATGACACTCTAACCATATAGATGCCAATAATCGATTTCCTTATCTGTAGACTCTAGCAATCGCTTCCACCGCGCAGATCTAACTCCCCTCTTAACGAAACCGTGATTAACCGAATGTTTTTGCAAGGAAATGGCCACTGTCTTCTTTCCATGTTTAGAAAATCTCGTTTCCGTCTCACGCATATCTCAGTTGGCACCATACGGATCATCTCTCAGAATATAGATAATTAAGACAAACTAAAAACAGACAATAATAGAAAATAGTCAACAACATTGCACATTACAGCCGAACTAGCCATTCAATATTTCTTCCCATTGTCGAATTTTCCAACTCAGATTTGTCATGCTTGGTTCACTCAGGATTTTAACAACGCGGCAAATCCACACACTATTACAAAGGATACGAACGGTATATGGCAAAGGCTATGACAAAAATGGTCAGATATGTTTAATAAATAAACTATATTATATATATTAATCTTGTCATACAAAGCACCCTTAGACCAATCTCCGTGCAGTTTTTTTCTTCTAAGAGGAGTCATATAATTTATGATCATTGGATTTTTACTGAGCAAATTCGACAATCTGCATGCCTGTGGCCAAAATGTTCCACACAGAGTACAACTTCAGGTGAGTCTGCATAGTTGATATTCAAAGTATCAGTTATTCACTTAGTGGCAGAAATGAAATAAACATACCAAATTTGAAAACAATCAGTAAGCTAAAACTAAAGAAACCAAAATAATCGGCAAATCATAAGTCGGTAAGGAACAATAAAGGCGGTAAGATGGGTCTGACCACACCCATATTCGAACTTGAACTTGACTTGTATTGTCATGTGAGTCATGTGACATGGACACCGGTTATTTATATAGTTCGGGATAATTATAGATCATGTCGATGAACCCATTACTATGACTTTTTGGTCGAGAGCTTTTGATCTACAAAAGAGTATTTTGAATTTTGTCAGGCGACCAAAAGATCCAATGATCGTCTCTGATAAAAAGTGACCACGTTTTATGTCCCGAAACGGTAGATGATGAAGAGAGTTTATCAACTGTGCTATATTGTTGTTGTATGTAAATTTCTCCATTGTCTTCGGAGCACCATGCTCTCACAGGTTGAAGAATACGTAATATAGTTGGCACCGCGTACAATTTGACACATTAATACTAATGTGAATTGTCACAGTCACCAAGAAGAACGTCACTTGAAACATAGTCAATGTCGAATTAAGAACAAATTTACGGAAATAGTCTTTCCATATAGGACCGGCAGCTCAATTGATACGTACGATACCAATATCAATTAATATGACCATATATACGCTAGCATAATTTAACGAACCAAAGCTAAACCACATGCACCAGCTAGGATATATCTGTGTCTTGTTAATCCTAAAAATAACTTCATAGAAGCGTATTCCCATCAAATAAGATTAACTTAGGCCTTATATCGTGGTGTGATTATGATATATAACACTCCATACATCGACAGAGTGGGTTCTATAGCAATTTCGTGTATAAATTAGGTCAATCATATCATACATCAAGGCATGTGATAAATCAGAGATTCACAATGCAAACAGAGTAAGAACTCACCGACTGAGACTTAAAATCAAAATAAAAAAACTTTTAAAAGCCATTCCTTTTGAACAAATTATTATATAATATAAATTACCAACATCAAACTGAAAGTATTCAAAAGTCAAGACTGTTTGTTGTTGTCTAGAGAGGGTATTTTACTGAAATTAACCATTATACTATTGACGCTGCATGTGTGCGCAATCCGAGTGAGATGTGTACTATACTAAGAAGCTTATAACGTTTGCTTGCATCACGAATTTCGATTTCGATTCCAGTATTGTCCCCAGCCCAGCCAGAGTCATTGTGATTTTCCCATTGCACGCGACATTTATATTTAAGGCCACTCCATTGCAAATATTTGACAGTCCATAATGTTATAATTTTGTTCTCAATAAAATGTAAACCGCGGCTACGAATGAACTTCACTGTGTATAATTCAGATAGTAACTCCCCTCAATTTGGAACGCCGGCCATTGAAAGATGCACATGTTTATTTCAGATTACGGTATTAATGCTTTAAGCCCACTGATCTACTGTGCGTCAAAACGCTCGCAAACATTCAAAACAGCAGTGTCGTATTAGATAATAATTGGTAACGTCACAAAATCAAATATAGTCTATATACGACCAAAGCGTCCGGCTTTGGTTCGTTATAATCGATTGGTTACATATGATTTAAAAATATAGTTTGTCACTTCGACATAGAATTCTTGGACAAACCTTGAGAAATTATCAACAATGTGTTGAAAAATTGAGACTCCTTAGTTATCGAGCAGCAAGTTCCGGCAATCTAGTGAAGAATGTGTGAAAGTCAACCGCTCCAGTCATCAGCCTTTCAAAATTGATCCAAGGGCTTGATCCCGAAGAATGCCTAATATAAGTTCTACTAGTTGATATTGTCAAAAACATTCAGCAGTCTTATGTTGTCAACATGACAACGTAAAACTGCTTAAAGTGTTTGTTAATTTTCACAATGCCCGTGCCATACATGCCCTGGTAAGCAGAATATTGGCTCACACAATTTAACTGTCAAATCGGACCGTGAATCATTCAGAGAATTTGAAGATTGTTTGGTGGTAGTTTTCTCCACTGGAGAACACATGCCTCACATTTCCATCTCCTGTAACGTTGAACAGATTCTCGAGATGAGGCAAGATCTCTTTCTGCCACTTGCCTTTCGAGTAAAACAATGACTACATCGGTATGTGCGCTATGTAATTGATGCGAGCAATAAACTATGTATATGAATGCTGGCATGAACACACTTGATGAGATAGCCACAGTTGACGATCGAGATCCAGCTAGTTTTAGCACCGCGTATGAACGTTGTTTCTGTTATTGCTTTATTTTTATTGTTTTAAATTCATAGTCCCAAAATGATGGGGCATGAACGATCCCACGTTGTGTGTGAACTGAGACACGTTCAGCACCTCAATGGTTTTGAAACACATATTGCAGTTATGGTATGGAGCAGGATAGCGTGTCCAAATGATATCATCGCGCCCTTACAATTTCCTTCGTCGTGCCCATACATTTGGTATTTAGTGGGGATGACACGCGTATAATCAGTGGAAACATCTTAGTGTATCCAACCTTCAACCTCTGTGTGTGTGTAGGCCGGTTGAATGTCAGCACAGACCTATTCAATAGCACTTTTCGTGGTTCTTGACACAACTCTGCATGCGTCTATTCGATGTATTCTGATGAGTAACATACAGCATTGGTGTTTTGCAAATCATGTTAAGCGAAGAGCGCTATCTTGAAATGTCATTGAATATTCTGCCCGGAAAGAGTCATTTAATACTCAGCCAGACATAATGGCCCGATTCGTCATCTCAGGTTTAAACCTGGTCTACGTAAACCTCTAGGTTTAAACCGCCGTGAGTCAGCAAAATCCGTGGTTTAAACCCGCGACCGCAGGTCTAAGTGACACATTCGTCATCTCTGGTTTAAACCTGGTCCAGCCAGACCAGTGGTTTAGCAGTAGTGTCTCTGTATCGTCGAGAAAATGAATCGTATTTTCCTAATGCGGACCGCCTCGTTTTATTGATTGCAAAAATCAATAATTTCGACAGCGACCATATTTTGATTGGAAATTTATAAGTGAGAAGCACTCACACCTATAAAGCGTGTGGGGATAAGTTTTTGTCAATTTCGATGTTTTATTTGCGTTTTATAAGCTTAAACCGGCAACTAAACCATCTAATTAGGTGGTCCAGCTAAACCAGCTTTCTCGAGGCTAAACTTGAGATGACGAATCCGTCTTTTCTTCATCGCGGTTTAGAATTGTCAGACAATCAATCAAAGGGTGGAGCTGTAAATTATCTCGAGTGAGGGCGTGTCCAAGTGGCGGTTGCCGACTGGTGTTATCATGTCACAGTTGATTCATTCCCATGCGAGCTTTGCTCAGATATTGACGCGTTCCTTCAGTATGATTTTACAACTATCTTGTGTTTTTTTTTTGGCTTGTGGCAATCACAAATACTGGTGTTTTCTACGAATTCATTTGAATGGTTCAACGTTTTAATTTTGAAACCAAAACGATGCTACTGCATGACCAGATATGCTATACACATAGTTTGCAATCCTAAACTTATATTGCTATATGAGTCAAATTTGATAACTTATTTTTATGTAGATCATGCCACAAAGCTCTACTCTGGCTCCGCTCATAAATTTCCATAATATTCCACCAGTTCAAAACCTGGGAACTTTTGGATTTTCTGCATGATGGAAACAAATTTACATTGAAAAAAAGCAACGCATGTGATATATTTCTTTATTAAATGCTGTGCCTCTATATAGTTGCCCACTTTAAACAGTTCAGATGCCGCTTCTGGTGTGTACTCATAAGCAAATTGCTTTTACTTGACTGACCTCTTGGTCCAGGATTGACACGATTATGGAGCCTTTATTCATGCAGCGTCAGAGGGTCCTGCGACCCCTTCGTGCGACAGGAGCCTGCGTCACATTTGCGCACATTTTGATCATTTGATCATTTTTTTTAATTATATTGAAAACAAACAAATATTAATATAAATTTTAAATATTGTTTCTTGTTAGATACAACTCCTTGCTCAATTTAACAACACAATTTTTTCATTTTATTTCAAATTAAATTATTCTTATTTGTAAATCATTTTTAGAACAGTTGCAAACAGACTAACGGACAAACATATATACAGCTCCTATATCCTTTAATATATACATAGATACATGTAGCTACACCATATTTTGTCTTTGCGGGAAAAGCATCTTGTAGAAAATCAATCACAAACAAAGTGATAAACAGCGCGTGAAGCTCGTGTTGAGAAACATGCCCTTTGTCAAATTGGTTTAAACCCACAAAGAGATCGGATTAATGGTCCATGAGCTATACTCATTTCTCAGTGAATAAATCGTGCACGCGTTCGCGATGATTTATGACATGTCAATAACCATTACATAGGGCTTTTGGTCCGATAGATAAGAGGGTAGTTTGACTGTATGCTCATATCACCAAATCGAGTTGTCAATTAGTTGGTAACTGAATGACAAAAACGCCCCCTTAGACCCGGTTTGGCTGGACCGCCAATGTAGGTTTAAACCAGGTTTAAACTCGGAGGTTTAAACCGGAGATGACGAATCCGGCCAATTGGTTTGACAGGCTTTAATTGTCCGGCCGTACTTTATAGAATAATGAACAAAGAAGATATTACGGCTCTAGTATGCTAAGAACCAGTTACTGAGAACAGAAATTAGCGTTACTGTAATGCAAGTCCGCATTCCTACATTTTCTTTGCTTTGAGTTACAACGTGACCAACATTTGTCGACAACTAGAAGGACGCCGTATCCGACTACCTTTTGAATTATGGCCAAGCCAGACTGGTTAATAGCAACCACAACGCGCCACAGACGCGTTGTTGTTTTTCAAGGTTAGGCGTTAATGACTTCATTTTTACTATACCATGAAGCCGAATTCTGATGCGATCTGCCGCGGCACATACAATAGGGGTTAAAATCATGCAACTTCCGGTCAAGTATTGCTCTCCAATTTATATACACTCTTGAAGCAATTGATCGTCCTAAATTTGTTTTATTTCGAAGTGCTCTCTTTCTTGTGAGTCGATCATTATCTCTACCAACTGGTCTGCAACTTTAATATGTTTATATATATAGGAGATATAGCACAGTAGCAATGTTATATTTATTGCCTCCGAAAAATGCCGAGCCGAGCTGGCCCTTAGACATGCTTGGGACTATACTACACACCAGGTGCCTATTTTTAGAAGCAAATTTGATTTTTGAGATAGTGCCCTTGGATGCTTCGGTGGCCGTGTGGTATTGACGTCGGACTTTGAGTCGCAAGGCGCGCTTGCCGTCATGGGCCGGGGTTCGAATCCCACCCAATCCAAAAAAAAAAATTGCACTGTCTCAAATATCAAATTTGCTTTTCATATGTTTACTCTGGTGTAAAATTGAACATCGGGTATTTGGAAACGATTCGACGATGAATCAATTCGGATTTATACATCGCAATCTTTTGACGCGAAAGCGTTTCTATCTAATTCGATCGATGCAAGATGCGCCGTTTCATTTATATGACGCCCACGAACCAGTTTCAACTTGCGTTAGCATGCCAACAAGAACTCAAAGAATGACCATTCAAGAACAACCACTTCATTTAAAGGTTGCCGCTGTGTGAATTCGCTCCGAACTCTTGTTAACATCGTCTCCGTACAAACGTTAACAACAATTTCGAGTGATCGATTTCTTTTGTGGCGATTCATGGAGAGTTCGCGATTTCTAGAACAGATATTGTTTCACCAAGTTCCTCAGACATGTCCTCACATTAAATTGGCTATTAACACTGAAAGTGGGTACGGTCATATATAGATGGTGGTCTGCATGTGTTGGGGTGGGGGCAACACTTTCAATTGAATATTATTTGGTTTGTCGGGAGGGGAGGGGTGATTGGAAGTAAACTGGACGAAATCCAAACCTGTTTGAAATGTAAAATCCACAATAATCACGTAATGATCTTTGGAATGAGAACATTCCATAAACTGTTCACATAGTTTAAACATAGTTTATTCTCCAACACAATTCATTACATGTTAATTTACAAATTTTTATATACATGTATTCATAATAAATAAATTTCACTCTGTTCCATTTGCATATAATCATGTATATATGTCTAGATATATGTATTTGGTTGGAAAAGGAACGACAGTAAGCGTGAGCTTTTTGAGTTGTCCCCGTACCAATCAAGGCCCACACAGTATACGTGTTCATTATTTATAAATCGATTATCATATTGGTAGTCAGAGGGCGTGACAGTAGGTATATATGGTAGGTGGGGTGGAAATAAAACTATGTTTAGCGTAAAACAGAACAGAAGAAAAACAGTGCGTGGTTGTGCGTTATGTGCATTTTGGCAGAATGCCATAAACCCTCGAATGGTACGGCCGTTGCTAACAAATATGCATGCGGAGTATTGTAGTTATAGTGCGACTATGTACTTGATACATGAAGCTCAGATGCTCAGATGCGGCTTATAGGATGCTCATGTACATCATTCACTGAATCTTCTTGTGTCCAGGATGAATTTTTGAAACGATTTAAATATGCGGCGGTAGTAGTTTTTGTTTAGATTGTCACCTCCATAAAGAAATAAAGTGTCAGTTAGTATAAGATTGTCGGGTAGACTGTTTAAAAGTTTGCCGCGTGCGTGTTCGTATTGCGGGCATTGGAAAATAAAATGATACGTGTCTTCGATCGCACCACACGCGCAACGGTCAGTATCGGATATATAATTAGAGAGTTTGTGACTATTTAAGTTACTACATTCAGTACGCAGGCGAGTATGTAATATCTGAGCTCTTCGATTGTACGAGCAATTGTACCAAGGTTTTTTCGTTTTACATTAATATTAATTTCTTTTTAAAATTCGTCAAAATCAGATATGGTTTTAGTTTCTTCTGCCAATGAATTCCACAGAGAGGTGGTTTCTAGAATAAATGAGTTTTCGTGCGATTTAGTATTCCATCTAGGGACTCTATATTTGTTCGCATTTCGAGTTTCCATGTTTGATTCGGATGCCTCAAGATACACGAGCAGGAAGCAAATTGTTCAGGTAGTTAGGGGCTTTGCCTTGTATCATTTTGTGGAATAGGTATAATCGGGATTTCTCGCGCCGTTTGATTAAGAGTTCCCATCCAGTTTCTTCTAACAGGGTTTCAAAACTAGCAGATCTAGTTGCGCCGGTTACTATGCGTGCTGCATCATATTGAATACGTTCTATGTCCAATGAATCGGTGATATTATAGTTTCCCCAGGCAGTACTCGCATATTCAAGTATAGGTCTAACCGTGGTGATATAACATTTTTCCAAAGTAGCTCTATCGAGTACGAATTTGTACTGCCTAAATACATATAGCTTATGCCATGCACTGGCACACACAGTATCAATTTGGGCTCCCCATGATCCGTTATCTTTGAATGTTATCATACCAATATGCTTGTGTTGGCGGACTACTTCCAGTGGGACATCGTTCATATAAAGCGGATCGTGTACGAGTGGAAACGTTTTTCGAGATATACACATACTTTCAGTTTTTAATGCATTGAAATTTACTAACCATCTTTTTGACCACGCCTCGAGCATTTGTATATCTTTCTGTAGGATACGAGGTCCTTCCACTGGGTCGCTAATTGGTAAAATAATCGAAGTATCATCAGCAAATAAGCGGATATTACATGATATATCGTGGACAATATCATTAATGTAGATTAAAAATAGAATAGGACAAAGGACCGAGCCTTGGGGCACTCCTGCATTAAGGGCTTCCATTCTGATGATTCTGATCCCACCACAACTCGTTGTTCTCTGTCATCCAACCAAGTAAGTCACAGCGTAAGCCTATTTCTTTCAACTTATAAACAAGACCGACGTGCCAGACTTTGTCAAACGACTTAATTGTATCGAAAAATAGAAGCCTAACATCAAGGCCATTATCCAATGATTCACTAATTATATGAGAAATCTCAGTGATTTGGTTTGATGTAGAATCGCCCGAGAGGAAACCCGATTGAAACTTCGTTAATACCTTGTTGGTTGTAAGGAATTTTGTTAAATGTTTAACAACACATTTCTCGTATACTTTCTCAGAGACAGCTCAGAAGAGATATACTCAGGCCTATAGTTCCCTGGATCAGAACGGTCTCCCTTCTTGAAAATGGGTACAACGTTTGCTCTTTTCCACTCTGTAGGAAAAAAAGAGTTGTTCATGAAAATTTTGAAAATAATATATAAGGGTTTAGCTATGCTGAGGCAGTTTTTTAGAACTCGTGGGCTAATGTCGTCATAACCACATGCTTTATCACTATGAAGGTTTTTAAGTACCTCGATAATATCGCCTTCTGTAATTTTAGCAGTATCCAACGTCGCAGAAATGAGTTTTGGGTTAGGATTTAAATGGTCAGATTCGGAATCATCAACCGATGAAATGCTGCAGAAGTATTCATTTAAGATTTTAGCTTTTTCGTAGTTACTCGAATATATAACCCCTTTCTGTTCCAGAGGAGGAATATCAGTTTTGGTGTTTCGGCTTTTCAATTTATTAAAATTTGTCCACCATGTTGATGTCGGTGTATTTGGATCGTTTAGAGATGCCTGTATTCTATCTAACATGTGGTTTTTGGACTTTCTTATTGCTGATACAATGTCGTTTCGTTTCCTTTTGTACGTGTTCCAGTTTTGTTCGTTACGAGTTAACGCAACTTTATGGTATAGGGGTTTGCGCTGGTTAATCATAGTTTTGATTTTTGGGGTAAGCCATTCAGGTTCGCTTTTTCCGCATCGAATAATTATATGTGGAATGAATTCATTAACTTTTTCGTTGATTGTTTTAGTCAAAGCTGAAGTTTCGAGGTTTTGTGATCTGAGTAATGATCGCCAGCCAACAGAGGAAATTGCGCTATTTAAGCCATCATAATCGGCACGGTCATAATTGTAAATTTTTCGGGAGTATTCTTTCTTGATTGGGCGTTTGTAGGCGGTATCAATCTCTACAAATACTGGGACGTGGAAACGGATATAGTTCCCAAAAAAAGGGTCGAGTGTTCCGCTCGAAGTGACATTACACTCGTCATCGGTAAGTATAACATCAATTAAGGTTTCTGAATGCTCTATTTCAATGCAAATGGAAACCGAGTTCATGTAGCATAATATACCGTATATATACTAAACTCATGTAATGTGGAATTTCATTTGAAAGTGATAATGAAGATGAAAAATGAAAGACAACAATGTCAAAAATATTATATATACGTAGTATATAGAAAAATAAAACAAGATCAAGGTGAAGACTCCTTATCGCTGATATCGTAGAAAATTCTCAATTTTTCAAATTAGCGTTTGGGGGACCAAATATGCGAATATTTTATACTATTAATTATAAAGTGGTTCAAAAGATGTTAGAGTTATCTCCCATTTTAGCGTATTAGATGTACTATCATCGACACTTTGTAGAAATAAATTTCAGATTACTCTAGAATTGATACTTCCACTTTAAAGTTTTTTCCAATATCTAACGTTACAAAGTAAATAACAGATGATTGCATATTGTTTTATGGGACATATTCGTACAAGTTAAATGCACACAAAGTATTTTCAGATTATGTGTATGCCTTTAAGTCCTGGTTTACATGTATGAAATTTGCTAGTTTAAGTCGAGTCAGCTGAGGTGAATAAGTACACATACTTGTTATTTTGTTTCATATGAAAGGGCAATAGCACATGACATGCAGTATGAATTCTGATGATGTTCAAGGAAGAGGATAAAAGTTTCCCACCAGTTGCGATAAGTTTTTAACAGCCGAATATGTTTAAAACGAGTATACAATATATATGTTATGTATACTGGTAAGTGCAGCTGTATAACTAACCACATCAGTGGCCATGCCATCTTAATTGTGGGAAGAGTGTGGTAGTTCATGAAACCAGATTGGTCTGTTGTTTGAGTTACATTCACACAAGTTAAAGGCACACAAAGTATTCACAAAATGCTGTGTGTGCCTCCATTTCATGGAGATGTATATAGCTGTAGACCAGACACAATACGTTCACAAGAGCCTAACATGAATTGTATGCCAACTTGATAAGAGAATGTATAATATTTTAGAAAACATAGAAAACAATGAGCATATAAATATTGGTATGAATCTTCTTACTAAGTTTCCTATATTGATCGAATTATTTATCCGAATTGGTCTATTATATACATTCACACAAGATAAAGGCACACACAGCATTCGCAAAAATATGTGTGCCTTCAAGTCATGGACATAAACCCGATATATATGTATTAAATTGCTAATTTAAGCCGAGAACTAAGGTGAATAAGCACATATACTTCTTATTGTGCCATGCACTATGAATTCCTTATAGAGGTTATAGGTTCCCCACCAGTTGTGATAATAGCTAAACAGCCGATGCTGTATAAACATATATGTTATATGTACTGGTAAGTGCAGCTATATAACTCACCACCTCAGTAGCCATTCCACCTTAGTTACAACAAAAGTGTAGAAGTTCATAAACCCTGATTGGTCTGCTGTTTGAGATACATTTGCACAAATTAAAGGCACACAAAGCATTCACAAAATGCTATGTGTGCTTCCTAGTCATGGACATGTATATAGCTGTATAGCAGATCAGATACACGTTCAAAAGATCATAATATGAATCGTATGTCAACTTGATGAGACAAGAAAATAGAAAATAGAAAATAATGAGCATATAGACATTGGCATTAAACTTCTATATTTCATATAGAAGTCGAAGTGTAAACCCGAGTTGATCTATTATGTATACTATTTTATAAACATAGAAAATAATTAGCATGTATACATTGTTATTAAACTTTTATGTTTCATATAGAAGTCGAAGTGTATACCCGAGTTGATCTATTATATACATTCGCACAAGTTAAAGGCACACATAGCATTCACAAAATATGTGTACCTTCAAGTCATGGACATAAACCCGGCATACATATGAGAAATTGCTAATTTAAGCCGGGAGTCAGTTAAGTTGAATAAACACACACACTCGTGCAGTATGAATGTTCAAGGAAGAGGGTTGTAGATTCTCCCCCAGTGACGATAATAGCTTAACATCCGATGCTGTATAAAACGTCTAGGGTATGTACTGGTAAGTACAACGGAATAACTAACCACCTCAGTGGCAGTTCCATCTTAGTTATGGAAAAAGTGTGGTAGTTCATAAAACCATATTGGTCTTTATTGTTTTTCATATAAATTGCCAATAGCAGTATGAATTTTCATGATATTCAAGGAAGAGGATATAATTTCCCCAATCAGTTACAACATAATATATCTTTATTTGGGGGGGGAGTGCAGATCATAAACCCGAGTTGTTATATTGTTTGGGATACATTTGTCCAAGTTAAAGGCACACAAAGCTTTCACGAAAAGCTGTGTGCGCCTCCAAATCATGGGCATGTGTATAATAGTGCAACAGACCAGATATACGTTCACAAGGGCCATCTTATTTTTGAAAAACAGGTGCGGTGGTTCATAAACACCGATTGGTCTATTATTTTAGATACATTCACACATTGTCAAGTCAAAGTCACACAAAGCATTCGCAAATGCTATGTGTGCCTTTAAGTCATGGGCAAGTATATGTATTAAGTTGTATGACAAACAGACACACTTTCACAAAAGCCTAATACAATAGCATGTCTAGTTGGTGTAAGAGTTTATAATCTTTTATAATCGTACATATATAGTGTGATGAATGAATAAACTTTGGTATAGGACAGGAAAGATCGAAAAGGCCATGTAGGCAGGCGTGATCAAATCGATCAATAAAGAGCTTCTCCGAATGCCGATTGATTGGCAGCAAAGCAACATATATACATGTAGATATCCGAATGCTTTTGAAATGCCACAAGGGTGAGCATTCGGTGATGAAGTTTATTGGAGGTTCTTCCTCAGACCATGCTTTCTCCCATCACAGGTCTCGACGGATTCTGTGGCGCTTTACGTGACGCTGGTTCCTGATGGTTTCGCTGGGTGGGTGGTACCCAGTTCAACTTCTCCTGGAGCATTTTGATCTCCTGTGGAGTCGTGTAGCGGGTGACTCGTCCATCGAAACCTTTAAAAAAGATGTATCCGTAGTAGGTCCATGTGCTTTCAAAGCATTATCCTTCCGCATTTGCCTGCACCGTCTAGCCATGAATGAACGATGCGAGGTTAGGTGTTCGTTTATATACACCTTGTTGTGTGTTTTTGAGCTCTTTAAATTAGCTCTGGCTTTGTAGAAACGTTTCCTGTCCTTAAAGTGGTTTAATCGTACAAGTATTGAACTGTTGTTACCATTCTCCTGTCCTGAGCGGTGGCACCTCTCAATGTGGTATGAATTTAAGCTTACACCCACGTCATTTGCCAGGTCAAGGACTATTTGTTCGACGTCTTCGTCTGGGGTTTCTGCTATTCCCGATATTCTTAGAGAGTTTCGCAACCCATACTGACGTAGATCATCGAGTTCATTTTTTAATTTGACAACGACAGTTTCCAATCGAGAAACCTCTGCCTTAAGGTCCTTGAAGTTACACTGGCCACCTCAGAAAGAATTAATTTCATTTGGAGGAGGAAATCTGGATCTTTAAGTGCTGCTTTAAAGCTATTTACTAGCTCAACATTTGGTTTTGGTCTAGCCTCAGATATATCATGTACTGTACTATGACAGTACGGGTTTCCGATCGAATCTGTATCACCGGGATTATAGTTATGTTTCTTGGAGTTTAGTGATTCCAAATGACTGTCATCCGGACCCTTCGGACGCTTTCGTTCTCCCTTCAGATCCATGTTTATATGATCAGTTGATGTACTGCAGGCGTACAATCCGTCACTATTCAGGTCAATTTAATCAACTGTCGTTGACGCGGCGCACGAGAGAGCACAGGTAGTGAGTGATCTTAGGCGATCAAGTGTCAGAGGTCACGCTGTTGAAACAGATTATGTTCAAATCCAATAATTGGTCCGATAATAGTATTCATAGGTCTAAGGTCAGCCTCACGCAAGACGAATGTGGCACTATTTTGTCACTATTAAATGTCTGTTTTGTCAGCATTTATAGTCCAAATAATATATTGTGTGTGGATAAGTTCGCTATAAACTTGGTAAATACAGAAAATATGTTTTTCAGGCGTATCTGGGCAACAAGTGTACTCACAGTCTGATCAATGTTAATCCGTGCATCGAATTTTTAGTCCATCAAAATATACACATCAAACTACACATGTCCATTTATAATAATTGAAACATTCTAGCAGAATTTATATCCTAGAACCATCCGCATCCAATATTGTACACTGTGAAGTCCGTTTGAATCACATTAGGAGCTAAGAAACCCATTATAGACCGGATAATTTTATCAGAACTACCTACTGTCCATGGTCACGTGCAAAATATGTTCACATATACATGTATGCACGCGGAAAATCCAGGCAATATAGAAAGGTGTCGTTAAGTCTTTTGTCATGAATGGCGGTGGTAGTTTGACTACGGGGTCAGAACTTCCGGAACATTGCTTCCTGTGTTCTGAACGATAATTCCATTATGACCACAAGACGAAAAACATACTTAACAGCCGAAACAGCTTATTAGTACAAGGTAGGAATCTGTTTTATCCAGAAAAATGTAGTCAGTATAAAAACGTTGTCAAATTCGGAGACAAAATGGTTTATCAACTGCGATAAATAATACTGACGCAAGTGATCCGATTGTCATCGACCATTTGACTAATTGTTCAACAGGAATATGTAACACCACAAAGCATTACTTTAGCTTTTGAATGTCAATTGATGGTAATCATCTCAATTTCCCTTTTCTCTGGGTGTTAATCTGTTTATAAATGTTGTAACCCGCTTTAGTATCTGTATAAGAAATACAGAACGCGGCGCTAATGCGTCTTGGTCAATATTTCTTGTACATATACACTGTTAGAAATTACTGTCGGTTCGACGGTTTCGGGCCGTCATAATCGACGGTCCCATACCGTTTCATCAGTTTGACAGTGTTTTACCTTTATTTTATGTGCCCATGAAAATTGTCTGAATTAAATATTTTCGTGATTCAAAATCATGCCGTTAAAATTCAATAGTATATTTATCGGCGACCATATTATATACGGCAATGACTCCATACAGTATGACTGAATCTTACTCTGCTGATATTTAATATGTATATAATATCGGCATTCATTCTGTGTTAATCGGGTCGGTACGTATATTGATGAGTACGTAATTCTCATTCCGGGGTTAAGTTCCCGCTTTAGCACTAAGATAATTTTTTCGCCATTTTTATTTGGCGTTGCATATTTAATCGCAAATTATTATTTTTTGGGAAACTGTTACCTTTTCCATTGTGGACAGTTGTTAAGACGGTCTGATTTCAGTTCCTTTGATAACCGGACAAGTTTCAATTCTGCGAAAATCGGCTTAATCATTGACAATTTCTACTAAATTAGAGAGCATAGATTCATGCCAATCGATTCATGGCACGATCGGGGAGTCTGACTTCATTCGACTCATTGATGATGTTAAAATTGACTTAGTTTCAAAACACTGGCACATTTACTGACACAGGTGGATATAGGTACAATTAACACAAGCTTCGATGTCAAACAATAGTGACAATAATAACAACGACTCAACGAGCAGCTATTAGAATGTTGACAATCCAGCTGATAGTGTTCTGAATCTGATTGTTTCAAAGCACATGCATGTATATTTACAAGAGAGGATATACATGTACATGTACTCTATGCACCAGTGTAATTCACAAGATCTTCTGTGTCAACAACAACACCGTATACAATGAACTGCCGCCGCGCAGTGACGGATGATCACATATCTACAATTCCAACTTTACAATTACACGGGCCAATTTATCCTGTGTTTATCCATTTTCATTGAAACCTGTGGATATGAGACATTGTCATCATTCGCCATGTTATCGTCAAGTTATTACGACAATTTACCGGGAGTACACTATTGGTTGGATGTTCTTATCAAACTATTTTTGGCTGACTCACTAATATTGATACTAAGTGGTTGTGATACCATTCTACAATTTGATGCATCATGCTTTAAAATTGTGCGACTACAGGAGAACATTGTCGCGAAGTAATTGCGCACAGTTATTATGGGAGCTGCTGTTGTCTTGAAGGTTCCAATCCCAACTAGCTGTTATTGATATACACTACCAGTGAAAAGAAGTGGTATATTAAGCGCGCTATTTTATAGGCCAAATATCGGAATAATATTGCAAGTGGAAACGCTTATAAGCATGTCGCTTGTGATATTATTGCAATATTTTGCGCTTAATATCTCAATATTTTGCACTTAATATTGCAACATCTTGCGCTCAAAATTGTGACATTTAAATCAAATTATTGCTTCTTCTATATTATTTATTGTATAAATAGAGACAATGTTTTAGATATGTATATAATTATAGTTGTAAATGATATATGCACACTATATGTACACTATATGCACAGTATTTATCTAATATAAATATAACACTATCGGGTCTGTATGAAATTTAGCGTGCTTAGTATCGCAATAGTTTGCGTTCAATATTTCAATAATAAGCGCGACAGATTTTTGGTAGTGTGCTATAATCACGCTTTTTACTAAATTAAGCACGCTCAATATCACAATAAAGGTGCGCCTAAAAATACCACTTCTTCTGGCTGGTAATGTATTGTCATGATGTACGGATTTACCTGTTAAAACAAAAACTGTGTTTACAAGTGACTGGACAATTTCACGCCTTACATGTTACCAAAAAGTATGCCATTGAGATATTTTACTTTTGCATGTACATAAATTTTTTAACTGTGAAACATGTAGCTTTGTTCTTTGTATGGTTTAAAAGGGCATGCCGATTCATGTTTTTGAATGGTCGAAATTAATATTACTCATAACTGAATAGTGATGGGTTGGCTTATCAGCTATTACTAGTATCGTTTTTTATTTACAGCCATATTTATACAGTAGTTAGTGAAAGGCGAACACATTACGCGCGCGCAGCCTTTTCCGGATTAAATTCTACGAAGCAGATTACAAGCTTGATCCTCTACAAACTGCGAAGTTTCATAAGTATTGTCTATCACTTTATGCATTGAGGATTTACATTTCATCAAAACTATGATCGTAACATAAGAACTAAGATGTATTTTTCAGTTACGAATAATACTAGTTTCGAACATTCAAAAACATATGAATCGTAATGCCTACCGGGATATCATATTGTCATCATGGGAACCTGGCTCATTCTATGGTAAATTAGCAAATTAAGAGCAAAAAATTGGTGTTGACCCAATACAAAATACCATTGGTCTGACCTTTATTAGTTATGGTCTTGATATTAATTAAACGGTGCTGAACCTTAAAAAAATTATGAAGTTATTGGTTACGGTCTGCCACTTACTTAAACGGTTTTATACCGTGGAACATGCTACGGTCTGACAGTATGTTTAACGGTCAAATGTTGGCAGCGATGTTGCGCGGTCTCAGACCGTTAAAACGACGGTATTTTTTCTAACAGTGTACCCAAAGGGGTTATAACCAATACATAATCATTTCTACAGCTGTGACCTCTGCCTTAACTGTTCCAGTGCTGGAAGCCCATATTTTGACCCTACGTAAAAGTGCTGGAACCCAGATCTGGGCTTTGGCAGCATCACTGTATTGTTTGTTTAGTTTAATCATTTAAATCATGTTTGTCAGGTCATATTCTTGAAATATTGTTACATATATAATTAAATTGGGGCATTTTGAAGTTTGAATGGATGCCAACCGATAAAATTGTCAGAAAGTGTAGTTTTAATGCGAAAAGTTAGAGGAAACTGTCAAATTGTTTTGCCCAACGGCATTTGACAACCAGGCTCATAACCACAATGTACACCCAGGTAAGGAATCACCAAGGTACACCTGGGTAGGAAAACAACAAGGTACACCTGGGTGGGAAACACCAAGATACACATGGGTAGGAAACACCAAGGAACACCTGGGTGAATAACACCAAGGTACATCTGGGTGGGGATACCAGAGTGAAATGATGAGGATGGCAAAGCAGTAGATTTGGATGGGATGCAGGGGTATTGTTATCAATGGGGTTGTTTTAGTATAATAACACATCAAGGAAACTGATTGTGGAGCCCGATAAGTTTATTAAAGATAAACAAACTAACTAAAGATAAAATATAGAAACACAGATGTAATACAGAAATATATAAACTCATTAAACTGCATGGGTTAAAACTTACTGTCAAGAGTCGGGTTAAAATTTTGATTCAAAAACACTTGCAAATTCCATCTTCATATATGGTATGTTAGGCAAGTTACATGTATATGTAGTTGCAATGTATACCGGTACATGACATAGACACTAAAATCATTATTTTAGTTCCAATGGCATTTACCAGTATACATGTACCTTGCTACTACATTTCCAGTGAAGTAGTTTTGTCTCATTTAAACTTTCTAAATGGGTTTCTCCCTTTGAATGACATAAACTAATGTGAGTATACACATGAGCTCTGACGTGAAATACTGTTCAAATACATATTGTATGTATACCAAAAAAAATTATTTCTTAGTCTAAGGACATGTTTCCTGTCATTATCTAACTGCTTCAAAATATAGATTTGTAATATTATGCTGTAATGCTCAATAAATAGCCATATTTTGTTCTGGTTCAGAAGAAAAATTATTACTTAGTGTTATAAGGACATGTTGCCTGTTATTAGCTGACCCATTAACACACAAATGTACATGTAAACAGAAGTTACAGAACATTTGGGAAAAGACACACCATCTTTAACCTGTTTGATATCAGTAGCAATTGATCAGATAGCAATATATACTATAAATAGTATTCAGATGCCAGAAAATAAACAAACACATTAATTGCACCAACTCCAAACGGTTAACATACCTGTAGAATGCAGACTACCGGTATGATCAAGGAGGGTGTGACACACACACCTCCACCCGGTTTGGTATGCGACATTCAGGCCATTTTCAGGTGGTACGCCAAGTTCATACCCAATGTTATCTGGTACAAGGAATTCATACGGCAATATAACTGGCATTCAGGATTCAGCAAAAAGGCTAGTATGCAGATATTATAGCACAAAATTATAAAAAATTTGAGAATTTTCCAGCCCAAACAGACCCAAGTGATATATTTTTATCTAATTCAGTCTAATACCTCTTGATATGTTGATGTTTTGAATACTATTTCAGCAAATGTGAGAAAACTTTTAACTGGTATTTAGTATTCATGGGCGGTAGTGGGGGTAACCCCATCATCAAGGCAAATCACAATTGAATAGACCAGTCTGGGAGGTGTCGCCCCCCCCAATACCAGTTAATGTAAAAGGGGTGAATCATGCGCACCAGTTACAAGTAAGAAAATATTGAATGAAAACTAATATTACATTAATAACATAGTTTTCATGTACATGTATTTGCTGAATTTGTATCCATAACTTCTACATACCTATAGATAATAGACTGAATTACATCATAAATGTCATTTGGGCTCGAAAATAGTAAAACGAAATTATTTTTTTGCTATAAAAGCTGCGAACCGGCCTCTTTGTTGAATCCTGAATACCGGTTAAAATGAGCAAATTAATCCCGACTTCCAAATTAGCAGAGGGGTATGAATCCTGAGTACCGCCGGAAAATTGCATAAATGTTTTCCATTTACTTCAGTTACAAGTATCTGTACATGTACATGTAGCTGATTCACCTAACAATTTTTTTATCTTTAAATATGTGAGATCCAAGCGCAAATAATTTGAGTGCTGTGCACTATTCCGAGAGTCTCATAACCTGGGTGTTTAATAGTCCCACTGTTTGGTTATTTTAGAGTCTACATTGTCTCAAAATTTGTAATCTCCATGCCCAATTTATAGCAGGCAGTCAGGTCAGGTATAATTATAGACACCCATTTACACAGTCAGTACATGTACCGGTATGTGTAAACTATCAATTGCATAAATATTGCATTAATTTGTGTACATTTTTATGGGCAATACATGTTATGTCGCGAGTAATTTATTTTGTATGAGGGTAATACTATTAACATACATGTATATTACTGACTAAATTAATGTGTTGTAAAAAAACACAATCGATTCTTTCAAACCCGGGAACCATGAATTGAACCGTTGGACCATTGAATCCTCAAACTATTGAACTTCCCGACAATCGAACCCATCGAACTACTAGTAACGAACACTCTGACTAACGCACTGTACATGATTGAGTTAATGGTTATGTGACCTCGTGAATTGGTCCAAGTTATTTTTCTGCTTTAAATGTCATTCAAATGTTTCCAATTGTATCGACTTACTGATTTTTTGTGAGGCCGCAAAGAATCACATAGTGTGTAACTGCATCAATTCTACAAACTAAACCCACTAAGCGACATATAGTGGTCTATCACCAAATAGAATGTATGGTACATGTAAATTGTAAGTACTGGCACTGATAGTATACAAGGTAGTTAGCACGGATATATTTTAGATTGCAGAATACATGTACATGTATAACAATAAAGTTAAGAGATCTCCATCACATTACTTTCACATGAAATTTTCATGGGAAAGTAATGTGATGGAGATCTCTTAACGTTATTTTTAATTTCTGCAGAGTATGAGGTCACCCTGTACAATTTAATGCACCTAATTCACTATTCTTCGACTTTGGGGATAGAAACAATTGTATTTGAGTCGAGGAACCCACCCATCAAATCTCAAGAGTTTTCTAAAACACGCTATGATCGGAAATTATTTTTTGATTAAATGACTAAAAAAAAATCACCAGAAACTAAATTTACAATATCTTATTTGGCATGTAGATACATTGAAATTTGGTATGCAGTACTTGCAGGTATTCTTGATTTAGTAATCATGTTTTATTTATAGACAATTAGGTGCTGATCACAAATGATAGATGTTTTGTTTACATAAATTGTGATGACAAGCATTGGGGAATTCCAGTTCGATCCAGGCATCACTTAATATATCGAAATCGACTAGGAGAAAAATATATATATAATGACTGCATTGAGAGAGGTGGGTATCTTGACTGAAATGATACATGGTTCACCCCATAGCTGAAGGAATACAAATTTTAATAAGAGTGTTAAATCAGACATGACATCGTTCAATTTCTTCTGCAATATTTAATGTTTGCATCAACAATCGTTCATATTTGCTTTAATGTGCTTTGCAGAAAAAAATTCATGAAGAGGATCCTTATTTGGCCCTGTAGCCCATGTTTGTTGGCAGCCTAACAGGCTAACACACTCATATTTTTAAACTATAATCCCATTCGAAATGGGCAGTATTGATACTAGTACTGTCAGATAATGTACATGTACATGCATGTTGGAAATACTAATTACTATGAACCTTCAGAAATAACACAGAATAGTGTGACATTCATTACTGAAGAACAGATAGGCTACCGGTTCATGTATTTCAAAAGCATGTATACATGTACTGTATAGACACTAGTACAATACCCTTGACCAAGCATTTAATATTATTACCGTTATAGGTATTCAAGATTACTGCGGTAGTATTACCATGTTTCGAACAAATGTCATTTACACGTGTGCAAAAATCGGTTACTGTAGAAAAACCAGGGTGATCGATTAACTCACGATTCACATCGGGTGGTATTGGTACCACCTCGCCTTGTAACAGGCTCCACCACACAACTGGAAACACTATCACTAATATTGCTTAACTTACTCTAATAAAATATATTTAATACTTCATTCAACTAACAACAAAATCGCTGTTACATGTACAGTTATGCTCTAATTAATCGACCCTCCAGGCATGGATGGCTTTCACGGTGGGTATTGCTGTTAAGGTACTCATTCCGATCAGACGCTCCTAAATTACTATTTATTTGGCTTTGGGGGTAAACAATATTTTATTCTAGTCGAGGAACCCACCCATCAAAGCTCAGAGTGGTCAGATATCAATTTTTGAAAGTTTGTTAATTTCTCGAGATGTGGCCCAGAACACACGTGCTCAAACTGACAAATTGCGGATAAAGATGGATAACTCAAAACTCAAGTGGTAATTTTTACATTTTGTTCAACGAAATATGGCCGTATTATCACTTCAGTATCACAAAATTTGGCCGTATTACCACTTTATTTTAGAGTTATCCATATTCATCAGCAATTTTGACCGATATGGTCCGTTGACAACGTTTTTCTGAGCCACAAATAATTGCAGATCTCGAGAAATAACAAACTTCAAAAATCGATATTTTATCACTCTGAGCTTTGATCGGTGGGTTCCTCGACTCGAATCAAATATCCTTTACCCCCGAAGCCAAAGAAATAGTAATTTAGGAGCGTCTGATCGGATTGAGTACCTTTAAAATAGTCACTTCCGTCAAAGATAAGGGCGGCGTTGGCTTAAAATATTCATCTCCGTCAAAAACTGCCATGAACAGAAGGAATAGTAAGATATAGACAGACTTTGTTCTTATGCCAATCAGAAATATTGCATAAACAGTATGTTATTGTCAATTTTTTCCCCTTTGTTATGTAAAAAAAACAAAAAAACGTTATGTTTCCTGGCTTTTGTTTAGATTCGGATATGGTAAAAACAAAGAGCGTTATTTGTTACTGTTTTCCTGATATGGAAATAAAAAGAGCGTTTATATCATTTTTGTGTGATTAACCAATAGAATTGCGCTGTGTTATGTAAACAGAAATAATTACACCACTTCATTCTCTATCGTAAATTGCCGTTGAGTTTATCAAAGCTAATGTAATTATATCGGATAAATACATTAGGTCGAGATTTTATCATTGCACAAAAACGACCCAAAAGTACTAGTCCGTTGCATAGTAACTAAGGACACCGCTTTCTTCGCACTCGCTTCGCGGTACACATTTTTTCCCGCGAACGGTGTGAAACCCAATAAAAGAGTAATAAATAAATATCCAAATAAAGACAATGCCCCAATTAAATAAACATTCCCAAGCTGTTTGCATAGTATAAATTTGGTCGTATTTGCGACGTTTCGTTTCGAAATGCATGGCTAAACTGACACAACTTTTTTGTTTTCGTTTTATTTATTTACATTTCCACGCTGCATAGGGCCGGGTCGATCATATGCATTGATTGTTGAAAATCACGGGAGCTTGGAACTTGATCAAATTAATCAAAAACTACCTTAATGAGGCTAATTAGTAATTAGCAATGTTTTGGTCATAATGCTGGGCCAAAATTTGCAAATTAAGGAAGTTATTGATCAAATTCCAAACTCCAATGGTATTGGCAAGACTGTCACAACTTGACCCAAGTCCATGCATGGTACCGTACATTATAATTTTCTGTCATGTCAACAATTTATAAATTATATATATACTGTGATGAATTTTTTAATTATTGTTTACAAATATTCCCAAACATTGGACCCTGTCCCCTAGATCATGCCATAAATCTCTACTCTGGCTGACGCCCATGTCTACGACGTCAGCCAGAATAGAGTTTCATGGCATGATCTACCAGTCCCCGTGAGAAAACCGCAGCAGATTTTATCCCATTCGTCCCATGCAGCATGTTTCTTCGCCGCGTTTCAGTGTAATGATATGTTGCAAAGTGTTACGAAGTGTAAGTTGTAACCGGTACGTGTTTAATACAAATAATGTAAAGCCCTAGAAAACCGCAGCATATTTTTAAAACTCGTCTCAATGCAGAGATATGTTACAAAGTGTCACAAAGCGTTACGTAAATGATTTCTGAGACACCGCTCGTAGACAGTTGTTACAAATGATATAAAGTCCCTGTGAGTAAACCGCAGTATATTTTTTCATATCATCCGAGTTTAGTGATAAGTTATGTTACAAAGTTTTACGAAGCATTACGTTGTGTGATTTCTGAGACTGCTCGTTGATGGGTGTATGCAAATGATGTAATTATAAAGTCCCTATGAGAAAACTTATGAATATTTCTTCAACTCGTCTCAGTGTAGTTACGAAGGTTTATGTGATTTATGAGATTCCACATATCGATGTACCGCTCGTAGACGGGTGTTCAAATTATTGTGCAATGCGAAGCTCCCAAGTCCCCACGAGAATAACAGCAGAATTTTGCGACGATATTTTCCATAATTTGGCATATCCATTTAGCAAGGCATCTGTGGGAATGTTACCAAATCCTGTTTTTAATAACTGTAATTTCTATATTTCATAGAAAACGCAAAGTGACAAACATGACGATGATCAACCACGGTGATGAGAATGAACTTTAAAATTATAGAATTGATCTTGATTAGTTAATAATATTTCAATGTATATAATTAAACCATTACAATTACCACCAAAATAAAAAAACTTGAGCTTTACTGACTCAGCACAAATCTACAACGATACATTTATATCTTAAGATGAATGTAAACTAGTTTTTGAACAATGACTTGAAATTTGACCCATGATTAAAAAATAGTTTTTGAAGAATAAATAATCTTACAAATATTCCATAAAAACCATGATGGTTTATTCTTCTGAAAACTTATTTTTCTCGGTTCAATCTAGATCACGCCATGAACCTCTACTAAGGCTAACGTACAGGCGTTAGCCTTAGTAGAGGTTCATGGCGTGATCTAGGTTCAATCTGGAAACAAAATTGTCTGAATGCCGACAGATATCGGATAATTCCTGTAAGAAAATGTTCACTAAACTTACTAATTATCGCACGCTAATGAGTCCCAGTAAACATGGAAACTAAAATGTGTGTTCCTCTTCCAATTAGATCCATTTGATCTTTGTGTCATGGCTTACGCCATCAAAGATCCATGGCGTGCTGTAAACAACATAGGCGACTATGATTCCTATAAAAGTAACAATTAGGACCAACGCACATGTATTTATCAACTAAATACAAATACAAACGTGAAACCATCCACTCACCTACGTGTCATTTATCCTTAAAATCCGACAAATAACAGAACGTAAACACTGACATGTCGTGTGTTCGTCGACCATTGCATGTGACCAGTAATTTCACGAATCCCCCTGTGAGTTCCCCGTGCGCACGGCAAGGTAATCACACGCGTTCACATTGAGTGTACAATTCAGGTTGCCCTGATACAATTCAAGTTGAGGGGAACTACAATCTGCGCATACGTGTAGTTTTTACAAATTACCAACTCCAATTTGTTACCCATGCGTACTGTTAACATCCTGGTACAGTAATGCAAGTTGCAGAATCATTTTGCCATGCACGAACTGCACGTAGTCATGTGATATGTTAGCTCCTCCTGCTGCGGCCATTTGACCACGTTTTGTAAACATGTTTTCCGACTGGATTTTTGGATTAAATTATTACGGAATTATACACACGTTCTGGTAGGTGTCAGAGCTAATATATATTGCAATATTGTTAACATTAATGACTATGTTAGTTGATTCTTAAAAATAAGTGTATTTAAAAAAATTAGCTACTCGCCAAAGCTGAAGCGCCAGAGCGGTCAGACGTGGATGGCCTTAGCCATATTACCACGTCTGGTCAGACTATCTTCCAATATTCTGCTGATAATGTTATCATTTCGTCGAAAGTTTATCAATTTTACGATTCATTATCGGCCATGTTTTGCTCTGTCCTTGACATAGCTTCGGGGAAAAACCAACTCGATCGATTGATCGTTATTAAACGGAAGTGAAATGGGGTGAGTTGCCTTCGGCCCAAGTCGTCACAGTTTCTGTTCGGACAGTGGGTATGTTTCGGCCCGTTATTTGAGAACATACAGTTCCTTGCTTCAACCGTCTTTGAAGAGCGAAAATGTTTTTAAAATCAATATTTAACAATTAATTGTATAATTATAAGGAATAATCTCGGTTTCCCAATGTAATTACACAGTCTAAAGGCATATGCCGAATCACAAACCCTTATAAATCGCTTCGCGATTTATAGGTTTGTGATTCGGCATATGCCTTTAGGCTGTGTAATTACATTGGGAAACCGAGATTATTCCTTAAGCACACGTTCTGTAACACGAGCAGTCTCTTGTTTACGTGCACCATCGTATGTCTTGACGACAATATACTATTTACGCGCTGATTATGTTTGGCATATGAGCGGAACTGTATATATTTTGGTGTTCCTTCTGTTGGTGGCGATTTGAACAAATATATATATTTCTGCAACGAATGCTACCCGTGCCTTTAAAACCGCCATAACAAAAAGAATTTTAAAATACAGACAGACTTTGTTCTTATACCAAACATAAATATTGCGTAAATAGTATGTTATTGTCAAGTTTGTATGCTTTGTTATGTAAACAAAGATCAAAAATGTTACAGAATCTGGCTTTTGTTTACATCACACAGTGTACAAACTTTACAATGACTTGATATTGAAGATTGGTATCAGAATCAAATATATCTATATTTTAATATTCTTTTCGTTGATGGCAGTTTTAACGGGTGTGACTATACCCACCGTGAAGGCCATCCGTGCCTTTAACAAGGTTGACCACTGGTATTATTATCGCAATACTCAAGCGAGTCCATGTGATCAACCACAGTCAACTATACTACAGCTGACCATGTGTGGTTCCACTTTGCATTTGCAGGCATTCTCCATGCGGTCTGACATTGACAAACTTTGAATATTTAATATACCGGCAACAATTTATTAATTGAAAAAATGTGTTGCGTTAATGTAGTAGCTGAAAATAAAGATACCCACTGACGGTGTGGATTTGGTATATATCAGTTGAAAAGTTCGTGATCAGAAATTGGGTAATGACAAATGGTTTGCCATTGTGTTTATACATGCAAATTGCTTCTCTGTTCTGTGACATTTCCTTTGGTGACTATGCAAGCTGTACGTTTTAGGATAGATGTGGATATTTTGAATTTGATTGCCATTGGTAATGATCGCAGCACTCATGGACAAAATAATTGGCTGCACATGTATGGCAGTCATGAGAAAAATTTATGTGGTGTCTGGCAGTTGCAAGAAGACAATACGGCGGTAGTTTACTTGGTTACATAGATCAAAAACATATTACCGTGGTTTAGTTCAATACATGTACCAGCAGATATTGTATACTAGTATCAACTAGGGCTGTAACAATTGATCTTGAATGATGAATCCATGCATTGTCTCGCTATATACTATCAAACCATGGAATAAATGACTGCGGTTGATCGATTTGTTGTGGACTGCGGTATTAAATACTAGTGGTCAACCTCGATAAGGCGGATCGATTAATTAGGGCACAGCTGATTCGTTTGGAAAGAGAATATAGCTGTCCGACTAAATGGATAATATTGTCCCGCCAAAGCAGGCCTCGATTACAGAGAAATATACCAAACAAACTGTTAGTCTGATCATACTCTGATCAGCTAAGTTAGAAATGAATAAATTAAGTTATCAATTTTCGAATATTTCAAAGAGCCTGTAATTATAATTGCTTAAAGATGCCCAATTCAATTTGACACTGTAAATCTACTGTAATGGTTCAGGTTTTCCAAACCGAATATGTGTATTCAAATCAAATCACACCTACCATTTGTTTTGGCGCCTCTCTAGCTAAAGTGATGTTTTATTCGAGAGTGTCCTATGTTTATGTACGATAGAACAATGAACATAGATGCATGCCAAATAATGGATTTACGCTGTAATGTGGTTAAGGCCTGACGGCATACATAATGTATATGTAGTGTTGAAAGGACTAGGGATTTTCATAGTGTTTTAGGGAGAGGAGGGTATTCTAAGTGGTTATAGCACTTTTCCTCCAATCCCTTTTGTCATAAATCAATTTATGAACATCTAAGATATGTTTAAACCATAGTCGACATGAATGCTACTTTATGCTCATTTGGAATTTCATTTGGGTGTTATTTAATTATATTTATCTTAAGTTACTACGATGGCTGCACTGCTAAATGTTGACACATTTGATGTCATTTATTGTCCATCGAAAAGCCGAACACAACCAATAACAAATAACAAATAAGAGGAAATACAACAAATTGTCAGTGGTATATTTAAAAAAAATTATATTGTTGTCTAAACGATTCTCAAATTGAACTTTACCTAAGTCGCTCTCTGTATAAATAAGTTTTAAATAAGTATAAATAATACAGATAAATAAATGATAATTCCTGCCTATAAATGAAACAAGACGAGTGTACAAAATCACATTGTCACATCGACGTGACTAGATATACAGTACAATTCAGAAAATTAGAAAATATCTCATATCTCCTATTCGGTTTCCGGGCATGATCATCTGGAATTGCTCGTAATAAGTATATACATACGATACATCACTCTTGTATCGATCTTGAAACGTTAATTATGCTATGATTATTGGAAACTGCTCGAGTGGGGTCAATGGTCAGGTCACAAACGAATGGTAGTAACAATTCCGTTCATCTGATGCGTGAACTGCCCAACAGTGACCCATTATTATAGTTTACTGTTGGACAGTCTATGCCCCAGACGACTGACAATTATAATAAGATAGAAAAATTTAAATAAAAACAAAATCTAACTGGGAAAAGAACATTATGAAAAAGCAATAAAGACACCACCACATGTGTATGACAAAGATGGGGAAATGGCTAATATAAGCATCACACTTTCTGCCAAATCCCATTCTCTAAAATAATTGTCTTTATATATATTATACAACTCTGTTAATTAATGTGCATGATTTAGAGAAATAAATATGTTTACACCAAATTGTCAGTGGGCTTCTAAAAGGGCGTACCTGTCATTTTGGAGCGAAACTTTTTATTGCATTTTCGGAATCTACGGGTTCCTGAGATAACTTGTCAATATTTCAGGTGTAAATGACATTTTTCAATGTTTTTCAGGGTAATTTGTGTTGTAAAATGTTATATCTGGGTACTCCATGAAAAATATTTGTCATTTATGAATGTCGGATATTTTATATTTGAAACCGTTCCGGATAAGATAATTCTGATGAGATTGTTTTGAAGAAGAATGGCCTGAGGGCGTATGGTCCTTATCCTGAGTGACAGAGTCTAACGAAGATGCGGCAATCATCAAAATTAAAATGTTGTATAGACAAGATTTCTATATTTTTTTTACTTTTAAAAACACCATAAAATCATATTTTCTCATCCACTAGATGATAAGTGAAAATTAAAGTGTATCTAGTATAACAACTGTGTTATTATGCAAAGATATTGGCATTTACCAATTATAGTTTCAGATATGAATAGTTTTTTGTGTCTCCTGACAGTTTGATTTTCCTGAGGTACAACCTTTTATAAGCCCACCAAGTTGGCACCAACCATATAAAAGTTGATTTGCATGAATACAGATAGTTATGTTTATGAATACAATGTAGCCTCTTGTGAAGTGTTGTGCAGTTTGGATCACTAATAAGATCTTTAATCACATATAATATACACAGTTATTGTGCTTACAAGTATTCAGCATCGAAAAATCCACCACAGATTATGGTAGTATAAAGACTAGCACTGTACCTTCATGTACCTGTAAGTGATAATGTACTATGACATAAACTGCTACATCGCTGTGTTAATTACAATGTACAGTACATGTAGATATACTGATATAATTCAGTTGTTTTTACTAGCGGTAAGGTGCATGATTGCCAGTTAAGATTTTAACAGTTCTTTGTGTTTTAAAATAATATGAGTCCTGAGACTAACAGTTATGTTTCTGGTGAACAGCCTGGTGGACAATAACCTGCAAAGTTCGCACTTAATAATAACTAAAACAAATATTTCAAATTAACATAGAAGATATACAATGTATATACATGTAGTTATACATGTACATTGCATCGGAATAACCACCAACTTGCAATTTTTATAATTAATTAAATAAATCAAGTACTTATATTAAATATAAATGATATCTCCACTACGTATTGTCGGTTTTGTAAACAAAATTGGCAATGCAGATGCAGGGCCCAAAATACGTTTAATTTTGCAAGAATCAAATGACGAATCAAGTTAGCCATAAAGCACTGAAAATAGAAAAGTTTCGCGAGAATCATTATCAGAATCGATTCAGTGATTCTCGTTGAATCTTAAGCAGGGCTTATATTTCGGCGAGAATCCAAATCTAGATTCTTGTAAATATTCTCGCAAATTTCCCTGGATTCTCGTGAAAATGTATGTATAGCAGATTCTCGCAAAATCAGATGAGATATATGCCCTGCTTAAGGCTACAGATGCATATTGTGCATGGCAAAATGTTGATCCAGGGAAGAAATTTGACATGCTGGTGTTTGGATATACAAAACATGCATTAAAGATCTTATTAGTGACCCAAACTACATATACACATGTTCACTGGACTTCACAAGGAACTAGTTAAACATGTGCGCATGTCTAAACTGTTTTTAATTTTTTTTCTTAAGGTCAATCGACACCGGACGCGACCGCGCGATTATAACGGCCATTTTCTGTCATCCGTAGCAGTTCAAAGCTCGCGATTTTTATATTCACACTGCAAGCGACAAACAGGATATTTTACACGCGAAATTCCTTCTAATTGAAGGCGACACATGCATTCGTCGTCGCGATAACAACTAGAATGCACTCAGAGAGATGCCAACGTGCGCAAAAATGTAATAAAAAATAATTTAAAAAAATAATTTCACTGTATTTTACTTAATTTATTTAATTTAATTTAATTTAATGTTAGCAAAAAAAGACAATTACAATCTTCAATAATTTTATTTAGGGGATAACAGTGTGGTGTTTTGTGATTTCGGAAAGGTACATGGCGAATATACTGTGGCAAATTTAGTTAATGGGCGACGGCGGATACGGAGCCCATTAACGGGTATTTGCCACAGTATATTCGCCATGTACCTTTCCGAAATCACAAAACACCACACTGTTATCCCCATTCTAATGCTCTTCGAACTTAAAAATGTTATTTAGACAAACAAATGGCTCGTAATTATCAACGTAATGTGCGGCCATAGAAAACACTCAGCCAATTCACAACTTTTTATTTTAAATTTAATGCGCTAGATAAAATATAGTCCCCCAATTACCATCGCTCTTATCGTTAAAAATACTGATAAACATGAAAAATTGCCACCTCAAATAGAAATAAATATGCACATCGATTAGTTCCTGCATGTCACTGATGTCTTTTTCAGATGTTTACCACTTACAAATTTCGGTTTTGATTTAACCGCGATCTTGAAGTTGAATTGAAACAATGGGAAATTGTTTACTCAATGCGATGTATTTCACGCCGTGTCTGTCGCGGTTTCATGTCAAGAAATTTGGTCAAATAATATCGAGACACTGACATTGGTGGGGTATAACGTTGTGGTGTTTTGTATTTTCTGAAAGTACATGTATACATGGCGAATGTACTGACTGTCAATTTTCGACAAAAGACACATCGCTGGTTTGTTTATATAGCAACGAGCTAGTAACGGAAGTCAGTGCCAAGGGCGTCAACTCTATAATCTACTCCGTAACGCCGCCGGCATGTACGGCGTAAGGGTGACGTCATGGAGTGAAATAGGTAGGGTGACACCAACGTACGTACCTACGAATCTGACTGATCGCGATACTGTTGCGCGAGCGCGCGGTTTCATGTCAAGAAATTTGGTCAAATGATATCGAGACACTGACATTGGTGGGGTATAACGTTGTGGTGTTTTGTATTTTCTGAAAGTACATGTATACAGGGCGAATGTACTGACTGTCAATTTTCGACAAAAGCCACATCGCTGGTTTGTTTATATAGCAACGAGCTAGTAACGGAAGTCAGTGCCAAGGGCGTCAACTCTATAATCTACTCCGTAACGCCACCGGCATGTACGGCGTAAGGGTGACGTCATGGAGTGAAATAGGTAGGGTAACACCAACGTACGTACCTACGAATCTGACTGATCGCGATACTGTTGCGCGAGCGCGCGGTTTCATGTCAAGAAATTTGGTCAAATGATATCGAGACACTGACATTGGTGGGGTATAACGTTGTGGTGTTTTGTATTTTCTGAAAGTACATGTATACAGGGCGAATGTACTGACTGTCAATTTTCGACAAAAGCCACATCACTGGTTTGTTTATATAGCAACGAGCTAGTAACGGAAGTCAGTGCCAAGGGCGCTGAAAGTACATGTATACAGGGCGAATGTACTGACTGTCAATTTTCGACAAAAGCCACATCGCTGGTTTGTTTATATAGCAACGAGCTAGTAACGGAAGTCAGTGCCAAGGGCGTCAACTCTATAATCTACTCCGTAACGTCGCCGGCATGTACTGCGTAAGGGTGGCGTCATGGAGTGAAATCGGTAGGGTGACACCAACGTACGTACCTACGAATCTGACTGATCGCCATACTGTTGCGCGAGCGCGCGGTTTCATGTCAAGAAATTTGGTCAATTGATATCGAGACACTGACATTGGTGGGGTATAACGTTGTGGTGTTTTGTATATTCTGAAAGTACATGTATACAGGGCGAATGTACTGACTGTCAATTTTCGACAAAAGCCACATCGCTGGTTTGTTTATATAACAACGAGCTAGTAACGGAAGTCAGTGCCAAGGGTGCTGAAAGTACATGTATACAGGGCGAATGTACTGACTGTCAATTTTCGACAAATGCCACATCGCTGATTTGTTTATATAGCAACGAGCTAGTAACGGAAGTCAGTGCCAATGGCGTCAACTCTATAATCTACTCCGTAACGTCGCCGGCATGTACTGCGTAAGGGTGACGTCATGGAGTGAAATCGGTAGGGTGACACCAACGTACGTACCTACGAATCTGACTGATCGCCATACTGTTGCGCGAGCGCATTTATATAGCAACGAGCTAGTAACGGAAGTCAGTGCCAAGGGCGTCAACTCTATAATCTACTCCGTAACGTCGCCGGCATGCGAGTGTACTGCGTAAGGGTGACGTCATGGAGTGAAATCGGTAGGGTTACACCAACGTACGTACCTACGAATCTGACTGATCGCCATACTGTTGCGCGAGCGCACGTCAAAATGGTGGGGGACTTTAGCGACACGCTGATAACTGAGGTGCAAGGATAAATGAGAAGAGAAAATGAATGGCAGGATCGTCTCGTTAATTTTTGGTCCCAATCTATTCCAAGCTTGTGAAGTCACTTCGCGCACTATTTGTCCCCCCCCCAAACCCCAACACCCCCCCCCCCCGGATAAAACACTCACATACCGGAATTATAGAATTAAATTCAATTAAACGCAAATGCTATGATAATTTAGGAGGAAGCCGCTACGGACAACAGAAAACGGCCGTAAAATTCGCACGCGCGCGCCCGGTGTGGTTGGCCCTTACTTGAACTTGTCTTCGGTTGACGGTTGTGTTTCACTTTTTCATGCACCCATCATATATGATAGAGCATCTTTAAAGGTACTCAATCCGATCAGACGCTCCTAAATTACTATTTATTTGGCTTTGGGGGGTAAAAAATATTTGAATCGAGTCGAGAAAACCCCTCATATAAGCTCATAGTTATCAATATCGAGTTTTGAAGTTTGTCAATTTCTCGAGATGTGGCCCAGAAAACAGGTGGTCAAACGGACAATTGCGGATGAAGATGGATAACTCTAAAATCAAGTGATTAGGCATAAAAACAAAATTTCTTTGTTTCCGGTAACTCCCCCCCCCCCCTCCCGCTCGCCGGACGGTCCCCCGTACACTTTTAAATAAAAAAATTCCAACGTTCCCAATTTACAGTCTGAAAATTACCAATCTCATTCTCTCAACTTGACTTTATTCTTCCTGTTTCTATTAGTTTAAGTTGCTGGTTTCATTTCAATGAGTCATTAGCGTAATTAACTTGCAAAATCGCACTCACAATTACACCAAACCAGGGCTAACAAACATCCAAAAACATGATTCCTCGAAAATAGGCAACTTTAACCCAAAGTATTTTAGGCTGATGGGTATGGAATATGTTTATTAACTCAATTTGAAATGTTTGGGGGTGTTGATTAAGAGAAATTAAATGGCTTTGGACATATATGACAATTGATTGTTTCATACAAATTCTCAACAATCTGTTGTTAAATTTTCTGATAGTTAGGCACTGAAGCATGTAACCCCAGTATGAAAATTAGATGAAACATTGATGATTTGTGGGAAGGTGCAGTGAGGTGGGAATTTATTTAGCAAGTCAATATTGTTCACAAACAGGGAACCCATGCTTTAACGCAACATATGTTATTATGGAATAACTACTTAATTCTACATGCATGTACTAAATTATACCAAGAATCAATCATATATAAATAGTCCTGACTATAATTTGTAAATAATAATTTCAACTAACTAGAATAAAGTCTATAATCAGTTTTATAGAGGTATTGACTTAGTATTTTTGTGTCCAATGTGGGGAAGGTAGTGGTGTGGTGAAAGCTTCCATAAGACGTAAAGATTCAAGACAGCTACTCCTATATGCGATATTTGTACAAAGAGCAGTCTGACTCCTGTTATTGCCAGGCCATATCATAAATAACAAGGGGTACGCATCTAAGATGCTTTTGTCGAGTTTTTTGGCAGTCGAATCAAACTTCTGCCAATAAGGTGCACAACCCCCGGGAAAAAAGTTGGACGGTGGTATATTATTGCACTAGACCTATATACTAAATATCAATTGAATCCGTTAATATTTCATTGAGTTATCGCACTAACGGTGATAAAATTGTGATTAAAATAGACAAACTAAGACCCATAACTCCGGAGAAAAAAATTTGGACAAACCAGGTTTTCGAACTCGTCAAAGATATTGTTGCAATAGACTCATATACCAAATATTGTTTCAATCGGTTAATATTTCATCGAGTTATCGCGCTAATGGTGATAAAATTGCTAAAAAATAGACAAACTAAGACCCATAATTCCGCGAAAAAAATTTGGACAAACCTGGTTTTCGAACTCGTCCGAGATATTGTTGCAGGACACTCATACACCAAATATTGTTGAGATCGGTTAATATTTCATCGAGTTATCGCGCTAACGGTGATAACATTGCTAAAAATAGACAAACTAAGACCCATAACTCCGCGAAAACAACTCGGACAAACTTGGTTTTCGAACTCGTCCGAGATATTGTTGCAGGAGACTCATATACCAAATATTGTTGAAATCAGTTAATATTTCATCGAGTTATCGCGCTAACGGTGATAAAATTGTTAAAAATAGACAAACTAAGACCCATAACTCTGCGAAAAAAATTCGGACCAACCTGGTTTTCGAACTCGTCCGAGATATTGTTGCAAGAGTCTCAAATACCAAATATTGTTGAAATTGGTTAATATTTGCGTGAGTTATCGCGCTATCGGTGAAAAACTTAACTAAAAACAATCTAAGATGGATAACTCTTGTAAAAACGTGACCCATTTTCTACAGGCAGTAAATAGTCATTTGGAGCAACTGCCATACCAAATTTTTGTTGAATCCGTTCACAAATGTCAAAGTTATAAGGCATTATTTAGGCATTATTTAGGTTTTTGAAAAACTCGACTAAAAACTTAAATAAAAGAATATAAAATAAAGTGCCTTGCAAGTTCATTACAATATTATATCTAGATAGACTATATATACATTACATTATTACATATTATTACCACTTTATGGGGCGTTCTCTGGGCCATTGAGAACGTTTTTCGGGGCGTTCCAAATAGAGTATCGTTACCAAAACACCGGGCCGCGGGCCGATAATGATAAGCTCTGTTCATTATAGGCCCGCTGCCCGGAAGTTAGATCTCGTTTAATATCACGCGATTTACGTCCCTTCAAACTCAGACTTACCGTGTTTATTTAAAGAAAATAATTGGGAAATGTACCATAATTTCCTCACACTGTAGTGGTTTAATATTTATAATTGGAAATCACGCTATATGGATGAATTGTTGTCTCAAGCGTAAACATGCATAATAAATAACTTTAGCTGTCAAACTCTCATCGTTTGTCACTCGTCTTCAATGCTGGTATTTATTTATTTATATGTTCTTTGAAATATTTCTCTCTTAATCTACTTCATTATTCCACTGGGTCAAATGTCCAAATATGTGGTAATAATAGTAATAACATGATCGTATCGGGAATTATGGTTTATTAACGCCCTCTTGAATGATTAACAGCCCTCGGGCCTATTAGCGGCCCTAGACTTCGTCTCGGGCCGCTAATAGGCTCTTGGGCTGTTAATCATTCCTGCTGGGCCGTTAATAAACCATAACGCCCTCAAAAACCATGTTATTGTTATAGTATATCTGTATCTACAATACATTAAGGGCTGTTGTTACCTTGTGCGTTATAGGAATTTAAAAAAAAATAATTACCCCCCCCCTCCCTAACCTAATTGTTTGCCCTCCGTTACCGGAAACGAAGGTACTATTTTATTTGGCCTTATTATTACCACTTGATTTTAGAGTTATCCATCTTCATCCGCAATCTGATCAGATTGAGTACCTTTAAATGTAAATAACTTGTAAATAAGAACAATTTGGTCAATCTTCAATTTGAAATGGAAGTGAAGTACATGCTAACAGTCAAACTAACATGAAGTTTGAACTTCATTGTAATGTACATCATCTGGAGGTGGTACAGTACACGTGGATCCTCTTATGGAATAAAACTGTCAAAATCATTGAACTTTCCGTATGCTGTATGAATATACATGTACTAGAATGTTTTATGTTGAGTCCAGCATTCATCTGTCCCATTATTTTTACTGTTGAGTATCAAAGGTTGATGTGTTCCAACTTGATGCAATTGCGTAATGCTACATGTACCTTTTGGCTTTCGAGTAAATGTGAAGTCTCTGAATCTTGCCAACTGCGTGCAGTAATAAATACTAATATTCATTGACAATGTGATTTAATTTGCAATTTTGATGACGTTCACTTCAAGGCTAGAACTTAATATAATTTATCTAAGATAGAATAGTCCATTTTATTCATCAATCACAACTTGTAAGCGATTACATAGCATGATGTGGAAATATCAGCCTTTTTCCATATTGTTGTCGCCATTTTTTGCAGCCAGTTTGAGACAAAGTGACAATTTTGGTTAAATTGAGTTAAAATATTAATAGGTAATGGTACTCAGTTACGTTGCACAGTTGCGTTGCACAGTTCTGTTCATTTCTTGTTGAAAAATGACTAGAATGTTCTCACTTTAATTTGCATCAAACTGACTAAGTGACTCGTCTGAAAAACGGCGGATTTACACCTGGTATTAATTAATTAATGCAATGGTAATCCAAACTATACATGTGAAATATGTTGTTGTAATTTAAGGTTTGAGCACCAAGGCTTGGGCGAAAATACATTTTCAAATTCGCTCCTGTTGGTAACTTTTTCCCATAATGGACCCCGGTATATCATGAGATGGAGAAACACATGGGTATATCATGAGATGGAGAAACACCTGGGTATATCCCTATCAAATGGAGAAGACATCCGGGTAAATCTCGATATAGGTTTGATATACCTGGATTAACCCCGGTATAATTACTTTTTACATGAGGTTTACACCGGTAGAATATTATTTTACCCGGGTGTGCCGGGGTTTACCATGGGTTAAACAGGATAAACCCCCAGTTTTACCCGGGTAAATTTTTATATGGGTACTTGCAGCGATTTAAGAGTACTGTCTGCTTCCATTTGGAATGATATTGATACGGATACATGTAGTTCATCCACGTAAATTTAGTCCCAAAACAGTGATAGTCCGTAATTCATCCGAAAGCAACTGTAATCTATCTTCCGTCGACCCTATATTTATTTTCCGATCGAGCTAAAACGTATGACGTCATTTACGTTACCATTGACATATTGGCCGCATTTCTACTTATTTGCCGACTTTGTTACTTATAAACCGCGTGTTTTCCACTTATTGACCGACTTTTGTTACTTATGGTGCGGGAAGCTTTCTACTTATTGTGGCCGATAACATATAGAAAATAAATAAAAGCAACTTATGACATAGTTGTGACTTAAGATGGTCTTAAGTTCAAACTTCAGTCATAGGTGTGTTTCACGAACAAGGTCCTAACTGGAGATTGTTTTAACTTTGGTGTTAACTTTAAGTCTGGTACTAGGTGTCTTAAGATAGTCTTTAAATAAAGACCCCGCCTTTGGTCTGAAATAGGATGTTCATGTATATTATTATAAACCAATTTAACTGAATCCTATCTTGCGAACACGCTGGGGTTTTTCACTTAATACACTTACGTTGGAACTGAACTTGTCCCGTGAGCAGTACTAAATGGTTGGTACTCTGGAGTACCAAATATGGTACTCTTCAGTACCAAATTTTGTTGGTAGTCTGGTGTACCAAATATGGAACTCCGGTGTACCAAATATGGCATTCTGGAGTACCAAATATTGTATGGAACTGGGGTACCAAATATCCAGGTACTCTGGAGTACCAAATATCTAGGTACCATGCATACCATGCATAGTATGTATATATTTGTACTAGGAAATTAGGGGGAAAAAATTCGATTGCATATCTAACGATGTGGCATGTGATATTCCAAATGATGCCACGGTGTTTAAACATCGAATTAAGTACAAAACCAGACAGAGGTTCGTCGATATCATGTTATCAGTTACCTGTACTCCGTTGCACATTTAATCCGCATTATATTATTTGTATTAGTATAGAACCTCGATCGTGTTTTTGTTCTTAATTCGAGGTTTAATACCTCGATTTCAGGATTTCCCTGACCTGTTCACTGCACGTGGGGTAAACTTTGTCTGTAAACATTATAAATCAAATATCTTAAACAGGTCTGGTTTAGCCACCAATCATTCTATAGTAGCCGATAAATAGATAACTGCTTTGCAATAAATCGCATAGCTTTGCGAACAACAAATTACTTTGCGATAAATAGATAGAACGACACATGTGTGTGAACAGGTTAACGTTATTGCACGAGTTTGTTGTCACGCGATGGTAAAACGAGAACCGGAGGCACGACAAACGAGTGCAACAACGTTAACATGTTCACACAACTGTGTTGTTCTATGTTTATTGCACACTCTGAAGATTGCAGCTTGTAACATACTAACATTTAGGTCGATATTGTTGAATTTAATTGAACAAACATGAGCTTAATGTAGACTATACCCCATAATTTAGCGAAGACATTTTCTGTTAAAGTTGACGTCGCCAGTGACGTTGTTGACGTGATAGGTTTGTATTGTTCAGGAACAATACACATTTTTTTATTGAACTTTTCAATTATTCTGCATTTTGCTGTATTTCGCACAAATAAGCCATTGGGTGTGCAATAAATCGCAAAATAACTTTGCATTAAATCGCCAATATATTTGTGATAAATCACAAACTACTTGGCGATTTATCACAAATGTTAGCGATTTTAATCACAATTGTTTGTGATTTATCGCAGATATATTGTTATGCGTTGGCACTAATGGACTTGAACCATATAAGCATTACAAATACGATCTGGGTGAACCACTTAATATCGATCTATAATAGACCAATCGGCATACAACAGCCCGATCACGTTAAATAGACCGATCGGTCTTTCACAGTCAACATGTATCTGGGTAAGGGGAGTCACTCTAAACTTTCCTATTATTGTTTTTCAACCAATACCTAAAACAAAATTAATTATGTGAACGAAGCCGAATTATGTTCCAGAACATGTTGTACAGTACGTAAATATTGTGCGATAAGCAAAATAATCAACAATGTGAAGACCCCACTAATGAACATTGGTTAATTAAAACTGACACCATGTTGTTTGCAACATACCGCTATAGCGCTTACTAATCCTTCCCACAAGATTTCCGTGTTGAATGGGTCACCGGGAATCACTCTCCCAAAAATAAATCGCCACAGTGTTGAGTGTTTTGCTTATCGTACATTTCCTATGTGATGCACTGGTATATAAACAAACGCTCAGCTCATACCAAGAGAGTTTGGTACAGCCATAGTGAACAAATTATTCCCCATTCGCATCTATGAGTCAACGAGTCAATGTCATTGCATGATTACCAGATCCATACAATGTAGCATTTCGCGAATATGGTTTCGAATTATGGAAGAGGTTATTACCTAGCGAAGCGGAAATGGCCGAATCGTTGATAATGATAGTCAAACATGTTTTGATAAGAACATGATGCATCTGGACATTGCATTGGTATACATGTATATATACAGATATGCTCTAATTAATCGACCACCCCCTTAACGACGTTGGCCACCGATATTAGTGCGTTACTCGACCTGAGTCGACCACGTTGATGCCATTAGCATGATCAATCGTACCGTGGCCGACCTTGGTACCACCTCGCGTTCGCGTTTAGTCCGCATTTTCATACAATGTTTATATGAATTTTGTTTTGTATTTAAAAGTCAGCAGTACAGCCACCACAGAGAGTGTATACATGTATTTATGGCGCGACGCTGCATTGATGATCCAATTGGGAATGTCGGTCAGCGACCAACTTCGAATGTTAATTAAACCGTTAAAAAATATTAATTTAAATATTGTATAGTTAACGCGGTGCTTGGCGCTCGCGAAAAACTGGACTGGGTGTAAGGCGATGCGGAGTACAGCGGTCGCAAAAATTATTACTAGTACCACAGTAAGTTTACCCGCGGATACGACATGTCAACCACTTGACCATGGTTGAATGGCGGTATGGTATAACCGCTGCCATTAACGCTCTACAACCTTGTTAAAGGGGTCGAATAATTAGAGCATAGCTGTAGTACGTTGCAGTACACACAGTCAACTTCTACAACATGGTGTAACACTCGGTAGGACATAGTATAAGATTAACCAGTATGCTGACGACATCACACTAATTCTTGATGGGAGCGATAATAGCTTCCGAGAAGTTCTTAATGTATTGGACTTGTTTGCCAGAATGTCTGTTTGAAAGTTAATATTTGTAAATGTGAAAATGCTTGGTTGGGGACAAAAAATAACTGTGGATTGGCACCAATCTCAAATTGTCACATTAAGGTATCAAATTCTTTCACGTTGTGAGGTATAAAATTTTGCACTAATCAGACAGAGACTCTGCAACTCAACTCAACATGGGGAAGATTGATGAATTAAAGAAATCGATAAATAAATGGAAATATAGTCTCTTAACACCACTTGGTAAAATTACTCTGATAAAATCTATTCTAATACCAAAATTTGTTCACTTATTTATGGCTTTGCCAAATCCAGATAAACAGTTCATAGACGAAATGAATACCATTTTGTTCAGATTTATTTGGAATGGAAAACGTGATAGAATAAAAAGAATGCAACTGTGCGCAGAATATGAAAACGGTGGTTTAAGAATGGTGCACCTAAAATATTTCATCGACTCATTAAAAATAACAGGGATTCGAAGGTGCATAACGATAACAACTCAATGGAGAAATTTGGCACCAAAACAATTAATAAATGACCCTCTATTTGCGACATATGGTTCAAAATATATAAAAAGTTGCGAGTCGACTATTGGGAATCGGTCTTTGTAGCCTGGCGTAATTACTTGGACATACAAAGTAAAGAGCCTCGATACGGCATGACGCAGACAATCTGGAACAATGATGAACTGTTGATCGACGACTCAATGATAGACGTCACTGAGTGGAAGTACAAAGGCATAATATTCATAAATGATATGTTCACCGAAGACAATAAGCTACATTCCATTGAAACTCTTACAACTGAGAACAACATCACCACAATCTGTATCACTTTACACGGCCTAAACAGACAAATTAATAGGTTATTGAAACGGACAGATCAAGCTATCGTCAGGGTTCAAAATCCAATCATTCCTGAAAATAGGGTATCAGTACTTCAAAATGAGCGAGGTTGCAGAAATGTTTATGATGAATTCATAAAAGCGACTAAAATAGGACAATCATCGTCGCAAATGAAATGGGAAAATGAATTAAGATGTTCTCTTCACTGGAAACAAATATTTTCACCACCCTGCAAACTATTAGTCGATACAAAACTACGCTGGTTTCAATACCGAATACTGACTAGAATTATAGGCACGAACAGACTTTTGAACATAATGCGAATTCGGTCAGATGGTCTATGTATCAGATGTAACGTCGCAAATGAATCAATTTCACATATTTTCTTTGACTGTCCATTTGTAAGAACGTTTGTAAATACCACTCAGGCCTGGCTAGATCGCTATCAACTGGGCATCTCGCTTTCTCGGAAAAACATTCTTTTTGGGATTGGTGCTTACAATAAAAACAACAAACTAAACTTTCTTGTACTATCAATTCTTAAATATTATCTGTATAAAACAAAACTTAACCCCGACGAACGAACTCATTCGAGAATTTGAATTACGATATAAGTGGTATCGATATATTGCAATGAACTCCGACTTTCTGAACCATTTCCAATCGAGTGGGGGGATCTAATGAAAGCCATGCATCAATAGGGCTATATATATATATATATATATATATATATATATATATATATATGTAAATATATATATATATATATATATATATATATAGCTATATATATATATATATATTTATGCCAGTTATATACATGTACGCATACAACGTTTTTAATATATCAATGTGTGTGCAAGGTGTGTGTGAGTTGTGTACGAAAGTCGACACCCCCACCATTCCCGTCTTTATAGCTATGCAATCGTTGGTATCATATATTGTTCTGTACATAAATGTGTATTATTATCCACTCCTTAACTAACACCATTTCCGATTGGGCAACAGCCGCCACGTGATAGTCCGGGAAAAGGTGATATTGTACTCCCGAATGTCATATTGGACTCCCAAGTGTGCAATATCCCTTTTTTATTGAGAATCCGTGACGTCACGAATTAATTATTGCGAAATGAATCGGTGAAATTGTGATGTGCGCGCAACACTGGTGGATTTAGCAGACGTTTCACTTCCGCACTAAGTTTTTTTCATTTCCGTGTTTACTGTTCCAAATCATGCTTTCTGGTGATCATATACAGGCTTTTATAGAGAATTAAGTGCCGACAAATACCAAAAATAACCACAAAAGTTTTATTCCCAAAATTTGTTTAAAACATAAAGATGGATAATAAAAATGTCATCATACAATGTTGTGTACAGTATGAGTTTTTCTAGTACTCTTCTATTACAGGTTGTGGTGAAAAGTCATATTGAGTGTCGAGTCCAATATGACTTTTCACCACAACCTGGAATCGTACAAGAAAAACACATACTGTACACAACATTGTATAATAACTTTATAATATAATGAAAAAATAAAAAATAAAACAAAAAATAAAAAACAAAAAATAAACTTCTAATAGCAGCATGAAAATTGATGAATGTGATCCATCCGTCCTTTGTACAGGTACTTGTACGTTATAGCGAACAAACTTGCGCTGACTCATCATGATTTATCTGTGACGTCATAATTTCGCCTAATAATTTCTACATCGTTGTATGTCTCGTAATCGCAGTCACCAGTGGTTGACTCTTGCGGGCGGTTTATAATTTTGTCAAACTTAAGTATCTGTCATTTGAAATTCACACCACTATCGTGCATGTCAAGTGTAACCTCACTGTCCTCTGCCTGTTGCTGTTGCAGTTGGTCAGCTGGTCAGATCACTGATCGATTGCTGCATTCTTGCAAGAGGAATATATTAATTATCAGTCATCTCCAGATTTTTGGAAATTGTAACATCTTGTCCGATTCACATACACGCATTTTCTTAAATACCAGTGACCCAGTCAACGTACATAATTAGTTTTGCGCCATAAAGTGTGTAAGCCGAGGCCGAGGACGGATTCAAAATAAAATATATAAGCCGGCTATTACATGTATGTTGTTTTCTCCGTTGTTATACATTGTAAATAAAACAATATTGTCCGATGACGCCATGTTTTTTTTCATTTTCAATGTGATCATTTATCGTGGATCACGTGATCGCCACACCCAATCAGCTTGGGTCATCACTTTGGTATCGAGCAGTAATGCTAACAGCTTTGGCACTCAGACTGTAAATTACCATTGTAGTACCAGCTTTGGAACTGAGACGCATTTTAGTACTTTACAGAAGCTAAAATGATCGTTATATTTAACCTTGTAATAACCAACTGACACGCTATGGCACAGACGTGGCCAGTGGTTGTGCGGTTGGCGGGGAGTAACTAACTGTAAACCGCCAAGATCGGATATATGTATCTCATTGTTTAAAAAAAAAGCAGAATTTATTTCCATAGACTTGGACATCATTTGCGATTCAAATCACACAATCTTAATGGAGACAGTAATCATGTTGTGATAATTGGTTCGAACCTTTTCACATCTAGGATAATAGTGAATGATTTAATACTCAGCTGTTTGATAAATGCTGATATCCGCTAACATATAAAGGCACGATTTATTACAAATGTAAATAACGAGTTGTGGTATAATTACACACATTGATATTAATGGTGTTATGAACCTACTGGTTACAAATACGAGACAACTTTTCTGAGCCATCGGTTCTAAAATTGGCTACAATCTCAGACTCATTTGGTTCCCAAATAGGTTCTAAAGAAGTAATCACAAGTCGAGCTCAGAACCTACTAGTTCACAAATTGGTTGATAGTGGGGAACCTAGAACAGAATCAATTGGTTCTATGTTGATTCTAACTGGTCTAGAACCAACTGGCATTATGGCTACCAAGAACCAAATGGTTCTCTACTTCGGACACCATGACTGACAGCATGAAATTTCAAATAATGTTCGAGCATCACCTGATCATTTATCGCTGTTGTGATCGTCCTGCGATCACAATTGACAGAACAATATTTGATATATGTACAAGCAGACGAATGCTCTTTATTATTACCATATCACGAACAAATAAACAAAACACGCCCTGTATTATTTCTTATATATATATTAAGTATGTTTGTGACAGGAATTTACTGCGATCTATGTTACTATGTAAAACATCGCACCGAATACGGTATAATATTTTCGCGTTGTCTCGAAACGCGGGACACTCTCAAATTGTAATCTGAGACTGAGGCCGAATCTAAGAAAATCTGTAAATGGATATAAGTCATCACTAAAAGCAATAATAAAACCGTTTTAGTTTTGAAATTCCTTTTTGTTTTGTTTTTTGTTTTTTTGTTGTTGAATTTATTGAATATTTCTTTTCTAAAACTCACTATTAAAACGTGTGAGCGGTGTTTGTACTTTCGGTAAGTTACAAATGAAATTCACTTTATGTTTACGGATTTTTACTTTATGTTTATGGAAATTTCACGTAATTACGCTGTCCGTATTCACTGAACATATATTTTGCCCGAGTGTATATTTCGATTACACGCTCTAAATTCCGTTGGGAAATAATTTAGCTCAACACCATAGTAGTCGGGTGTTGGGCAGGTAAGTAAAATATGTTCAGTAAAATTTACCCTATATATAGTGAAAATACACCATGCATTTGGTTAATCTGAAATAATATGTGCAGTAAAATCTTATCGTGTGTTATTTTACTGCTTTTATAATAAAATGGTCACGTGATACCACCCGGGCGAATACATGGTTCTTCATGACCGGACTACGCCGTGTTGTTAAAACAAAGTAAAAATGGCTGACGATATCGTTTTCAACAAGTTGAAAGAATGAGACTTGATGGTACTAAAGGAGTATCTGGAATGTATATATATTCATTGCAAAACCATATATAGACAGCATGTGTATCACTAACATGCATGTGTCTCCGGAAGAGCTGCTGTATGTGGAATATTTCACCCCCCCCCCCAATTATATTCAATGCTGTCAAAGACGCTGAGTTGAAAGACGTTTCGTACCAATGATAATTTAGTACATTGTCTGTGTATCTACGTGTGTATAACTCGGTCACGCTTTTGGTGCGTTTATAACTTTTCAGCCATGCTTGCAATGTGGCCCAAATTTATACAACGGCCTACATTATGTCGTAAAAGATGACTCACAAAATTTCACGCCGATTGGTCGAAGTAAAGCTGAAATCTCACATGGTCCCCAAAATGCAGTATTTGCCCGCAAGTAGACACTATTTCTTATGACGTCGCACGCAAACCCACACTTTCTTTTCATCGAGACATGCGGTTCTAAGAGGTTCCACGAATTGGGATTGACTATTTCGAGTAACAGGAACGGAACGAGGAACAGGAACGAGTTCCGAGTAACAGAATGACTATTTCGAGTAACAGGAACGAGGAACAGAGATATAAGCTCACATTTCTCGCGTTTTGCTCTATGTAACGATACATATTATAAATCATTCGAAAGGTTAGCATAGCCCCTTCATTAATAGTGCAACATTTAGACACTAATATTGCGAACAAAGCGTACACTTGCCCAGGAACGGCGAGCGTTGAATAAGAAATTAGCTAAAAACGAAAAAATCTGAGTATACCGGGAATCAGGAACAGAGATATAAGCTCACATTTCTCGCGTTTTGCGCTATGTAACGATACATATTATACATCGTTCGAAAGGTTAGCATATCCCCTTCATTAATATTGCAACATTTAGACACTAATATTGCAAACAAAGCGTACATTTGGCCAGGAACGGCGAGCGTTAAATAAGAAATTAGCTAAAAACGGGGGAAAATCCGACTAACAGGAATCAGGAACAGAGGTATAAGTGCATATTACTCGCGTTTTACGCTATGTAAAACTACATATTATACATCATTCGAAAGGTTAGCATATCCCCTTCATTAATATTGCAACATTTAGACACTAATATTGCGAACAAATCGTACGTTTGGCCAGGAACGGCGAGCGTTGAATAAGAAATTAGCTAAAAACTGGAAAAAATCCGACTAACAGGAATCAGGAACAGAGATATAAGCTCATATTTCTCGCGTTTTACGCTATGTAAAAATACATATTATACATCATTCGAAAGGCTACCATCTTCCCTTCATTAATATTGCAACATTTAGACACCAATGTTGCGAACAAAGCGTACAATTGGCCAGGAACGGCGAGCGTTGAATAAGAAATTAGCTAAAAACTGGACAAAATCCGACTAACAGGAATCAGGAACAGAGATATAAGCGCATATTACTTGCGTTTTACGCTATGTAAAAATACATATTATACATCAATCGAAAGGTTAGCATATCCCCTTCATTAATATTGCAACATGTAGACACTAATATTGCGAACAAAGCGTACAATTGGCCAGGAACGGCGAGCGTTGAATAAAAGAAATTAGCTAAAAACTGGAAAAAATCCGACTAACAGGAATCAGGAACAGAGATATAAGCTCACATTTCTCGCGTTTTACGCTATGCAAAATACATATTATACATCATTCGAAAGGTTGGCATCTTCCCTTCATTAATATTGCAACAGTTAGACACTAATATTGCGAACAAAGCGTACATTTGGCCAGGAACGGCGAGCGTTGAATAAGAAATTAGCTAAAAACTGGAAAAATCCCAAAAAATCCGACTAACAGGAATCAGTAACAGAGATATAAGCTCACATTTCTCGCGTTTTACGATATGAAAAAATACATATTATACATCATTCGAAAGGTTAGCATCCTCCCTTCATTAATATTACAACATTTAGACACTAATGTTGCGAATAAAGTGTACAATTTGCCAGGAACGGCGAGCGTTGATTAAGAAATTAGCTAAAAACGGGAAAAAATCCGACTAACAGGAATCAGGAACAGAGATATAAGCTCATATTACTCGCGTTTTACGCTATGTAAAAATACATATTATACATCATTCGAAAGGTTAGCATCTTCCCTTCATTAATATTGCAACATTTAGATATTACTTTTGCGAAAAAAGCGTACAATTGGCCAGGAACGGCGAGCGTTGAATCAGAAATTTGCACCCCGAAGAACGTAACTTATTCTTCGTAGTAAGTCACAGATTTCTCACGAATTATGCAACGTCACTGCCAAATATTTACAGAAATGGAAAGAGTATCATTCACTATATTCATTTCTGTCGCATAAAATGCTTTTTGTGCAATATTAAAGTTCAGACAAAGTGTGAAAATGATTGATATCTTTTAGGCGAAATCTTAGATTCCCCGGACAAATATCTATATATATAATATATTGCGCAGCCAATCAGAAAATTCAGTAGGCGGAGTTATCTCAAACCAGGAATAGGAACAGATTATGGTACGAATTGACGAATTTGAAGTAACAGGAACGAGGACGAGACCAATTCGAAAGAACATCTGGAACAGTATATGTCAAGACACAGGCTCAGCTCTCGGTTTCCTGTTCAAAGCATCCACCACAAGATAAAATAAAGTGAACACAAAAAAGTCAAAAATTGCTCCTTTTTTCTTCTTATGTACGCAATAAAGACAAAAATATGAGGGGTGAAGAAAAGAGCCTATTGGCCCTTTCGACCATCCCGGTGTTACCCGGCCCCCCTCCCAATCACACACTTCACAATTATTTAAAGAACAGGAACAACTTATGGTGAAGCAGCTACTATTTGGAGTAACAGGAATGAGGAACAAAGCTCAAATGTCTCACGCTTTAAGATATGAAACAATACATATTATACATCATTCGAAAGCATAGCCACCTTCCTTCTTTAATATTACAACATTTAAACACTACTATTGAGAACTATGCGTACAACTGGCCTCGAACGTCGAGCTATGAATCGGAAATTAGCAAAACGTAAACTTTTTCCGAGTAACAGAGATATAAACTTAATGTTCTCGTGTTTTACGCAATCAAAAAATACTCTTTATACACCAGTCGAAAACATGGCCTCTCCACTTCATGAATATTGCAACAGTGAAACGATACTTATGAGAACTATGCGAATAATTGGGCTAGGAACGTCGAGCAGTGAATCATAAATTATCCACACAAAAAAACGAAAACAATTTCGAGTAACAGGAATGAGGAACATATATATAAGCTCATATTTCTCGCGTTTTACGCAATGAAAAAATAGTTATTATACCCCATTCGAAAGCACAGCCACTCCCCTTCAGGAATATTGCAACATTTAAACGATACTTCTGAGAACTAAGTGTACAATTGGTCAGAAACGTCGGGCGGTGAGTAGGAAATTAGCAAACGGAACGAGGAACAGGAACAGCTTCCGAGTAACCGAATGTCTATTTCGAGTAACAGGAACGAGGAACAGATATGTAAGCTCATATTTCTCGCGTTTTACACTATGAAACAATCCATATTATATATCAATCCAAAGTATAGCCCCTCCATTTCATGATTAATGCAATACGTAAACACTACTTTTGATAATAATGCGTATAATTGATCAGGAACGTCCAGTGGTGCAATATTAATGAAGGGAAGATACTAACCTTTCGAATGATGTATAATATGTATTTTTACATATCGTAAAACGCGAGAAATGTGAGCTTATATCTCTGTTCCTGATTCCTGTTAGTCGGATTTTTTCCAGTGTTTAGCAAATTTCTTATTCAACACTCGCCGTTCCTGGCCAAATGTACGCTTTGTTCGCAATATTAGTGTCTAAATGTTGCAATATTAATGAAGGGGATATGCCAACCTTTCGAATGATGTATAATATGTATTTTTACATAGCGTAAAACGCGATAAATATGAGCTTATATCTCTGTTCCTGATTCCTGTTAGTCGGATTTTTTCCAGTGTTTAGCTAATTTCTTATTCAACACTCGCCGTTCCTGGCCAAATGTACCGCTTTGTTCGCAATAGTAGTGTCTAAATGTTGCAATATTAATGAAGGGGATATGCTAACCTTTTGAATGATGTATAATATGTATTTTTACATAGTATAAAACGCGAGAAATATGAGCTTATATCTCTGTTCCTGATTCCTGTTAGTCGGATTTTTTCCAGTTTTTGGCTAATTTCTTATTCAACGCTCGCCGTTCCTGGCCAAGGGTACGCTTTGTTCGCAATATTAGTGTCTAAATGTTGCACTATTAATGAAGGGGCTATGCTAACCTTTCGAATGATGTATAATATGTATCGTTACATAGAGCAAAACGCGAGAAATGTGAGCTTATATCTCTGTTCCTCGTTCCTGTTACTCGAAATAGTCATTCTGTTACTCGGAACTCGTTCCTGTTCCTCGTTCCGTTCCTGTTACTCGAAATAGTCAATCCCCACGAATTCGCATTGCGCTTCGGCGCAATATAGCAATTTTGCTCATGTTTTATATTTTGTTATACATGTATGTATGCTGGACGTCTGGTGTATGTGATATACATTAAAGCTAATTCCCCAAGATGTGTGAACTTCTTTCTACCTCCATCCTCTACACGGAAACTCTTCTACTGGACTCGGAACACGCTCTACTAAACATACAATAGTAATGTAGCTACACATTCAATGAAACATGATTAAATGTCCCTAATATGACTAAATTTTAGCTTTCACTATTCTGTTCCCGTCATTTTAGACAGCTTGAACCGCACAAAAATTGCAAAATTTACGATCATATGAAATAACGATTGTAACGATGTACACTTTTCTCAGAATTTGCATGGTTATTTTTAATCTAGCGAATTCTGAACTATAACAGTTTGACAGACTTTGCTTTTTGTTTGAGAACATTGACATTTGATACAAAGAATTTCACTGTTCCGATTTCTGAACATGGATTAATATTAAATCAAGACTGATATCTTATTTATTCCTGACAATCACCCCAATGTTCCATAAATCCGCGACCTCGTCACATGTACTGTAACTGCGTATTTATGCGTAACTGGAATTGCTCTTCGGAATTACCAAATTACTGTTCGAAATTACAAAAACGTACGTTGTTTTTGTCTAAAAACTGACATCAATTTGGCTTAATGTGCCCAAAACTGGTAGTGTCGATTGGCATAAGATAAATACAACAATAGCATAGTATGCTCTGAGACGTGTTTTATCTCAACTCGCTAATCTCAACTCGTTAGTAGTATGATTTTTCGCTCGACAGAGCCTCGCGAAAAATCAATCTTCTAACTCATCTCAAAACACACTATGCTATTATCGTATATAATATATATGCATACGTCAACAGTCGCAGGAATAATGAGTTAACGCTATGAAATTGCATCGGACTGTTCTCGGTAGCACACCATGCATGTACATTGTATATAGTGATCAGACTAAATATTTGGTCTACAGATCGTTAGGTGGGACGAAATTAAATGGCGCCTATGCCGATGGTCATTAAATTACTTCACCAGTCCTGGAATATCCCGTTCGTAATGAAATTATACCTCCTCTGTGATTTCGAGCATTCCGTGTATCGACCCACCACTAAAACCGTACAATTAGGGACGCATCCTACACTTCTCATTTCCCACGCCATAACGCGATCGAATACGCAGTACCCATGGGTTAGATTCCAGAAAATAATACCATGCAGTATAACTAGTATTGTGCAGCATAATTATTAATCTATAAGTTTGCGTGTACCGATGCTATAGCTCCCATTGTTCCATGTAGGATTTATAAGACACAGTAGAAGATTCCCGAACTGAGTCTTCAATGCCAGACCATGTTCATCCATCAAATACTTTCAATATCTCAATAAACGACTGCCCATATAAATCAGATTTCTAGACCCCCGTGCGTGGCAATTTGAAGTCAGAAATGATTGTGGCTTTTGATAGATCACGATCCGGGGATATAAATAAATCGATAAACAAGTTAAATACGTTTATATATGGACTGTGTATGCCGCAGACATGCAGACTAACCTAAGTCATAATATTTAGAAAACTTGTGTTCCGCCGTTTATCAGCATCAATGGAACAATAAAGAGCGTGTCCTGTTAGTCTGTTCCTTATATTGTGCATATAAAGAGCGTCGGTCTGTCTCCCTTCTGCGCGAAATATTACCGTAACTTTGGCAAGTGTAAATTGTGCACCTTATCTGCTTATTACAGAACTTGTTTTAGGTGGCTATTCTATTTAGAATCGACTCATTTTGAGTCGATAATGTGCTGAAAATTAGACCGTTTTAGTCACATTATCGACTCATAACGAGGCTCTTCTAAGTAGATTATGTTCGGACAATGACACAAATATACCAATTCACTACATTTCATGACTAGTGTACACGTGTTTTCACTGATACCCGATCCATAAAACTAAATAACTGATATAACTCCATTATCTGCTTATTTCAGAATCCAATAATCACATTATGTACCTATTTCACATTACAGGTCGATTATAGGCGTATTTGTGCGAGTATATATTAATTAACAGCACACAAAGTAACACGATTCAGTTTTCGCCAGCTGTCACGTGAGACATTATACAGTTGTTGCCCGCTATCGAGGGAAACACTGTGCAGTTGTCGCCCGCTGTCGGAGACATTGATATCTATCATCCGCTCGAGAACGGAATGGAGCACAGCTCCCAGGGCGACATTAAATTTTCGTCCTCGAGCGGGTGACAAAATTCAATGTCACCTGAAAAGAAGGGCAACAACTGTTTTGTTATCCGATTACTAATGAAAAATCCTTGCCGTCCACACACACGGCCTTGCACTACGCCATCGCATCGCATCGCACGAGTGCTTTCTTTTGCGATTGTGTATATTTTTAGTAACTTCGTATCATCTTATAGGATTTCTGTTCCACAAAATAGATAGTCAAACCGTTACGCGTTTGACAATGACTGTTTATTTACCATCATCTTTGTGGTTAAATCGTCAATATCGGTTTATGCAACGTTAACCAATAAGCCATAGACGTATATCACCCCCGTGTACGTGGTATCGCCAAAACCGGGGTATCGCCAAAACATCTTTCTGGGCCGACAGTGGTTCATCCATATCGCGCGGATATTGAGAACGACACGGATTTTTAATATTCTGTTCAATCATATGCTTCATTGACAGATTCAACTATATATATACCGGCATTTGTTTTGGCAGTGTGGAAGTCCAGGAACTATACTAGTGGGTGGATGTTCTCGAAAATTTGAGTGAGCAAAAGCAAAAACACTATTGAAAAAATTCGCCAAAAAATATTAAATGGTTTGATCTGGGAAAACTGATTGACAGCGTGTGGATAAATACTCCTGCTTCATGTGGACATACATATGCGTTGTTCGTTGTCTGTTTTACGATGAGAAACAAACATATCCCCATATCATATACGTGAAAATGACTTTCCCATTTTCTTTGGTTTTGGCGATACCCTCGATTTTGGCGATACCACGTACACGGGGGTGTATATTACACCATTTTGCATTTTGGCGTAATCAATATCTCTTGTGTGCTGAAAGCTATTGGGAAGCTGTCGATTTCACGAAAGTACATTCATATGTGTCAAAATATCCCAAGTACATCGTGATCCCAACACAAAATACTTTTATGATCACAGTGCAGACAGCACGGAGAGGTATGATATATATGAGGGATAAACGAACAGGATAATTCATTCGCGACAAACTTATGCATTACGTTGTACACCAGCAAGATTATTTTATAACCAACCGACCAAAAGGGATCGACTCGTTCAATATTGCGCCATGAAATGTCGACATGAAGATCTTGAATCACCGTTATACGTTATGATGTAAAAAGTATATAATAACACTTTTCAGATAAAAGTATCAACATAAAAGTTTGAAAATTAATGTTCACTAAATAGATGCAAATTAGCAAACACCACAACTGGTGTTTTTATTACGAATCAGTGGGGTATATAAGAGTTATGATTATAGTACGTCGTATATAGTGATATAAAATAGCTGAGTTACTGCAATGTCCTGGGATAGCTGTTCCATATAAGTTAGCAATTTAATAATGGACGTGTATTGACCATCATTTTGGGTGTTTAAATAGTCAAGTATAGTAGTCAGAGAGCCCATAAGGTTTTATTGTCGTCACTCTGACCAAAAGACCCACTCTGCTCATTTTGTGGCAAATTATATGTAGTTTACGGAAACTAATTTCTTGCGAGTGGGAAACGCGGCGTTTGGGATATATTTAACATAGAATGATGCCTGGTGAGAGCGAAAAATGTTACTTAAGTGTTGGGGGAGGGTTAGTAATTTCTAATGTATGCAACATATGTGTCAGCTAACACGTTATATATACCATTTTGTCGGCAATAAGTCACTCTCTCTAGTGAATAAACACAGAATTAGAATTTCGACCACTGACCTCGAGTCAAAGGTCAAATTTATTTTGAAATGCCATTTTTTTTTAAATGTCAAATTGGAAAGTTAGCTTCAGAAATTTTATAATCGTCGGTTGGAATCCTTTCTAGTATAATTTTGAACTTTACTGTATACCAGATTCGGATATGTGGAAAGAAAATTAACACAGCCGTTATTGCAACCATTCAAGATGTCAGCCAAAATGTGTGCCAAAATAGCCAAAAACAGTAAAAATTCATAAGAATTGAAAACGGCTCCATAATGGAAGGATATTGGTTACATTTGTGTCACATACTTAAAACAAGGTATTGTTATGATGTGACAGAGTATATTTCGATTACTTAATCGGCAAATGAAGACCACCAAGACCGGTACAATTGCGAAAAGTGTACATTTCAAGCATTTTCCTGTGCAAGATTCAAATTTTTACAGTGTACATAAGTCTTATCACTGTGATATCACTCGCTCATAGAGAAATGCCTTTTCCGTGAGACTGCCAGTGAGCAAAGGAAAATAATTATATCTAGAGTATAAGTTATTATGATCAAAGGAAATAACATTGAACTAAACTAGAAGATTAATACGTCCATCCAAAGGTAACCATGCAAACACTTAAATTTTCACAGAAACGGGTACCACACCTGTAATTGAAGTTATGCGACCTAGTTTGTATTGTGTACTAAGCCTATATAATCGATACGCCAATCCATTTAGAATAGGTCAGTTTATATATTACTGTTAGAGCAAAATACAAATATTAGAAGCTATCTTGTTTGGACATATTTAGAACAATTCCAGCCAGCGCATAACGCTCTTTATTTACCAACTACTAAGGTAGTTGGCAAATAAAGAGCGTTATGTGCGGGAATGCTTCACTATCGCGAGGTATAGTAGTCCATAAGAACAGCCACGTTCAGCTCACTCATAGCTTCTAATATTTATATTTTGCTCTAACTCTGTATTCTTTGTCTATTATAGTTCTATTATATCTAGTTTCGTTTTCGTTTTGCTTCATGATGGCTACATTCTCCCAAAGCGGTATAGACTGTGTGGTGCATGTTAGCGGAACTGGTGATTTTTGGCCAGTGAAACGCTACGACAGTAAGATGTGGGATGCTGTCCAAGTTGCGTGTCAATCGAGATTGTCGAAAGTCGGCTCATCAAAATATTCAGACATCTGCGCCAAGCTTTCTGGCAAGTTGTTTTCCGAGAGTTATGGGTATCACAGCGTCTGCCACAAAAACTTCACAGCAGTCACAATAGTTGCTGCTACAGACTTGGTTGTTACCTCTGCCGTTAGGAATGTTGTTCTGAGGACAGATGTTGATCATCATATGAACACATTATCGGGAGTTCTGGCCCCACTATGTCTCGTTTGTAATAAAGAGCGAAAACATCGAACCAGAAGCTCCAATTTCGAGCCATTGGGTTGTTGTGAAACTTTGGAAGCAGCAGAAGTGATACAAAATGCCGCAATGGAATACGATGATAGCGAAATGATTGCCAAAATTTGTGGAATAGACTTTGTTGCTAACGAAGTGAAATATCACCACTCCTGTCGCAGACAGTATCTAAATAAACTGAGAGTCAGCGACAAAGACAACACCCATACACACGACTCAATAGCCCCGACTAGGCACGTATCGTTGAGGGAAGCACACGTCCGTGCAACTGACGATCTATACAAATACATAGAGTCTGCGATCATAAATGATAAACGTGCTGAGATGCTTACATCCCTGCATGAAAGATACATGGCTTCTCTGGTCACACATGGGTTCTCAGATAGTTTCATATAAAGCAATTACTTTGAGTGATAAGATTCTCGAACGGTACCAATGTTCTGTTCGCATGGGCAAACTCAATAACAAGCAGGGCAATGTCATTTACTCAACTGAAATGGAGAAGCAGGTGACACTTGAAAAAATCATGGAACAGGCCTGTTCTCTTGATAATAGGGTATTTCAAACAGCCCTTCATCTACGAACATTGATCTTGCAACTTAAAAATACGACGAAAGATTTCCCCTTCCCATTGTATCCAGAAGATCTTGCTAAAGGTACTGCACAACCACCAAATCTCCTGATAGATTTCTTTCGAGTGCTTTACACAGGATATTCGAGACCATCAAAAAGCGCCATCGCACAGAGTTGTATGCTGCAGCATCGGCTGACGACTATGTTTTCTTTGACCAAGGGCGCATTAAAACCATCTAAGCACGTGTGTCTTGGTCTCGGTTTGAAAAGTATGACTGGCAGTAGACGCGTCATCGAAATCCTGAACCGATTTGGTCATTCTTTGAATTACCATTGCATTGAGGAGCTGGAGACTGACATGGCTCTCTCGGTGTTGGAGAAAAGGCAATGTACACCTGATGGTATGACCACTGCGACTGGTCTCTCCACGGCATTGGCCTGGGATAACTTTGACGAAAACACAGAGACTCTATCTGGGAGTGGGACACTGCATGACACTGTCGGAATATGTTATCAGAACAAACCAGCCATTGTGCCTACGTCAAACAAAACCACTTTGAACCCCAAGCGCAAGACCAGCGTAGACGGAAACGTTCCCTGGGATGTTCTAACATAACTGGCCTAGCGTCATACAGAAAAAAACCTAAATTGTCAAAATTTGATTACCGAATAAAGACCAAGCCACCTCCTCACAAATCTTCAGCAATTGAAGAGACGCGCCGAAGCCTGGATGATTTCATGTCATCTATTTAAATCGACACCCATATGTGGGTTGGTTGGAACTCTATACTTCAGTGTGATCCACTGCCTCAGCAATGTATATCATATATGGAGAACATCAACCTCCCCCAACTCGTCTAGATGTAGTTGCGGAAACCATGAGGATATCTCAGAAGGTTGCACAAGAGTGCAGTCAGAAGGCGGTTGTAGTCCATTATGACTTAGCGATAGCTAAACCAGCCAAACAAATTCAATCAGTTGAGAGCCCGAAGTTTGATAATATATATGTATGCTTTGGTGCATTCCATATTCAACAAGCATATTTGGTTCACTTGGATATTTACTTGACGAGTCCGGTGGTCCGCATATCCTTGTCGGCACTGGAGTCTTAGCAAGTGGTTCTTTGAAAGGATTTATATCTGGAAAACATTATAATAGGTGCAAACGCCTACTTCCATTACATGCACAGGCATTCAGAATTTTACACTTCCGACAATTCCTAGATTGGTACCAAAAGGGCATGTCTGAATGTTTGCTGAAATATTTTCAACAGATGAAAGAACATCCGTCGCCAGATCTGATGCAAACTGTCGAGAAGTCTGTTGAATATGAGACTCTCATGACGTCATGTGAACAATACTTTGACAAAACAAGAGCGGGCGCCCACGGCGAAACAGCAAAGTATTGGGCAATGTACATTGATTTGGTTGAATTGTTTCTCCTGTTTAGTCGAGCCTGCCACACAAACGACCTTGAATTGTACGTGTATTCTTTACATGCAATGTCTGCTATCTTCTTTGCAACATCCAGGCACAATTATGCCAGATGTATGGTGATGTATGTACTGGATTTATATAATGTTGAAGCAATGCATCCAGGTGTAAGAGAGATGCTTGAAAATGGAGCCCTATTTTGTCGACGTACTCATAACTCGTTCTCCAGGAGCCCTGTTGATTTGACCCTTGAGCAAACCATCAACAGGGACGCTGCATCTAGACTCACTGGAATAACGTCCCTATCTTCTGCTGGTGCACGTAGACGATGGATGATTACCCGATCCATGAGGGGGTCAATAATCAGTTACTTAAATATAAAAGCTGGTAAGTCCCCAACAAAGACAGTGTGAACGATTTGAAAACATACAGAGGAAAACGCGACAATTCAGATCTTCACAAGCTCATGGAAGGAATACAGTCCACACTGAATCCGTTCTCGGACAAAGTGCCAAGTTCTGATTTATATTCGCTATCCACGGGCCGTGCTGTCGGGAAAATTGTAGCTACCAAAATACTCAAAGCTGTTCAAATTGGAGAGGCATGGCGGGATGAATTCACGTCTGAATGCCTCAATGATGACAAGAGATTCGAGAAGCCTATAGTCAGGCGCAAGGTTAAGAATTTTGCATCAACCGCCCTTTCGATGAAACTGACTTCTAAAGACAAGAAGTTGAAAGAAATCAAATGCACGCGTGACCTATTTGGGCGATTGTTATATCTATCTTGTTTAATGGACATCGATCTTCGCAAGCTTTTCAGTTACCCGCTGACGCCTGTGCCGCTGTGCATGGCTCACATTGACGGTACAAAAATGAAAACAGATAAAGCAAAATTGTTTCACAAACTTGAAGGAATGGTAGAATCAGAAGCGCCAAAGTCTGTAGACGCTTATATCGTTGATGCATTTTTCCTGATTCGTACACTCACAAACCTATCGCCAACTTATGGCGGTATCGCCCGTGATCTGCTCAGAACACTCAGCAAATTTGCAAATCGTGTCGACTTTGTAGCTGACACATACAAACATCCGTCCATTAAAGACATCGAGCGAGAGAGTCGTGGAGCAATCATCAATGAGTCGCGCGTTACGGGTCCAGATCAGAGAGTCAAACCGAAAACTTTTGCTGAAAATTTATACTCAGTGTCATTTTTATCATTTTTGGCAGATGAGTGGGCAAAGAATATTTATGTTGAAGTGCTAGGGGAATGTTGTTTGATGTTTGGGTTTGCCAATGTGTGTTATGAGTACCGGGCCTGTGGGAACGCTATGAACCGCAGAGATGCCACTGAATTACACTGTAAACACGAGGAAGCCGACACAAGAATAGTTTTGCATTTAGCCCATATAACGCATCATTATCAGCTTCCAAATGTAGTCGTCCGCTGTTCCGATACAGATGTTCTGATCATCTTACTGTACCACGTGGTTGGAATAGAATCATTTGATGGTTAAATGTTGGTCACGAGAGCAACAACACAAGACGTTTTGTCGATGTGTCAACTATACAGGGCCATCTTGGGAGAATCGTTTGTGACGCATTACCAGGAATACACGCCTTTACTGGCTGTGATTATACAGCTTCTTTCATGCGAAAAGGTAAAATTAAACCTTTTGACACGGCGATTAAATCCGATAGATTCTTATCTGCCTTCGCTAGTTTAGGAACATCGACAAATGTAAGTCGTGAGACATTGGACTCTCTCGAATCGTTTGTTTGTTCCGTGTTCGGAAAAGTTTCTTTGGAGAACGTGGATGATGCTAGATATGCAATATTCCGCACGCAATTCGCCCCCACCAACAACAGCCAGCCTTTGTCAAAAATCAAAGGGGATGACTCTAGTGGTCTCCCTCCTTCGAAAACGGCATTATACCAAAAAATCATCAGGTCAAACTTTGTGGCCTATATCTGGAAAAATGCCACGCTTGCAATTCACTCAACAATGGACCCTTCCATGCACGGCTGGAAGGAAGTGGAAGGTCGTTTTGGTATTGTGTGGTTTACTGGACCACATATTCCGACATATCTGGGAGAGGTGTTATGTGAGTCCGAGGAATCAGATAACGATATACTGGTGATATAGAAGTAAATGATAGTTCCGAAGAGGACAGTTATGATTGTAATGAGGATAGCTCTTAGTATATTCTTCTGGCGAATTTATTGGTTTGAACACAAATTAGCATATTGGTCAGAAGATTTTTGAAATATTTTTTTCAATTGAACAGTATCACATGTCCACACTTTAGCTGCTGAAAACACTGTTTGCTAGTTAGTTCCAGTGAACTACCATAATTCATCTCTTGCATATAACAATACTAGAAATTCGTAATTTTCAAATTTGAATCGGCAATTTTTGTCTGTATTTGAGATAAAATAACCAGGTATACTCTGTCCCATATACAAACAACTTGTTTTACCTGTGTGACAAAATTATGACCAATATCCTTCCATAATGGAGTCGTTTTCTGTTCTTGTAATTTGTTACTGTTTTGGGCTTTTTTGGCACACATTTTGGCCGACATCTTGGATAGTTGCAATAACGTCCATGTTAGTTTTCTTTCCTCATATCCGAATCTGGTATACAGTAAAGTTCAAAATTATACTAGAACGGATTCCAAGTGACGATTATCAAATTTATGAAGCTAACTTTCCAATTTGACATTTAACAAAAAATGGCGTTTCAAAATATATTTGACCTTTGACCTCTCGTGCTCGAGGTCAGTGGTCGAAATTCTAATTATGTGTTTATTCACTAGAGAGAGTGACTTATTGTCGACAAAATGATATATATAACGTGTTAGCTGACACTACATATGTTGCATACATTCGAAATAACTAACCCTCCCCAAACCCTTAAGTAACATTTTTCGCTCTCACCAGGCATCATTCTATGTCAAATAACTCCCAAACGCCGCGTTCCCACTCGCAAGAAATTGCTTTCCGTAAACTACATATAATTTTCCACAAAATGAGCAGAGTGGGTCTTTTGGTCAGAGTGACGACAATAAAACCTTATGGGCTCTCGGACTACTATACTTGACTATTTAAACACCCAAAATGATGGTCAATAAACGTCCATTATTAAATTGCTAACTTATATGGAACAGCTATCCCAGGACGATACGAATTCGCTGAAGATACTCGTGCAATAAGATGACCCAGTACAACAGTGTGTGAATGGCAAGGAATTTGTATTTAGTAATCGGATAACAAAACAGTTGTTTCCCTTGTTCTCGGAAGACATTGAGATTTGTCACCCACCCGAGAACGGAATGTCTCACTCAACAGCGGGCAACAACCGTATATTATCTGTATTGATGAACTTATGGTGGTCCTGTCTGATTCGCAAGATGGAATTACCAACAGTTCTATTTCATGTTCGTCCCTACGACGGCGGATGGCATAACTCTTCTATCTTTCATAGAAGGAGGTCTGCATAGACTCCCCAAGATATGCTACTCATACAATTTAAAGTAGCGCTTCGATTTCTCACACGAAAAAGGCTAAAGTTATATTGTATTTGACGCCTCCCAAAAACCAACGTGCTTGGGCCCAGACATCGCTAACGTAAAGTAAGTCTCACATCATTCGGAACAGATATCGACTGGCCAACGAAAATGCTTCTTCACAGCTTGTCGGTCACCAGTTTCAACCGAATTATCACCGCTAACAAACTTGAAAATGCTCAACCATACCGTTATTCCCAAAGCTTTCCATGTGTGATTTGTCATATATATGCAGCATACGACGCTGCAATGCGCCTTATCGTTTGTGTATTAAGAATTTACAGCGCATTCAGAAATATTATCCATGTCATTACTCGGAATTCTCCCAATAGTGTATGAGATTTACCGTCGAAAATATTATTGTTTCTTGGAACACTGGTTGACTTACCGCAGACTCGTTGAACATATTTTTATGTATTCCTATTCAATTATCATGGGAACGGTTTCTGAATAATTTCTGAACGATGTATCTTATATTGTTCATCTAAAGGTTCAATTTATACCACTATCTTCCATCTTTTGTAGAAAAGTGTTTCTGCCCTGTTCAGTCCATGCACGTATAACGTCAGATAGTGTCTCTCAACACTCTACTCACGCTAGATGAGTTACAGTGATCAGAGAGACGATTGTCTCTATCATTTCTCTTCAATGTAAAACACAACATTTGTAGCTCTTTCTGTAGTGTGTGTCTGAGTTTGCACAGATGGCACGAAACACATGTTGGTATTCGTTGATTGGCATAATTATTTGGAATGGAACATTTATCTTTCTTGACAACATGAACACCGATAAATTCCTTGCATACTGCCGTGACTGTTGTATCACAATGCAGATTGAACCGTCGTGTGATGAATATCGTCTTTATCAGCGATGTGTGCCGCTTGGGAATTTCTGTACCATATCCGATACCTCGATTATTCATATATGCATGCATCTGTTGTGCGTGTGTCTATGCAAATCATGAGATACGAGGACTCATTTCACTTGGCCAGCGCCTCGTAAAAGTAACCCCCCGCATCTCACTCGAGGAGTAAAACCGCATGCTTCTCATAACAGTTAACTATAATAATTTCGCGACCTGAGTTCCAATCTGTTCTAAAGTACCGTTCTGGTACAAAACGTCCGTTGGGGTACCGTTGGAACCGGACTTAAATTCTCTACAAGATGGTCGCAACACCGAAGCGATATTTCGAACAATAACGCCGTAAAACACGGTTATTTGTTGTCCGAAGTACGCGAAAGTGAGTTGTGTTGAGACCTGACTTGTTCCATCTGCTCTCATGCACATTGAGGACTGAAACCATATTGGTCTATAACTCAAGTGGATATAATTTCAATTTCAATTTCAATATTGGCAATGTCTGAAGAATTATACGTGTATGAGTCTTCTTCCCACATGGAACAATATGGATCTAAAATATGATCGAAGCCGATACCTTATCATATTTAAACTATATAGATAGGTTTCTATAAAACTACTCCAACCTTCGCAGTGCAAAACAGACTATAATATTGTATTTGAGTAGATGAATAACCACCCAGTTTCTTTGTGGCTATATTCCGTTTCCCAAACAAGGTACATAATTTTTAATATGTTAGTATTCTATATTATTCATGCAATGACATAACTGGTTAATTATATTTGACATACATACAGTCTTTCGGTGTTATAAGTACATGTAGTCCCAACATGCCTAAGATTTCAGTCAGGTATCACTGTGCATGTCTAACGTTCTGAATGTTTGCATTGGTTTGATATTTTATTTATTGTCATTCCCGCTTCTAAGACATACACCACTTTCATTTACAAATAACGATGCACAGATGGTTAATGGTATGCGGAATCCACTCCACGAACAGTAGCACGTTAATACGGATTTGTTACGTTTCGTCAACCTTATAATTTTCGATGTTATAGCGAATTTATAGTTGAAGGACATTCAAAACACATATATTCATGAGACTTAATGCTGTTGCCTTGACGGTATATATCTGTTAGTCGTCTGTGACTATGGCCATGGGATCAACATATATGAAAGTCACCAGAACTACACATACACGCACATGTATACACTCTATCAACGACTTTGTGGTGTTCAGTTTATCAACCCAGTTTTGGAAATACACCAGAGTACATTGGGCGCCACAGTAGTGGATATATAATTCAGAATAATTAGAAAGTTATCGTGTGTGTTGGACAGAATACTGATATGCGCAGCCCCAATTACTGAGCGCTCATATCAAGGGATTCAATAAATTCAGTCGTGCCAGCAGAAACGTCAACTTCAGCAATCAACTACCACCCAGCCTAGCCACTCCAAACATATGACCAGCCATTGGGCGAAGACTGCTATACATGTAGCACACCAACGCCACCCTTCCCCAACGACGTTATATATTGACTGTTCATAAGGGCATATCAGCCGATAGATCCCAGGTCGATCCACCACACCATGCACATCAGAATAAAGTATTGTAAATGCAGAAACAGTCAGCAAACGCGCTCATACATCAACTTGATCTTCATCACCAACATACATCACCCGTTCCACCCACGTTAACATTAAGTCATTTCATAATTCCGTTAGGCAACTCCATCCAAGCTCCATCCATCCTAGTTCCCTCTACATAAGAACGCAACAGGATGCCACAATAACCATGCAGCTCCGTAATACGCGGTACATCGGCAATTGGATAGCCCAAAGGAAGGGCGAAAACTTACTACACTCACATGCACTACATAAGCGCCACGCATGCGACGGGCAATCGACAGAATGGAGCACATGGAACCAACACCACATCATACCCATGGATGTACAGATATGTTCAGAAAGGCAAGAATTCACTCTTAACACAACCACAGGACAACACAAATAAGGCATAAAGCGCAACGAATTTAAAGCCCAACTTGAACATAGCCGACCTGACACTGGCCAAGGCATGCATATATATACCGTGACCGTCGACGCCAACAAAGGTTCGTGTACGAGGAGGACGATGGAATATTGCTGGTTCATATAAAGTTACACAATGTCACAATTCGTGTCAGAATAAGATCTGGACGGATATGATGTCTGGATTGGATGTCTCGAAACACATCCACCATAGGTCCTGGAGACAGCAAGTACATTCGACAGATGCATCCACAACCCAGAAACAGTAGTACACGGCAACTATGTTATACAACACTACAGACAGTTGCACAGCTTCGCACATCGATATGGCCCAACACTATCCACTTGCTAAAAAGACACACACCACCTATGGCATGTACATTGGTTTTAAAGACTGGCAAACACAGTATACGAAACAAAATGCCGCTGTGAGACTCTGAACCACAGTACAAAGGCCACAACACGATACACACACGGGACAACATTATTCTGCAATATGGGCGCCTCCTATATTCCCTAATACATACAACGTTTATTGGCAAGTAAAATGCTGGTTGCTAAAACGCACCACGGTAGTGACCTTGTGCAGGGAGACTTCAACCAACAACGCAAATGCTTCATACGTCAGCGTTCATGAGTTAATCTCACGAGGTACCAAACATGGACTATGACCATAACACCCAGCATATATTCGCATTGAAAGGCGCTTCAGCCTACCGAAGACACTCGATTCCGCAGATAAGAAACCGAAATACGCGCCATGTATGTATATGTAACAGCATGGTGGAATGTTGTGGGTTCTGTGTTTAGCATACACTCTTATACCCATTGTGAGAATCCAATAGGATAGCATTTATACGCACGCGACTGATATATAGACCAATGAGTCATACATTTGGCACACGAAATACATGTAACATCCTAGTTCACTTATACGCTGCATTGCCGACCGCCCCAAAGACAAATGCAGAGAACAGCTATTTAGACCCACAAAAAAACACAGCAAGCGACACATGGACTAATTAATACTGCGGAGCTTAGCAGACGTCGAACACACGACAGGCATAATAACGTAGATGTTTTGTTCCTTTCCGTTACCAGTGTCCATGTTATCCAAGGAGACATATTTCTATGAATAGCTTTCCTTGTGGTATTTGAATTTTTGACTTCACCTAAAACCGCAATAAATTGGAAGATCCCTGTGTCAGCAGGTTACAATACACCAAATGATTTGCATAGGCCTCAGTGTTAACAAATCCCGCTGGCCTGTATTCGCAGGAAAGCTTTGACCCTGCACGGGTATACAAAATTGAAGAACGCCCTTTTAGACACAAGAAAATGTGCTCAAAAGTACTTGTCAACGATCTCGATCTCGCTGCAGTTTGACAAACGTCACACTACCCTTAAAATTGAGAAAAAAATGACATCGAAATAAAACACCAACCCCTCCCATAAATTATTCGCCAATTTGACAGCCGTAACTGTTCACCATGTGGCTATATTTGATGTTTCTCGTCGGTAAACACGTTTGTGCATTTTTTCGTGCAATTTTCATCCATGTATCATTGACCATTCAGCTGCCAGAATGTTTTTCATGCTGATCCTAGCTTGGGGGTCCCAGGGGAAATCACTCTACTAATTTGTATTTGGTGTATTGTAACCTATAGTGGTCAGTGGGAAGACAAGAAAGTTGCCCAAACTATATTAAATTGCGTCCATTTATATACCCACGTCAATATAAATAAATTTGGTTCGAAATATGTCTGTGTTCTTACTTTATTAACCATTTTCTGCCACCACCCATAGCTGAATGTGCAAAATAATTACCTTGACTTGAATGTCAATTTTTTTTCATTTTAACTGCATTTTGGCAAAGTAAACAATGACGATGTACATTCTGGTTGTCGATCAGATAGCTTGTAGATACCACTTCCAGAAAATATACCATACGATTCGCTAGGCGAATTGGGCGCACTTAGGTTTCACATTGGGAGCACCTACACAATTTTCGAAAAAAATCGACAGAATTCCAAAATTGTCCCTTCACTAGAATGCATTTATTGGCGGAAATTTGGGCGCGTTGGATCGACAAACCATTTTTGCAAACTATCAGGGTAGGCATTTTTGTCAACCTGTCATCTAACAGGGGCAATTCAACTTCGTTCGACCCGATACTGGTCCGATTTTGCATCATATATTAGAGTATGGCCCATACTGACGTCACGATTTACTCCCATGCCGTGCCCAAACCTGACAAATCTGCCTTGGCGTTCACCTAGGTTGTCTAGCGCCCAAAAATATGGTCTCACATTCATTAAAGGGGCATCCATGGGCCCAAAATAGGTCGAAAATGCCAATGTTCGGTTCTACAACAAGAAGTAGAAATGTCATCAGAAGGGTTAATTTTTAATTTTATTGGACGGCTCCCTCGCCAAATAAGCTGTCATATCGCGTGCTTTATGTTTCCAATTTGTTTTATGACGATAATGAGCACGGGACTTGTTTCATAGCAGAAATCTGAAAAACGACCATTTTTCACTATAGGTTACAATACACCAAATGATTTGCATAGGCCTCAGTGTTAACAAATCCCGCTGGCCTGTATTCGCAGGAAAGCTTTGACCCTGCACGGGTATAAAAAATTGAAGAACGCCCTTTTAGACACAAGAAAATGTGCTCAAAAGTACTTGTCAACTATCTCGATCTCGCTGCAGTTTGACAAACGTCACACTACCCTTAAAATTGAGAAAAAAATGACATCGAAAAAAACACCAACCCCTCCCATAAATTATTCGCCAATTTGACAGCCGTAACTGTTCACCATGTGGCTATATTTGATGTTTCTCGTCGGGAAACACGTTTGTGCATTTTTTCGTGCAATTTTCATCCATGTATCATTGACCATTCAGCTGCCAGAATGTTTTTTATGCTGATCCTAGTTTGGGAGTCCCAGGGGAAATCACTCTACTAATTTGTATTTGGTGTATTGTAACCAGCAGCCGAGACACCAGCAATATACAGCGTCCCGAGTTAGCAAATATTTAACACTGTTACATGATCATATAGGATATGGTCATCTTGAAATTATATGGCAGTTTCCGATAGGCGTTGTACGTGTATGTTGTATATCAGATGCATGTGAAGTGTCCATAGCCCACAATGATCCACATCATCAACCGCCGACATCGCACAGCGATATCTTCGCGCCAGTATTCAATGCGAGCATGTTTCCAAACGACTGACTCCACCATTTGCTCATAGTCGGGAAACTAATGCACGGATTACAATTTTAACCATACACCTACTAAACTATTGCAGCAATACCACGAAATAAGTCAATCAAAGAACACCACCACATTGCATCCAGACACCGTCCAGTCATTAAAATACCATCAACTGTCCATGACATCAATCAGTCTAATCGTGGGTATGTTCGCCGCAATATGAGGAGCCCCACGTCGGACATGTCGAATGCGAAATTTGTACGGTCCCCATCGATAGTAAGTTATCTACGATGTCACGTTCCCATGAACCGGCACGTGAGCACATGTACCACATAACAGCAGCGGTAGGTACACCGGAAGGGCGCGGATCGTCACTATGGAGAGGTAAAAACGGTTCACAACATCAATCAATGTGAAACATGTATTTTTCACTACTTCAATGTGCGTTCAACAGCACATTGCTATTACTCACAATAAAGTATCAACAGTGGTGCACAAACAACATACAAAGCCAACCTGATCGTCACACTTTCAGGCCAGGCAATCGGAACGAAAATGAACACCGTACTAATATATAATGAACTGTCGAATCAACAAACAATGGCCCTCTCGCAAAGAAAAAACTGCATGAGAAACATTTCAGATAACAACCCTGATTGATCTAGACAAAAGAGTAAATTTGTAGATAGATTCTTACTACAGCTTAAATAGTAGATGTGGATACCAAGGTGTACATGCATATCCATTGCTGATGCATATGCCAGCTAATAGACGTGAGCGTCTACATTGGAATTTGGAAGCACGTTTTGGCGAAACAAAACCAACGCATGTGCTCTTGGAACAATCATAGCTGCCAAAAGTTGTCCATGTTCAAATTGCCATTGATCCAAACAGGGACGCCCGTAGCACAGTAGATTGAGTGAGTGAACACTTCTGGATCATTTGGCCATTTTTAACAACGTGCATGAATGGCGCTATGGTAACCACATAGCTGTTCACGCTAGTGTCGGAGGTCGTGTGGCTGGAAGCTACTAATATGGTGTTCAATGATGAACACATTGATGAAATCCAAATATTAGCGTAGCAGATGAAATGAGTGTGTTAAAAGACCAACTTTAATGAGTGGGGTGATAAATTGAGTTCATATTTCACCTGGCACTTATATATATTGCTAATTTCCAATTCGCAGGTAGGACAGCTCCGTTCATCTGGTAGATTACAAAACTTTGGTGAGTATACGTGAACTAATTTCCTACCAATGCTGACGCAATACATTATTATATATATATCTTTAATTGTCCTCCATATGTGAAGAGTTATTGAATACAGAATATATACACAAAGAACCATGGACATATGTCAACATATATACAAGTACAAGTTTATACAAAACAAAGTTACATCACAAGGAATGGAATAACATACAGTCGCTACTCATTCGTATATTATGCATTTAGGCACACGCACACAAGTCCACCCACACCATCATATCCACCCTCTCTCTCAGTTTCTCCCTTCTCATTCGATCTCTCTCTCTCTCTCTATCTCTATCTCGGTTATCTCTCTCCCTCTTTCTTTTTGTTCTCTCTCTCTCTCTCTCTCTCTCTCTCTCTCTCTCTCTCTCTCTCTCTCTCTCTCTCTCTCTCTCGCACTCACTCTCGAGTCTCTATCGCACACGCATCCACACTCTTTAACATATACACATATTTAAAAGTATTTCAATATGCCTTGATTACAGTCACTTGGAAGCTATATTTATTATATATTGCTCATGTTTAATAAGATGTAATTGTCAATCAATTTCTTAACAAGGCCAAGCAATACCATAGCTTGAGACTTGATTTGGCGAAAAAGTGTACTGCAAATGGTAATGAACAATTTCCCATTTCTACTAAAGAAGATGGTATATTCCCCAGAAATATGGATAAATGCTTTGCCCCTTGTCAGAGTGAATAAATTCCTCCTTGCTCAAATTTATCACGATTCCATAATCTCGTACGTAGATTTCACACGGCATGTTACAAATCATTAATTATTGCGTGATAAGTATGATATTGTGATATTTCTCACTATTTGTTTATCGTATTTTCTGTGGGCAAATTATTTCATTGAAGAAACGTATCCGCTATTAACCAGACTTTCCAATACATGTCGAAGTATAATCCCGTGTACAATGGGCAGATCATTACTAAAACCACCATTGTAAAATATATCCGCATGGCTTAATATTGCGACATTAATTACAGTCCTATTCAATTCTACCGTGTATATAGTTACGCTAATCACGCAAATCGAGTTCAATCATGCCTGTAGCATTGTTTGTAACTTGGAAACTCACAAACACACATGTATAAAAAGCTACGGTAAATTTCGAGAGGGACACTGACACTAGATGAATTCAGAATTTGGAAATTGTTGCTGTCGGACACGTTCACCCGTCGGGCTGCATGCTATGCGGTCCGGCGGGGTCTTTGTATATATATATTGTTGATGCTGTTAAATCTGTTGATTCATGTACAAATTAAAATGACTAATTCCTCAAGATTTGTACACTTCTTATAACCCGGAACATCTGCACGGAAAGTCTTCTACTGGACACGGAACACGCTCTACGCAACAGTCTGTGTTTCATTATTATACATATCCCGCAAACCAGAGCCTATTCCCCTTCAAAAGAGGCTCTACTAAATTTCTACTAGACTCGGAAAACAGCTCTCCTAAATTGGTGGAGAATCCGGGCAGTTGCGTTGAAGTACCATCATCAACGCAATGATTCCGGTATATATTTATCTACATCTGATGGAGGATAAGTGACGCTGTTTATAATATACCCAAGATTTGATAACTTTTCTGTTAACACTTCGTCTACAAATATTCTGCCACAGATTTCGGAATCCACAAGACGGAGGACACATTTCTACATGTACAGTCCCTGCGCTGGATCAAACGGACTCTGTGGTATAGTCCGTTATTCTGCACATGGATACAGCAATTCTCACAATTCAAGATATACCTGCTGCAGTTAACGGAACATATTACAGCGACATATGGATACAGATTCCATATCATATATTGGATACATTCGTGCTTCCTTTATTTACGGAAACAGATTAATTGTTCTAACATTAAGTGACTATATATATAGGTTTCTTCTTCAATTCACGTTATTACAAAAATGTCCTATAATAATACATTCATTTGGCGTCATTGTGAAATACACACTAAATTGACGACTACCAATGCATCTAGGTAATATTGGGTACGCTTTAAATGGATAGGTAATTTACTTGCTTTCTAAGGGGAAATTAGTACGTCGCTGCGAGCAGAACCGATGTCATGTAAGTAACTCTACCCAAACAACATAAGGCCACATTACCTAATATTACACTCTACTCTAAATGTCAAAAGACACTCAGTCTACTTTTTTTTTTATCTCACTCCACCTTCGGCAAGTGCTAAGAACTGTTAACTATATTTAAACACCAAACTAATTCAAAACTCAGGGTCTGTATCTATTTCAAAGTTGCCAAATTCAAAACACCAACGTTTTACAAATACCAGGCTGGAAACAACTTGCTGATTTCTCTATCATCCCCAATATTTTTCATTTGCCTACTCAGGCTAAGTACTTAAATGTTGCTTATATGATTCAAATCTCATATATCCAATCGACATAATTAAGTTCATTTGATTTCATCATTTCAACAAAACGTTCAAGGCTACAGGCCATTATTTCAAATAGGTGTCTATCATCAACACCAAAAATGGATTTTCTCATGGATTCTAACTCCTATTAAATTCAAACACTATTTGATTGTTGCTTACATCAACACAAGTGATGTAACTAAACGACAACTCAAATATTCGAAGCTAAAAATATATCAAGTGCAATTACAAATTGCAATTCAATTTCGCTTCTACAGCTAAAATATTCCAAATCAATTGAACATCGGTATTAAATCGTAGCTCTATAATGTCAATAGTCTAATCTTCGATAATACTCAGTATGTTTCACATAGTGGTATTCATACACAATTTCAGAAGTCACTGATCCAATTCTCCTATAATTCTATCTATTATTTTCTATGTGTTATCTGCTAACTCACTTATGAAGACTTGATCACTCTTCTTTAGAGGCCTTGCTTAAAGGACACTTCTTATTTCTCCCTTAGGATCATGACTTCTCATCATGTGTATGCTTGCTCACATCATCACTCAAGTCAACGCCACCGAGCAACGACTTAACTATGGTGTCGTTTTCCAAGAAAACGGCAACCTAATTTTCATATCCCATCATCCATTCATATCACTATTGCTTTAACAGATTATTTCAATTAAGACGCCGGAGTCGTCTTTTCGCGGTAAGGGGGTAATGTCAGAGTGAATAAATTCCCCCTTGCTCAAATTGATCACGATTCCATAAACTGAGTATTTCTCGTACGTAGATTTCACATGGCATGTTACAAATCATTAATTATTGCGTGATAAGTATGATATTGTGATATTTCTCACTATTTGTATATCGATTGTATATGTTGATTCATGTACAAATTAAAATGACTAATTCCTCAAGATTTGTACATGAATCAACAGATTTAACAAATTAACAGCATCAACAATATATATATATACAAAGACCCCGCCGGACCGCATAGCATGCAGCCCGACGGGTGAACGTGTCCGACAGCAACAATTTCCAAATTCTGAATTCATCTAGTGTCAGTGTCCCTCTCGAAATTTACCGTAACTTTTTATACATGTGTGTTTGTGAGTTTCCAAGTTACAAACAATGCTACAGACATGATGGAACTCGATTTGCGTGATTAGCGTAACTATATACACGGTAGAATTGAATAGGACTGTAATTAATGTCGCAATATTAAACCATGCGGATATATTTTACAATGGTGTTTTTAGTAATGATCTGCCCATTGTACACGGGAGTATACTTCGACATGTATTGGAAAGTCTGGTTAATAGCGGATACGTTTCTTCAATGAAATAATTTGTCCACAGAAAATACGATATACAAATAGTGAGAAATATCACAATATCATACTTATCACGCAATAATTAATGATTTGTAACATGCCAAGTGAAATCTACGTACGAGAAATACTCAGTTTATGGAATCGTGATCAATTTGAGCAAGGGGGAATTTATTCATCCGGAACATCTGCACGGAAAATCTTCTACTGGACACGGAACACGCTCTACGCAACAGTCTGTGATTCATTATTATACATATCCCGCAAACCAGAGCTTATTCCCCTTCAAAAGAGGCTCTACTAAATTTCTACTAGACTCGGAAAACAGCTCTCCTAAACCCTGTCAACTCTTCCATATACATAAAAGCATCTATTCCGAAAGTGTTAATGATATCGTACCAACTATTATTCCTTGTATTCGATATGGAAGTGCAGTTTATTATGGTATGTTCTATAATGCATTGATATTGCGTATTACATAGTAGACAAAGCCCGTTATCTTTATATGCGGTGTGAATGAGAAGTCTAGCAATCATAAGAAATGTAATTATTTTCATCTGGATAAAGCCTGCATGTTTGCATCAGTAACGAGGAATTGAGTTTGGTTTGTGTAAGTCCATATTGTGCCAGATCACTATTTGATTCAATACTCTTTCTCCACTCAAGTGCATTTATAGTGTTAATCTCAGTTTTTACGATATTCTTCCAGTATGATTTGGTGGGAAACGTGCTTTCGAGCGTATAGCGTTCTAGGTACTCACATAAGTTATACCTCTTTAGAACTGTAGAAATATCTGCCATAAAGGATTGAGCCTCATTGAGGGTGAGAAATTCCAAGAATATGACTATGAAGCCGCACGAGGAACACGGATTTAGCGGTCTTATTTGTATTTAGTCTACATAATGTTGCTAGTAAGCTTAATTTCCTTTTATCAATATAGGATCCAAGCCCTCCGCACCCCAGAAGCCCCTGTACGATGCATGTTCTGGTTTGTTGTGGGAATCCTTGAATATGTTTTTGGGCAAAATCTATGTGCTCTCTCCGTGAATGTATGAGAAACATTAGATATATTCCAGAGCAGTTCACTACCGTACAGAGCCTTAGGGAGGACGATGGACTTGTAGATACTGAAACAACTGTATGGGGTGATACGGCCTGCGTATAATCCTGCATTGGTCAGCGATAGATATGTGCCTTTCAGTTTTGAGCAAATTTTGTTTGCAAGTTTTGAGTTAAAGCTGAATTTCTCAATAGGGATTCCCACGTGTGTTCCAGATTCGACTTCATGTATTACACTGTTGCCAATTTGCCACGACCTCTGTGATTTAATAAATTCACGTTGCGTTTCGTTAAAAACAATGATGAATGTCTTGGATGAGTTATAAAGGTATCTCAATTTCAAGCTATATTCTAGACAAATATTATACAAAGTACGTAGGCCTGGCTCTGAAAGTGATAGAAGTACCATGTCATCCGCCTGTACTGGCGAATTGCACTTTATATCATGCATGTGGAGGCCACATAAATAATTTTCCAACTCGTATATGAGGTCGTCTATGAGATCGTATACGTGAACTAATTTCCTACTAATGCTGACGCAATACATTATTATGGTCTGCATGATGTGTAAAGTCCATCTCTCGAGTAGCATTGTATTTACAGTGATGTTGGTACTCATTTAAATGCATCATACTGTAAACCAATATGACCAAAGTAGTATACTTGGGACAAATGCGGCTTCCAGAAGTGTCGAAAATCAATTTGTTATTCTGGTGAATAGAGTGTATAGTTTAACTCTTAGTTGTCCTAAGCTCCAAAATGACATATGTTTCGGAACATGGGACAACCTTGCCCTAAAATAGAGTCAAGGTCTGAATTGTCATTTGCGTGTTCAACAACAAGTATTTAGTTCTATTTTGCTCCAAGTGCTAAATTTCACACCCTAGGTCTACATTTCTCAAAATTTAAGAGATATAACAGTCTTATGCGGATTAGTCTTGATAAAAATTAATACCTAAGACATTGGGGAATCCAACGATGTGAAGTTTTCCACTGTAAACCATACATTTCAGTTGTGACGGCATTTCAAACTTTGAAAATCGATTTACTCAAAATCATAAACAATGCACTTAGAACAGATTGGAACTCAGGTCGCGTATTGTCTCTATATAATGGCACCACACATGCTGTCCGATTCAGATTCTGCTTGTTAATGGTATTTGATACTGATACATTTGTATCATCATTAAACACAACTTGTCCTTCGTGTGTGAAAATATGTAATTAGGCACCTTCGCACCAATACAAATGCTACTGTAAACATGTTATCTGAAAGTTGTGAATTATAATATGCACTGTGAGATGCACTTTCATCATCCTTATCCAGTGCTATGGTGTATATTATATTGTTCCAGCATGCAGCTATAGTCTGAACTATTATTGATGTTCGGTTGGAAACTTCATCAATTCAATGTCTTGTATCTCCTGACTTGAAAACACGATAAATAACAGAAAGCGATGTTGGCCAGACCTGATGACTACATCGTTGATTGATGGTAGATAAAATTACCCAATTTATAAAATTGGACCGGTTCCATCGATTTACAGACAACTCTCACTAACCGTAATGAAGCTAACTCCGTCTTGGATCGATTTGACATTTTTAGATGGGCATTTTCCAGTCTCATTATTCTATACGATGGAGATATTCATAGCTATAGACAAGCATCTCTCACATCCATATGTATGATCTATATGCTATTCCACAAAAGAACGCAAACTGAGTTCAGCTGCTTATAAAATGATTGTTTTTCTGCGTGAACGTCTGTTTTAATATGTTCGGTATGATAATATTGAGCCGCTTATAGTAGCCAGCATGGTGGTTGCTGTTGTGTATGCTTGTCGTTAACATATTTTACACTTATATAGACATGAATATAATTCGACTCGAACATTCGATAGGATAGAAAATAAGTCCGAATATTCGAATGTTGCTTGATGTATTCTCGTATTCGGTCCCCACATATGAACTACAATATTCAAAATAATATACCAAGTCACATACCACACATACAATAGCTTATATCAGCTACGACGTTCATAAACACTTTGACTGAAAGTATGTTCGGACCAGACTGGTAACGACGATTTGTCAGAACTAGGACACCGGGAATGTGAATTTGTGGGACATGTTATTAATAATTCAACCGATTCGAAGTTCGAGATATGTTCCTATCTCAACAACATTCTCAAGAGACACACGTTTAGTTTGATCGACCTATCTGAATACTGGTTCAATTCCGGACAATTGGACATTCTTAGCTCAATAAACGGCCCATATATAGGTATCATTAAATCAGGTAGAGTTATCACGACGCGTACATGCAAAAACTTTACCCGAGATGGTATTAGTCCAGGAGATATTGGTCGACCTCTGCACCCCCCCCCCCCCCACGACTTAACTTCACCCCACTAATTTTCTTCCTTAAGGTCTCCTCTAATTTTGTTCACTTGTTAACAAGAAAAAAAAGTGGCCGCAGAGACTCCAGACAAGATGGCGTCCATCATGGCGGCCATTTTTTTTAAATGCACCAGGTCTCTTTGATCGCCATTATAGTAAAGATGATAGCAAATGCGGTCTTGTTTTCCGATCGATTCGTTATGCTAATATACAACCCTTACAAATTAGCCAAAAATCCGACACCAGAATCCAATATGGCGGCCAAGATGGCCGCCGAAATGTGAAAATATGCTATTTTTCTGACATGTTACCACCTTTCGTTTGTCTCTGTGGGAAAATGTTAGAATTTTTGCCTCATGTTATACATTTATCATATAGAGGAGTCATTGACGAACACATGGGGACCATAATATGCATTCATTACGGGATATTTTTGTCCGATATCACGTTTTCCCCAAATGCCGGCATCATAGGTCGAAGCCGAATCTCCGTTAATAACGGGATGTTATGTTTCGAATCAATGAATGTTATTGCTATTATAACAACACCCATGCATATATATTTGCAGGAGATACTCGAGCTAGGATTCCTCTTATACCTGAGTTGAGGAATATTTACCCAAATCCAAGATGGCGGCCAAAATGGCCACCAGAAATAAAAAATCGCCGAAAATCGCTGATTTTAACATCAGTGAGCATTATTGTCATGACAACTCCACACCTGCTTACTATTGTAAGTTGGGAACACTTAGGCGAAGAACTTTCCTTGTACCATATCCAAATAAAAGTCCCCCAAATCCAAAATGGCGCCCACAATGGCGGACAGATTTTGAATAATCACCGAAATTCCCTCATATTCACATCATTGGGCATTATTGTCGAGACAACTCCACCCATGCTTACAATTGAGTTGGAAATACTGAGGTGAAGTAATTACATTACATCTCATGCAAGAAATTGTTTTCCAAATCGAAGATGGCGGCCGAAATTTGAAAACAAATCTACATTCCTTTACTTTCTTAGGATGGGCGTTATTGTTTCGCGATTTCTATCCACCATTACATGTTGATATGGAATAGTGACATGAAGTATTCATTAGAGTTTGGCAATTGATACTCACAGCCAAGATCGCTGGTAAATTGGCGGCTAGAAATTGAAAAGAAATCGATATTTTCACATATTAATTTCAACCTTTTGTCATAATATCGGTATGTATGGACGAAATTGTACATAAACCATCTACTAGTTCAACTTAAAGGTATCAAAACGCATAACATAGCTCGTATCCTTCTGGAAAGATGAAACACCACAATTAATATCGCGATGTGGCATTTCGAAATCCAGTCTCCACTTAGCGCCGATAATGGCCGTAAGCGTAGGTGCGCCGAATAGTTATATCACAACAATTACCTGATAACAGATTCTGATTTGCCACGTCACGTCCATAATTATCTGGACCAGCTTCCATTTATTTGTCTGATAAATCTAGGTCGCTCACACCGACAAAGTATTCACCACTTCCTGGGAGTAGGGTCCCTCTAATCATAACGTTTCAAACAATTCATTTTCCGGTGTCTAGCTTACAGAAGGTCATCTCTATGTATGTGCCTCATACCCCATGGGATAACGACATGTACACCTGGCGAACCAGTTAGCTAGTCACTTCTCAATAGATAGTTCGTCAACTCACACTCAGCGAACGCATTGGCATATGTGGACAACTTCGACAGTGTTTCGAAGGTTGCTAGTTGTCTCATTCCCTTGGACAGATGTCTATCAGCTAAGGAGAAGACCCTAGTGTACAGACTACCCACACTTCTTGACCATTATCCGAGCAAACTGTGTGACGCCCCGAAGTTGTCTCGTCGAATATCTCCCAGCAGAGAAGAACAATGCTCGCGGTGCTAGTTTGTGGACATGCGCCATGATAGTGGGAATGAAATGGGCCACTGTATACACCACCCCTACACCTGGTGCATGTTTAAGATATCGAATGTCACGCGTGTCGGTTTTGTTTAGCCTTTCTGATTCAACTACGTACACTTTTGTCTGGATAATAATATGCTAGCCTCCCTCAAAACAGTCGGATGGACTAAAGGATAATGTCTTTATAGCATGGATGTATGCGTGTTTTGTGATCCTCTCTCGGGGTTAGTGTCAGTATGTGGGCGGTATTATTCAAGAGAATGTCAGGAACTGTGGTGCATTTATTTCACTATGTGTTTAAAGAACAATTTACAGTCTCGATGGCGATGGCTGTGGCCGTTGGGGAACGCGACCTTTATGATCATATAGCTTTATATATATAACTTTAGAATATAGTAGTTAATGTCTCATGCAGGAAACTGGTCGCATTGGTGATGTTATCAAGAAATCACTTGGTGTACCAACGTGTGTTGAACTGAATGCAAGAGCTCATCAACGTAACATTCCTCTGGATGTTCTTCGCGTTGAACATTTCACCCTTTTGTTGATGGCATTTGTACTTTCTTGAACCATACCACCCAGCGTGAGTATGACATATCAACCAACTATCAAAGGTATCGCCTTTAAGACTACACCACAGTCTTTGTGGGGCTTATACAGCAGTAGCCAATGGCATACCCCTGGTCCAGTTGTTTAAGAACGGCTTCCAAACGGATGGGAACATATAATCTTAGCATACAAGGAAAGCAAAGCCACACAAGAGATCCTGTCTGAATCTAAAACATAACAAAATAAGGGGCGGTACAGTCATTGTCCAATTTCATTTCCACTATCATGATACATACCCACAAACTAGCACCGTGCGTATTGTTATCATCTGCTTGGATCTGTTCGGTGAGACGATTGCTGGACGCCAACAAGCTTGTTCTTATGATCATGTTCAAGGAGTTTGGGTATATTATGCATTATGGTCTTCTACGCCTTAGCAGAATTGCATCCGGCAAATGTCGGGCTTTCAACATTCGAAGCCATATACAAAAGTTGTCCGGGTACGTCAGTGCATTAGATGAGTATGTGAATTGATGAACCATATATTGAGAAGTGGCTGTTTGGCGTACACGTTGTTATCCCCATTAGGTCACCAAAGCTGGCAATACGCAGATAGATAGGTCCTTATGAAAGCTAGTATACGCATCGACCGAATACCTTTATAGTGTATCGCACAAGATGACGCATATACCCCATATGTAGCATCTGAATTATACCATAAGCTATACCACGAATGAAGCTCGCTAAGAATTCCAAGCTTTCGAAACCAACACGTGAGCTGGACACCGGCATATGTATTGTTTGAAACATTGCGATTAGTGGCACACTCCTACAAATAAGAGTAGTGAACTGTTGTTGTGAGTGAGATAGATTAATATGACGAAGAGACGGAAACGAGTCTAGATAATGCTGAATGTGGCAATTCAGAATAAGCTCAGGTACTGTTGTTTTGATTCTTGGAAGTCATAATATGACTATTCGGCGCACCTATATACGGTTACGGCCAGTATGAGCCCTTAGTGGAGAATGGATTTTGAAATGCCACATTGCGATTGTGGGTTTTCATCCTTCCAAAAGGCTACGACTTACATTGGAACTAATATATGGCTTATATTATGTACCGTTTTGTTTATACAAATCAATATTATGACAAAAAGTTGAAATTAGTATGTGATAATATCGGCTTCTTTTCAATTTCTGCCCGCCAGTTTGGCCGCCATATTGACTCTGAGTATCACTTGCCAAACCCTAATGAATAATTCATACATATCAACATGTAATGGTGGTAGAAATCGCGAAACAATAACGCCCATCCTAAGAAAGTAAAGGAATGTAGGCGTGTTTTAAAATTTCGGTCGCCATTTTGGCCGCCATCTTCGATTTGGAAAACAATTTCTTGCATGAGATGTAAGGTAATTACTTCACCTCAGTATTTCCAACTCAACTGTACGCATGGATGGAGTTGTCTCGACAATAATGCCCAATGATGTGAATATGAGGGAATTTCGGTAATTTTTCAAAATCTGTCCGCCATTGTGGGCGCCATTTTGGGTTTGGGGGACTTTTATTTGGATATGGTACAAGGAAAGATCTTCGCCTAAGTGTTCCCAACTTACAATAGTAAGCAGGTGTGGAGTTGTCATGACAATAATGCTCACTGATGTTAAAATCAGCGATTTTCGGCGATTTTTTATTTCTGGTGGCCATTTTGGCCGCCATCTTGGATTTGGGTAAATATTCCTCAACTCAGGTATAAGAGGAATCCTAGCTCGAGTATCTCCTGCAAATATATATGCATGGGTGTTGTTATAATAGCAATAAGATTCATTGATTCGAAACATAACATCCCGTTATTAGCGGAGATTCGGCTTTGACCTATGATACCGGCATTTAGGAAAACGTGATATCGGACAAAAATATCCCGCAATGAATGCATATTATGGTCCCCATGTGTTCGTCAATGACTCCTCTATATGATAAATGTATAACGGCCATCTTGGCCGCCATATTGGATTCTGGTGTCGGATTTTTGGCTAATTTGTAAGGGTTGTATATTAGCATAACGAATCGAGCGGAAAACAAGACCACATTTGCTATCATCTTTACTATAATGGCGATCAAAGAGACCTGGTGCATTTAAAAAAAATGGCCGCCATGATGGACGCCATCTTGTCTGGAGTCTCTGCGGCCACTTTTTTTTCTTGTTAACAAGTGAAAAAAATTAGAGGAGACCTTAAGGAAGAAAATTAGTGGGGTGAAGTTAAGTCCGGGGGGGGGGTGCAGAGGTCGACCAATATCTCCTGGACTATATAGCCATATACTGATTCACAAGAACCTATATCGAAATTGTGCATTGCTAGACATTTCGGACAAAAGGATAATATGTTAAGAATTAATGCCCCCCCCCCCCCCCCTTTGTACCTCATGCTCAGGCCTAATTTCCTATATATTCATAAGCCATGCTTCTATTGTCCCAGTATGAGAACATTAAGATATTTTAACCTGAAAATTGCCCCCCAAAAAAACAATTAGTGATCTAATTCCAGACAAATGCACACAGCTACCGACAACAGACCAGGAAACACCGGGTCGACCATGGTTGTTCGGCCCGGTGTGAGAAAATTTTGAAAACTATACAAGAAAATCGCAAACCCTAGCATCTAGACTGGCCTCAACTGAATCTTTCCTAGTGTTGGAAATTTCAAACCTCATGCTCCCCCTCAGGTTGGAAAATTCTTCAACTGATGACCATTTATGTCTACAAGTTTGACCAAATGTAGTAAAATATTGTTTTGCTAAACTAATTAGCAGTTTTGTATTGGCCATGTGGATGGGGCAATGACACACCGGGCCGACCATGGTTTCCAACTGATGACCATTTCTGTCAAAAATTTTGACAAAAAATAGGAACTATGCAAATATTGGTCGAAAAACAATAAATTCCCCCCAATAAATTGTTTTTACCTGAAATTAGGAATGTCCAACTAATCACGGTGACGATGTTTTTCGTTAGTGCATAACTGCGTTATCTCAATGGGAGATTACAACGCTCATATTGGCTGTTCAAACGATGACAAATCTCCCTTAAGTCATCGAGTCCGCAGGGAAATTCTCCCATGGAATGTTCGATCGCAAGCAAATGGTCGCTGACACATGTACGTCAATGTCTTCCGGTGGTGGGGGCAGCTGCTTCTACAAAACACTATTTGACTGTTAGAATCGAATCGATACCCAGCCATATCAACGTTCTCTTGAATACATGTGTTAATGGCTGTCCGCGAAGGCAGCACATGTGAAGCATATTTCTGATTTAACATCCATATAGGCTACAGTGAAGTAATTCGATTGGTAGCGCCCTCCAACGGATTTTGTACCAAGATGCAGGAGAGAATTAAAAAAATCCTGGGCTCTGGTTGGTTAATAATAGTTTCGATATTTAAACATATAAAATACATGCAATCACTCCTCTTGATTTCAGACTCCAAACAAAACATTGGCACATTGTAAAGCACGTGGTTCCTAGATTGAATTTTTTTGGTGTGAGGTAAAAAATGTCAATATTTTTTTCATGCAAATCTGACTCTAGATTATAAATCCCAAATTTAAAGGTACATTCCATGCCTGGCGATATGATTTTGTTCATGCAGAAACTTTGCGCAGATGCCAATCCTGGTGATAATGTACTCATTTATCACAATTCATGGATAGTCAGGGCTGCAGGCCATTATATGTTAACACTGAGGCCTATGGGAAATAATTACTTCACTGTAACCTAAAGCAAAACAATTATTATTTTTCTCATTTGGGCCTAGCGGTGGGTTTCCTATCAATATTGACCAACAAACAATTAGGGAACTTGTAGCACGTGGCATATTATATTATTTGAGTCGGTGGTAATCAATGAGAAGCCGATATTAACCCATCTGGGGCAATTTTTGCTTCAAATTTTCACCTCGAAAATCTCTTTTTTTTGGTCCGTTATGAGCCCATATGACATATGTGTACCTTTAATGAATGTCATGGTAACCATTCACGCGCTGAACATCGAGGGTCAGTACAAAACTGAAAAATAAATGCTTTCCGACGAGCCACAAGACCAAACTACATCGCTATCTATGGTAGGTCTCTAAAATTTGACGTAAAACATGACCAGTGCAGGGTTAAATGGCAGCCAATTAGTCTGCTTGAGGTGCCTTGTCGACAAAACGTGTAACACGGTGGTGTGTTTGAGTGATGTGGCTGTTTTCATGCACATACATGTAGGCACAAAATAATTATGCTGCACTCAATACTTCAGTTTTATGCCAAAATTTCGTTTACCAGAACTCAGAATTTGTCAAGTGCGCCCAATTCAAGCTCCAGCGTGTCCATGTTTATCAAGCGAACCATCGTCCATATTTTCTCATAGATAAATCGATCAGCTATAACACCAGTGATGGGTATATATGCTACCATCGTTTACTTTATCGACATGGACCTCACATGGTGACTTTTCGTGTTCATTTTAAGATAGTTTGTGTTGCAATTGTAAACATGGGTGGGGTCAGGTAAGGGTTGATACGACGAAAACAAAGTCATGGATAGAGATTTTGTATCTTATTTTCAAATGTGAAGAGTCCAGGGACCGATTTGTGTCATTTTCAGATGGCATGTCATTGACGCTGTTGTCACTTTAGGTTACAGTGAAGTAATTCGATTGGTAGCGCCCTCCAACGGATTTTGTACCAAGATGCAGGAGAAAATTAAAAAAATTCTGGGCTCTGGTTGGTTAATAGTAGTTTCGATATTTAAACATATAAAATACATGCAATCACTCCTCTTGATTTCAGACTCCAAACAAAACATTGGCACATTGTAAAGCACGTGGTTCCTAGATTGAATTTTTTTGGTGTGAGGTAAAAAATGTCAATATTTTTTTCATGCAAATCTGACTCTAGATTATAAATCCCAAATTTAAAGGTACATTCCATGCCTGGCGATATGATTTTTTTCATGCAGAAACTTTGCGCAGATGCCAATCCTGGTGATAATGTACTCATTTATCACAATTCATGGATAGTCAGGGCTGCAGGCCATTATATGTTAACACTGAGGCCTATGGGAAATAATTACTTCACTGTAACCTAAAGCAAAACAATTATTATTTTTCTCATTTGGGCCTAGCGGTGGGTTTCCTATCAATATTGACCAACAAACAATTAGGGAACTTGTAGCACGTGGCATATTATATTATTTGAGTCGGTGGTAATCAATGAGAAGCCGATATTAACCCATCTGGGGCAATTTTTGCTTCAAATTTTCACCTCGAAAATCTCTTTTTTTTGGTCCGTTATGAGCCCATATGACATATGTGTACCTTTAATGAATGTCATGGTAACCATTCACGCGCTGAACATCGAGGGTCAGTACAAAACTGAAAAATAAATGCTTTCCGACGAGCCACAAGACCAAACTACATCGCTATCTATGGTAGGTCTCTAAAATTTGACGTAAAACATGACCAGTGCAGGGTTAAATGGCAGCCAATTAGTCTGCTTGAGGTGCCTTGTCGACAAAACGTGTAACACGGTGGTGTGTTTGAGTGATGTGGCTGTTTTCATGCACATACATGTAGGCACAAAATAATTATGCTGCACTCAATACTTCAGTTTTATGCCAAAATTTCGTTTACCAGAACTCAGAATTTGTCAAGTGCGCCCAATTCAAGCTCCAGCGTGTCCATGTTTATCAAGCGAACCATCGTCCATATTTTCTCATAGATAAATCGATCAGCTATAACACCAGTGATGGGTATATATGCTACCATCGTTTACTTTATCGACATGGACCTCACATGGTGACTTTTCGTGTTCATTTTAAGATAGTTTGTGTTGCAATTGTAAACATGGGTGGGGTCAGGTAAGGGTTGATACGACGAAAACAAAGTCATGGATAGAGATTTTGTATCTTATTTTCAAATGTGAAGAGTCCAGGGACCGATTTGTGTCATTTTCAGATGGCATGTCATTGACGCTGTTGTCACTTTAGGTTACAGTGAAGTAATTCGATTGGTAGCGCCCTCCAACGGATTTTGTACCAAGATGCAGGAGAAAATTAAAAAAATTCTGGGCTCTGGTTGGTTAATAGTAGTTTCGATATTCAAACATATAAAATACATGCAATCATTCCTCTTGAAATTTCAGACTCCAAACAAAACATTGGCACATTGTAAAGCACGTGGTTCCTAGATTGAATTTTTTTGGTGTGAGGTAAAAAATGTCAATATTTTTTTCATGCAAATCTGACTCTAGATTATAAATCCCAAATTTAAAGGTACATTCCATGCCTGGCGATATGATTTTTTTTCATGCAGAAACTTTGCGCAGATGCCAATCCTGGTGATCATGTACTCATTTGTCACAATTCATGGATAGTCAGGGCTGCAGGCCATTATATGTTAACACTGAGGCCTATGGGAAATAATTACTTCACTGTAACCTATACAACCAACTTGTGGACGCTATCGTGGCAGCATATGACCAAGCCGTTTCCGTGCTACGGTTCAGAAAATCACAGAAACCTTTCTGGAACTCAGAACTGAGTACCTTGTACAATTCGCTAAAAGGAAAGAGGCCTTGTTGACTTTCGACTGGAAAGCTCCAAGATGTAAGATGTGTCACTTACAAAACAGGTATTCGTCTGAGATGATAACATTTTATTTCGTGATTACTGTCTCTGTCACAAAGGCTTGTAATGCGCTCCACTGCCAATTCCCCTCCAAACCAGCAATGCCGTTATGCACTGCCCGCATATATGTACACGTGCCTGCTCTATACACCATGTGAGTATACACGTGTCTAAATGAGGCAAAGCAGGAACATGTATACTAGTAGGTAGGGTGCATAACGTCTTTGCAGTGGGGGTGGGTCGGTCAATTATAGGTACGGTGTATAAGGGTAGTGTATGTGGTGGTGCGGTGGAGCGCTTTACAAGCCTCGTTATTTCTCCCATTTGCAAAGAACACATTTATTTTATCAATGTGTTCTTCAATGGAACATACTGCAGATGAAACATTATACACTTATTGGCCGATCATTTAAACATCGTGCAGGTGCTAGCCACAACGTGAGAGAATACGTTGTTGTGCATACACATCTTTGTCGCATATTTACTTCAGTTAATCTATGGGCATGGATGCTGAACCTTAAGTGTATTTAACGAGTGTTGTGTGATTTCTGTTGCTTTTCATTAAGCTTACCTGATTATCATTTCATCCGGATGGTTATTTAAATCATTTCACACCCTCTGTCTGCTTTACCCTGATATGTTCACCGTCTTTCATCAAACTCTGGGGTGGGTCCCCAATTGACATGGGGAAAAAACTTATGTTGGAGGAGTGGGTGCCCGAGATCGTAAAGGACAAAAAACTTGCGTTGCCGGGGTGGTGGGTCCCAATAATTAAAAACCAAAAATTTCAACCCTGACCTCATTATAATCACAAGCTAATTCCAATGGTGCTATATAGTAAATGGTCGCTTTGTCATGTTCATGCGATCAAATTAACTTGAATACATGTAGGTCAATTAACTCATACTTCAACATTCATGCAAGGACTTTATACGAGTATAATACTTGTACTATATAATATGGTATTTGTTTGAACACAATTCTCACAATTTCAGGTCTAAGAAATGACGTTCTCTTAACATTACTTCTATACATATATGCTGAAATCTATAAACAAAAACAGTGCTATATATTTGTATGGTTTTGAGCTTATCCAAGGGAGATGAAGCTGTTCAAATGAATCCCATGTATTGTCAAATTATTGTCATTCCTGTAATATGTCAAAACTTACAAGCATACAATTAATAAACGGTACCAGTACTTACAATGTACATGTACCATAATTATGTCGTATACGAGGATATAGGGCTTAGTGGGTTTAGTTTATATAATTGGTGTAGTTGCACATTGCGTCACTGCATAACTCTTGCAAATGCCTAACCCTTGCAACTGCCTAACTCTTGCGTCACTGCCTAATATTGCAAATGGAGACCTATTGTACCTTTACATGTGTATAGTCCGTCAGTGCAATTCGACCTGTTTTTAAACTATCAAGCAATAATTCCATGCAATGGGGACAATTTGATTAGCATATAAAGCAGAATAACAGCTTGGATCAATTCATCCGGTTACATAACCATGCAGTATCGGTACATGTACACGACTGGGGGACAGTAATTTAGTCCGACTGTTCGAGGGTCCGTTAGTCCGATGGGATCGATTGTTGGGAAGTTCGATAGTCCAAGGGTTTAATAGTCCAATGGACGGTTCAATGGTCCCGGGGTTTGAAAATATCAATTGTTTGGACAATGACATGTACATTAATTTAGTGAGTTATATACTTCTATATATAGTATTACTCTCATACAAAAATGAATATCGCGCATTACAGATTTCCATATATACAGATGGGGTTTTTGCTAGAATGAATATCAATGTGGAAGTTCATCACAGTATCCATTGTTGAAGCATGTCTCATTGGGAAGAACCATATTTACGCGTGTTTGCGCAGACTACGACATGCCTAGATATTAAATCTTATCAGGTTAGATATGGTTCATCTGGCAATCGCGAACATATCCGTCTGTGTTTGTTGTGGTCACGGTGGGACAACCATGGTCGCGATATATTACAGGTCAGTTAATTTGGGGCTATTATAAAAGAACATTGCAAGATTTTCTCAACAAAGTAAAGTTCGTTCTGATTTTGCTTATGGTGACCTCAAATAAGAAGTCGAGTCGTAATGCAATTCGTCGAAGATTTATCTGCTAAGTGAACGCTGTATTGGCTCATGTATCGATCCCATTATAGGACTTGCCAGCCAATACTTCGCCATCGCTGGAATTTATTTCATCGTCACATAGAGTGGTGAAGGCAAGCTATCCAGAAACCGTTACCCATATGACCGGTTAGGTATGTGCGTCGACACCTCCGGACATGGAACCTTTGATAGTTCTTTCCTATATCGCGCTGTAAATTTTATTACGATTTACACCACATTACCTCTTTAAGTGACGTATTTGCCCCCAGCATCATGTAATGACGGAGCTATGCCACCGATAACGTTCCAGATGATGTACGGTTTATATATAGTTTTGTGTATCTTCGTGGGTGAAGTTTCTCTGTGCGGCGGATACGATAACATAGCTGGATATAGTAAGTATATATAATCGTCCTGCAATAATCGTCTTGCCACTCCATACATTGCGATCCAACAGACTGACATTATCACACGGTGTCGAGTACATGTAATTTTCTATCAGTTAATGAATATGTCGTTTGAAATGTTCATTTGTGAATTTACAAAGACGAACGCGAGAGGAGTTTATATCACAAGTCGATATAGTGGGATTGTAATTATCGCCAGCATGTAGTAGATACAACACAACAACGGGTGACTACATATATAGAAGGTGAAAGTATCACTCTGTCTAACACGCTATGCAAAATAACATAGTTCTTATAGCAGCCTGAGCTGGATCTTACAGGAATATTTCATAAGAAATTATTATGAAAAGGATCGAGGATGCGTCCAATGTGTGTCCAATAACAAATGTTCAAAACTACAGCTGTTATGAATTTTGACTATTATTGGACGTGGCAATGCACTACCGCATGTGTCTTAAAAGAATGCAAACAATCCCTGCAAGACCAGAACCACAGAAGTTGCACAAAATTGGTGTAATGAGAACAATGTATATCGTTACACAGTTCAATTGACAATACATTTATACATGCATTGTATATTATCACACATCTACACTCTTAGAATTATTTGTAACCAACATAATTTATGTTTTATTGAAACTCCCTATATAGCAAACACTATTTCTAAGAGACAAGTGGACCAACTATATAATATACAGATGTATTACCAATTACACAACATACGTACACTTCTTGCATATCGAACCACTATTGAAGAGTTATTTAAAGAGTATTCAAATACGAGAGTCAGTCTCACATTCAAATCGTTCAAAACTTGAAGGAAATGTCCCATGAAAAGGATCGAAGATGCCATATGTATCCAATAACACATGTTCAAAACTTCACCTGTTCCGATATTTTAATACATGTATTATTGGACGTCAAGGTTGGAAATGTGTATATCAGATTAGAATTATCCCTCTTTGTGGTAATAGATAAAACGGCATCTGCTACAATACATAAATTCGACTTTATAAGTGTGTTTTGACACTGTGATTATTCTGCAAAAAGTTTGGTTGGTCACTTTCTGTGCTTCTGAAATTTAAGAATTAAGAATACTCAACATTTAATCAGTTGCACGATACTTCAGGATTTGTATCATATATCAAACACTAGATTTGCACGCTGTGTAGCTATAGTTTGCGTCTTAATTTGGCATGTCAGACGGCTAGTGATTGCATGAACCAGTGCAGCGACAAACAATCTCCATGTATCGAATTGAATCAAGTATATATACTGTCTGTTTTAACGTTCCAGAGAACCATTTATATTTCGGTGACAAATGAAACATATGCCTATACTCGTGCGTTTACGGACTATTGCATGCTCTTAAAGACAAACTAATCTCTTATTAAGTTGGACCGCCATAAATATATCGAAAGCACTTCAACGCAGCACGTCCATTGCTATTATGGGACTGTTTTTCTGGAACAGAACATGAGATAAACTATAGGCTAATTGGGTGTATGTGACAATGGGATTCCAACCCGGTAACCTATACCAGACCCAGAGTTCAAGTATGCATACTAATTATACAACCACGGAACTAATAGTGATAAGTCATACATTAATATATTATGTTGACTGACCCAGAGTATATCATCTGGTCCAATCGACTATCCTGAAACGCATATCGCGGAGCCATAACACTTTGAGAATTGATGCTAACACAGCCTGCCATCTCCTCCAAACATCAGGCTGGCAGTCGAGTCCTAACCTAATGTGTGTGCTACCATTCATTTACTCGCGCGTACAGGTGCTCTGAGCCTGACATTAGGGAGAATAACTCGAGTGATCTTACCTTTCGACAGGGCAGTGAGATTATCCACACACAAAGTATTTTACTGTCAAGCAAAGATATGGGGTGATTAACCAGGTGCAGTCTATATCGCTGAAACAGGTAGCGACTTAGAAGAACACCCCACCCCTCCCCAAATCACAGAAACAAGAAGTCGTGCATGGTAACATGCCGGGTACTTTGTTCTGGAGATCGTCATAACCTCTTTATAGCGGGCAGTAATCCAACAAGAGCATACATCGTGCTACCAAGCATGTAGTGACTAACCCGGATCTTCCATTGATGATTTAAACAATACAGGGAGCAAAAACTCAGGATCTATCATGCATTCTATAGTCGGAACAATAGTCCTGTTTACTATATATTGGAGTCAGATGTCAAGATGACTAACCCAGTGCATCTTTTGTTGAAGCAAGCGTGTTTTAGAAGCATGCATCGCACGTGGTACCAAGCCGTGACTAACACGCGGTCATTCAATTAGTGATCAAATTCGGCACAGTGTTAACCCGGTGTGCTTTAAACTGTAAACCACAACGAATATAAAATTAGAGAGTTAGTTGCAATTGAATGATCAGTGCCACCAAAATGTCGGACATTCGATTGGAAAGAGTAACTCTGGTGATCATATAATATAGAGTTTTGGTTACCAAGGTTACCAGGTTACCAAGTTGTCGAACATTCAAGTGGGAAGACTACCTCGGACGATCGCAGATAGTGCCACACAACCGGTTTTTAACATGTAACACTCTATATAACACCATACATATAATCCTAAGCATAATACTGAGCAGCAACTGAATGGTGTTACCAACTCATTGAGCCATACTGACAAGATTTGACTAGAAACATATTTTATTTGCTTAATATACAAAAGGGATTGGGGCACAAGTTACTGAAACTTATGAACCCCTCTCCTGACACCTAATAATAACACACATGTGATCAAGATGACGGTACAAACGTCTTTACATGGTGATAAGTTTTGAGAGATATAGTGTGCAGTACCTTCCAGAGATGACCAGACTTGGGGTTGTTTCTTGCGGAGAGAAAATATGTATTTAAAGAATGTCACTACATTATGAATGTTTGGTATGATTGACAAGCGCTAATATATTTTATATTTTAAGTATTTGTATGTTGGCGGTAAAATATAATGGTACACTAGAATTGATTTCTATTATGGTTTTTGTTGCGCTCTGGGAGTCAATACAGATAATATAGATCAGAATGATATGTTTGCATGGGAGGTTTGTCCACTTGTCAGGTAAATGGCACATGCATAGTAAGTTGAAATTCCGGAAGCAATTTTAAGTATATATATTACTTTATTCCTCCATAATGAAGAGCAGATATATTTACATAATATTAAATACAAGTATACGTTATGAGATATGATATATATATATGAGCTGAGATTGTTCAGGTGAGTGTGAATGATCCATTTTTGAAAAGGGAGCACACATTCAGCAGATAAGTAGCAGTATCGATTATCAGGTAATGTAAATTATATATACAGCTGTTTGTGACACTTCCAAGAAAGAATGACACGAGATCTGCAATCGGGAGCGAATAAAGGAACAGGAATGTATTCACGCCATGGCGGTCGAATATGACATCCCAGCGGTGGTTACGCATTGTTGGTCACAACCAAGGAAGAGCACTCGAATACGTGTACAATCTCGTTGTTGTATGTGTTCATACACATTTGGCACAGACTGTTGTTGGGGTACGTAGTTTTGTTTAGTAGGCGGGCCATATTTTTGAGCTCAACACATCTATTAGCACCAAGCAGATACCAGACGTTCCAGCTTTCAAGTGGATCAGAGTGACATTTGCGACGAAATGAAAGCACTTAGTTTCTCAACGAATACTGAGCGCTCTCGTTGGTACAGTGGACACATGAATAAATAGTGATAAACGTCTTCGGATCGATTTCCATGGGAGCATGCTGGGCTGTCATTGATATAATGTTGAACATATCAGATCTGAGTGCACTGCAAAAATTACGTGTGTTACAATGAACAATGTTGTATTTTCTGCGTCCATCGTAGAGATGAAAATGGGGCTGAGCGTTGGATCTTAAAAGTTGATTTTGAAAGTTGAAAATTGATCAGCATCGGTGATTAATTTGGAGAGCTTATTCCATTCTATGACTATCGTGGAAAAAATGACTGTTTGAAGTGTTCAGTATGGCCATGATATGAATAAAATTTCCAATATCTGCAACATCATGTGATATGGGGGAAGTTTATTGGCTAGACGCATGCGTGTAACTAATAACGCTATTTTGAACTCGAGAAGAATATCAGTCAATAAACTTAAAATACTCTATGTTAAATGCTAATATCCGGATTATATTTCACCTGTGCTATCGGATTTATGGACCATATGTTTGAAATTCCTGAAAAAGGTATGAAAGTTCACATTTGAGACGACAAACACGCGAAGTGAAAATTTCTTTGTTGACAACTCCCGCCACTCTACAGAATAATAACAAACATGGCTGCCGCCAATGTTAACGATATCACCAACTTGGACGCACAAACATCCGAAGTTTTATATCAAGGCCTACAAACAGTCAATCTCGAACCGGGAACAAATATAAATATGGACCCTGACTTTCTGAATTTCCAGAAAAAAATAGAGGACTCTGTTTTCAATTTCACGGACCAGACAGACAGTCAATCAACGAACAACGCTCTCAGCTAGTCATGGTATCCCTGATTTGTTCGCACCGAGTAATCAAACTATAGCAAGTAACAATCAATATAACTGTTTGCGCACAATACCCGATGACGACGAACCCGAGTTAATAAACTTAGGCCCAGCAATCAGCGCTGAGAACACTGATTCCAAATTGAACCATATCATAACTATCCTTATGTGCATGAACACTAAATTCCGGAAAATAGACAATATAGATCGGAAAGTAAATGACGTCTGTGACAAACTATCATCAATGGAATCTATGATGCATAATCTGAGCGGCAGAGTCGGTGACGTAGAAAATAACCAGAAGTCATTAAATTTGGACTTAATTCAAATAAAAGAAACACAGGAACGACTCCAATCACACTATATGCATTCATTAAAACAAAATGCCAAAGTCGAACTCATGGAAAAGCGCACATAGTATGTATTAGGACAGGTTACGGATCTGCAAAGGGATGTGATGCGAGATAATCTTGTTTTCTCCGGCGTTGAGGAACACGAAATGACAGATGAAACCAAAAAAGTGACAACTGAGGATGTTCTGGCGAGATTCATTGAAAGAAAACTGGAAGTGAAACAGGATATTGGTTTTGAATTTGTTAAACGCATGGGAAAATTCATGTCAGGAAAATGCCGACCAATACTGGCAAAGTTCTCATATTTCAAGGACAGAGAACTAGTTCGAAAACAGAGCGGCCTACTGAAACGCACCAACTATTTCATTAACGAACAGCTGCCAAAAGTGATGAACGAATACCCCAGAGAAGTATTGAACCCATTAGCCAAAGACGCGCGCGGAAATGGTCAATTCGCAAGAATAGTGGGCGATCGTATTTACGTTGACAACAAAGAGGTCAATCCGAAAACGAAACCATTCTACCGCTCAGAGAAGGACACCGTTAATCGCAAAAAAACCTAATCAACAAACAAAGCAGCCAGACGGTCGCGCGACAGCAGACAATAGTGTTCATCACCCGTTAAATATAACCAGACAATCAAGTGAACTTAACGGATCCAGGCCAATTTCTTTCATCCCTCCGAACTATACAGGCCACGCCAAAATTGACGATACGAGACGTCATCGAGGACGCAGTAGGGGGCGTTGTAGAGGCGCCGGTAGACAAAGAGCAGACGGTAAAGTGACACATTCTCCTGTGTTGAATTTTGACTCACATCAAAGGAGCGAGACCCCACCCACATCAAGTGACAACAATACCACTATGGACACACACCTATAGGACAGCCAGGGAGATACCCATATCAGCATTCTGTCCTTGAACGTATGTGGACTAACTTCGAAATTGCAAGACCCAGAATTTGTAGACTACATAAATCGCTATCATGTTCTTCTGTTTCAGGAAACGAAAACTGATGCAATTGATTATATTACAATTGATAACTTTACTATTATTTGCACCAAACACAGAAAGACCACCGCCCGTGTAAGATCAGGGGGGTTATGTATTGCAGTGCGTGATGATTATAAGGCTAATTTCACCGCTATAAACGATGCATGCGAGACCGCGCTCTGGTGCAGATATCAAAACCACCCAACTGATAAGGCCTTATTCCTAGGTAATATCTACGTGCCCCCTGAAAATTCAAAATATTCCAAAGGCAATCCATTTGAAAATCTGCATGTATCTATACTTGAAAAAACTATCAACTATGATCACGTATTAATAGCCGGGGATTTCAATGCGCGAACTGGTACCATTAACGACAACGCGCACACCGAAAAACTCATCAATGAGTATAAAATAAATAACATTACCTGCATCAGAACAAACCCAGACAATACATCAAATGCCTTTGGCACGAGATTGATTCACATGTGTGACGAATGCGAACTACTCATCCTGAACGGCCGACTGGGCGAAAATTCCTCACGTTTCACATCCAGTGACGTCAGTGTAATAGATTACGCGATATGTACGCCCGGTGCTGCCAATCAAGTAATTAATCTGTGTATAGGACAGCATAATCAGCTCTATTCAGATTGCCACTCACCCGTTACCCTGAGTTGTAACCTAAATAACTCTACACAAGCCAACCAATCGAAAGCAAAGAAACGCGTCAAAACAAAGTAAAAAATTAGGACGATCCGCCGACGACCATTCATAAAATGGGACAGGCGAACAACAGAATTATTTATCCATAATATAAACAACACTACTATCCGAGACATCAATAGTAAAATTATAGACATGAGAGATACTGAAGTGAAGAACGCTGACATTGACGAAATAACTTGCCAAATTGGTGATATATTTTTTAGTTCAGCAAATCATATACAACGACCGACAAAATATGACCAATATAAACCGCCCAGAATCCGGAAACAGAAAACATTAAGCCCATGGTTCTTAAATGACTGCCGCCATTCACGTACTAAATATCGTATAGCGCGGACATTATGGAAACGGGAACCCACCATACTAAACCGAGATCAGATGATCATTTGTCGTAGAAAATACAAAGAAACTATGATTTCAAGTAAACTGCGACACAACCGTAAAGTGGCTCGTAAAATAGATATGCTCCGGACACGACACATTCGAGTAGCGATTTATGGAAGCTCATAAAAGGTATCGATAAACATGATATAAACCAACCTGCTCCCGATACCGAAACATTTAGTGAGTATTTTCAACAAGAAGATGAAACATTATCAACCGGAAGCTCAACTAATAAACCGCAACAAGACGAATTATACATCGACGAATGGAGGCATACCGATAACACTGCACTAAATTCTGATATAAAACTTGACGAGATAAAACAAGCCATTAGGCGTTTGAAAATGAATAAGTCACCAGGTTTTGACACCATATGTAATGAACACATCGCGAAAGCAATGCCACATCTTAGTGAACTGTATCTGAATTATTTCAACCTGATACTCAGAACTGGCATTTTGCCCCGCGATTGGACTATAGGTTTGATAAGACCCACCTATAAGAGAAAAGGGGAACGTCTTGACCCAGCAAATTATCGGAAAATAACACTTCTGAGTTGCATGGCGAAACTGTTCACTAGTATAATCAGCGAACGATTGAGTGTATTCCTTGTAGAGAACCAAATCCAAGGGGAAACCCAAGCTGGTTTCCGAGAATGATATTCAACCATAGACCATACATTATCTCTGTACACGTTGGTTCACCTGCTAAAATCCTCTAGAAAAAGACTATACTGTGCATTCATAGACTTCACGCGAGCCTTTGACTCAGTCTGGAGGGTAGGATTATGGGAAAAACTTCTCAGATACAACATCAGTGGGAAAGTCCTTGACGTCATCAAGGCCCTGTATTCTGACCTTAAGCTTTGTGTTTGCGTCAATGACCAGCAATCAGATTACTTTAACTGTAACACGGGCCTAAAACAGGGAGCCAACCTCTCACCGATACTTTTCGCCCTATATACCTGAACGATCTCGAACGGTACTTACGCAAACAAGGTTGCCGCGGAATTGAATTGAACTCACTCGCTGAATCAGACTCAGAACTATTCACAAAGCTCTTTCTGTTGATATATGCTGACGATACTGTGTTGATTGCCCACTCCCGCCAAGCTTTGCAAAACTCACTAAATATCTTTGCGATGTACTGTAGAACTTGGCGCTTAAATATCAATTATGATAAGACAAAAATATTGATATTTGGCAAAACACAGAAAAGAGATAAATTAAGTCAGTTTAAAATTGCAGATAACAAACTTGAATTAGTAAATAGCTACAAATACCTGGGAACCCTCTTTCATAAAAACGGATCGTTCGCGAAAGAGAGAAATAGTAGATGTTTCAAAGCGAAAAGTGCTATGTTCGCGCTTCTCAATAAAATGAGGGCTAATAATTTAAGTGTGTCTACTATAATAGAAATCTATGAAAAATCCATTGTACCGATAATGACATATGGAGCAGAAATTTGGTCACATGAAAACTTGAAATGTTTTGAAAAACTTGAAATTAGTTTTTTTTTAATTCATGCAACTTCATGCTGGGCATTAAATCTTCGACACCGACACCATTTCTTTATGGTGAAACCGGTATTTTTCCAATAACAGTCAAAACTAGAATGCACTCAGAGAGATGCCAACGTGCGCAAAAATGTAATAAAAAATAATTAAAAAAATAATTTCACTGTATTTTACTTAATTTATTTAATTTAATTTAATGTTAGCAAAAAAAGACAATTACCATTTCTCATTTCATCACAGATAAAAGGCAAATTACTATATTAATCATTTAAGAAATTTAAACCAATTCCATGTTGCCGAAAGGATGAGACTTTAAAGGCACGTGAGGCCTTAGTTGTCGAAAATATTCATATTTGTTCCAATCATCGTAAACAGAAAAAACAGTAAAACGCATACAGTTTCGTTCATATATACCAAGACCATCGCGTAAACAGCATGTTATCATAAAGACATACTATATTTTACCTTAAGCAAGAGCCTGATTGTGTTACAGAAGAAAGCACAATGCTACTGGCTAATCACACACAAATGGCATAAACGCTCTTTAGTAGTTCCGTATCTGGATGAACGCTCTTTATGTTTACCATTATAATATAAACAAACACCAGAAAAGTAACTTTTTATGCTTTTGTTTACATAACAATGGTCAACCATATGACAATAACATACTGTTTATTCGATATTTCTTATTTGTATACGGACAAAGTCTGTCTACATTTTGATGTTCTTTCTGTTTGTGGTGGTGTTTGACGGTTGGAAATATTTTCACAGGATACCCACCGTCAAGGCAAACCGTACCTTTAAAGGCACGTGCGGCCTTAATTGTCGAAAATATTCATATTTGTTCCAAACACCGTATACAGAAAAACATTAAAACGCATACAGTTCCGTTCATATATACCATGACCATCGCGTAAACAGCATGTTATCATAAAGATTTACTATATTTTACCTAAGCAAGAGCCTGATTGTGTTACAGAAGACAACACAATGCTGCTGGCTAATCACACACAAATGGCATAAACGCTCTTTATTCGTTCCATATCAGGAATTCACCCACAAAGAACGCTCTTTATGTTTACCATCATAATATAAACAAACACCAGAAAAGTAACTTTTTATGCTGTTGTTTACATAACAATGGTCAAACATATGACCATAACATACTGTTTATGCGATATTTCTTATTTGTATACGGACAAAGTCTATCTACATTTTGATGTTCTTTCTGTTTGTGGCGGTTTTTGACAGGTGGATATATTTTCACAGGATACCCACCGCCAAGGCCGCACGTGCCTTTAATATCGATTACATCTTTTTCAGCGGCATATTTTCATTTTCATTTTCCGATAGTCAAAGTTGACCAAAGGAGCAATTATAAGAAATAATTAATACCATTTGTGTAAATATTGATAGCAGCCAATATGCAACAATAAATATGAATAATTAATCAATAATTAATCAATAACGATCATTTTATGTAATAATAAACTCTTCAAACGGTGTTTGTGACAACAATTGCATTTTGTTTTGTGTTACGTCATTCGTCGTATTTGACCCGGAACTCGGCTAAAGGTTGGGCTATTCAGCCTATTGCGTCGAATTACGAAATCGCGTTTTGAATGTCTCTCTTTTCCCGCACGATAAAAAGAGGTCTTCGCACGAACCAAAAATTATAAAACTTCCCAATTATAAGTAAAAATACCCAAATGAAGGAGTCTCTGTAGGTCCCGAAGGAGTCTATAGACTCTTTGGTGTAGAGTTCTAATGGAGAAAATGTAGGTCCATCTATTTTTGTCATAACTCTGACGTATTTTGACCTGCGAGAAAAAATCGAAATCGAGGCTCACTACGAGCATACCAGTTTTAAATATAGAAACAGGGAATCCCGACAAATGGCGATATCGGCGACAAACAAATAATCGAAAACAACACATAAAATAAACATAGCAAAAACGCGGCACAGTAAAAATGTCAGAACGCCACGAGGTTTTACGTCGTTTTTGGTGACGTCATGGAGTGAAACGGAACATAGTGACACCAAGCTACGAACGAATCTGTCTGATCGCCATACTGTTGCGCGAGCGCACGTAATTAAGACTCGCGCGCTCTCATATTGGGGCAGGTTACTAACGATGGAATGTCAACGTTTACCTTTAATACTATATTATAATTTATATACTAGGCATTCAAGAAATATTTGCAAAATTCAAGTCTATTGGGTGATGATGAAACTGAACGAACCTGTATGATGTGACGGTTTGATAATTTGCTGGATATATCCTCTTGCAGAATGGGCAGAAATTGCTATTGGTCAATGAGATCCATTTATACTTACTTTTAGAACGATATACATGATGACACCCAATGTATCAGTAGCTCCGTTCTTGTAACCACGCCTCGTTGATATAGGGTAACTAACGATTCGTATCAACATGCGTTATTTGATGAGATATATATCCGAATTGGTTAATTGGTTAATTCTGTTATTCGCGGTCGAATTTTGTTACAAATAGCCATAGAGAGTGCCAAGTATGCTTAAGTGTTGTGTTAGATTTAGTATAACCTACATAATTCCCTTATTTTTTTCGCAAATATAGTCAGACAGCCATCTGGCTTAAATCAATCATGTTTATTGTGAAATAATTTGCACGACATGCCACCGATTTCTAAGAACAAATCTTAATTGAGCGCGAATAAATGCAAAATTTGTCTCTCACTCGTGGGTACCAATCTGGTTGTCATTTTAATAGAACTGGCCACTGTGACATCTTAGTAGTGCAAAATGATATGAATTCAATAGGACTATTGGTTTTATAAGACATTGCATTGCGATGGTTGTTTTAATTGCGACATGACAGATTTTACAATTTCCATCCATATAACGGCCACCGTATTGGCAGCCATCTTATGGTTGATATGTCATGTAGTAACCGCCGACGGAATGACATTATTATATCCACCCACGCTATATTATTGTCTGTATGCATTTAGAGAAGATGACAAAAATAGGTTTTCGATTAGTTTTGGACTAAAGTAATTAAATATATAATCAACAATTGGGGACATGAGGTGCTTTGTGTACCGGTTTCAATTAAATGTTCTAGTCGATGGATCGGTATATATATATATATATATATATATATATATATATATATATATATATATATATATATATATATATATATGTATATATATATATCTATATCTATATATATATATACTCATGTATATACATATACATAAACACATACATATATCGTGTTATGGATAAACATCATACATGCATATGTTATACAATTTTTCAGAAGATATATTTGAGTGGATTGATTAGTCAACATAAAATATACAAGTCTAGTATTCATCTTTTCTGCTCAGGTTGTAGGAAATTAAAAAGGATAATGAGATATATGCTTATGTGACACAATGGACATAGACTGCTTGATGTTGTGCAAAATGTCAGAGCTAATTATGCATTATGCTCATATGAAAAGATAAGAAAAGAGTTGCAAATTTAGCAGAAAGTTATAGCTCAATCAACTGATGATTCATTTCCAAAAAAACATGGTGATCTTTAGTCAATGTACACTTCACTGTTATAAAGTTATCATGAATGGAAGTAGATATTGTGTATTGCAGTGATAATATTACCAGGTTGCCTCTGCATTTAATATAGATATATAATGTATGGGTAATTGTATTCATATACATTTTTAGTCATTAGTGTAAATATATATTTTCAACAAGTTCCATACAAAACATCTTGTTGTGGTGAATAATGATATTCAAATATCTGTTGCTGCCTTTATATGATTAATTCTGCCATTTGCAGCATATTTTACCAGAACTTTCCCTCCAGTGGACCAGGCATCTTCCACTTGTGCATTATCTTGTGCCTTCTTTAGAAGGATATTGTTTTTAAGTGTTAAGTCCTCCTTTATTACTATGCCACTTCCATTAAGCATTCTTCTGACCTTCATAACATCAAGTTTGTCCATTCTGTTTACAAACTTCACAATCATTGGTCTGTTTTGATCTTTTGCTGGTGCTCCCAGTCTGTGTGCAATGCTCACATCTTTAGTTACAAGTTTCAGTTTCAGTTTCTTGTTACAAACATCAACCACTTTATCAACACATTCTTCAATTTTCTCCTGAGAACAGTCTCCTTCGATTCCATATATCCTCACACTCTCTTGTCTAGTATGCTGTTCCAGGTTATTCACTTCTGTTTTTAGTGCTACTATTTCCTTTTCTAGTCTTGTGATGTTTTTATCTCTTTCACTGTCTTTTTGTCTGATAGTTTCAATTTCTTTATTCATCTTGTCATACTTTTTGTTCATATCAAATATTTCACTTTCATGTTTAGACTCCATTGTATTTATTTTAGTTTCCAATTTTTTTTAACATTGTCAATAAGTGAATTAACAGTTTTAGTTGTTACCAGTGGGAAAGTAGCAGCTTCCAAATCTTGTTTAGTAACAACATTGTCCAACTTGGTGTTCATCTCTTTGAGCAGTTCAGCAATTTGCTTTTCTGCTGGATCAATGTGTGAGGATGGTCTCACCTGTTTATCAGAAGCAAAGTTTTTCATCGATGTCTGACCTGAATCTGCAGTTTTTGCTTTTTTGGTGGGGCATTCGATTTTGATTTGGCATTAGTAACATGTGGTAACGTTCCCTTGTTCAAACTATCGTCGTTGCTGGGCGTCGAACTTGTCAGATCGCGTTTTAGTGGCATGACTATAACTGATAACACGATTATAGGAGACACAACTTTCGAGTAATAAAGTTTCTGTCTGGAGTCAAATTAATAACTCGAAGACTCACTATATTGTTGAGTGTTGACATCTAAATTCAATTGTAAATATTGAACGGCTGTAGCGTATATCTAAGGTCTATATTCGGCCTGATTAACCTGCCACGTCGAAAAAAACTTCACACGGCCGCCATTGTTGTTGTTTAGAGTATACATTACCAGTCGATATGCTGAATTCTACCCGTGAAACAGTTTGCGATTACAAAACGCGTACCGGTACGGGTAGCTACCCGTATACGTACCCGTATACGTACTGGTTTGAAATCGCAAACTCGCTAATAATGAATGTAATCACAAAGAGAACAATTAAATCTATTTGGTAAACTTATGACGCATAATAATTTTCTTCATCCTAGTGAAACTATGCGGGATTTAAAATTGGGCAAACCAGTGTATATATAAATATATATGGATTTGGGAATTTATGGGGCATATATGGATTTGGGAATTTATTAGGCATATATGGATTTGGGAATTTATTAGGCATATATGGAATTGGGAATTTATGAGGCATATATAGGTTTTGGAATTTATGGGGCATATATGGATTTGGGAATGTATTGGGCATATACGAATTTGGGAATTTATGGGGCATATATGGATTTGGGAATGTATGGGGCATATATGGATTTGGGAAATTATTGGGCATATACGGATTTGGGAATTTATGGGTCATATATGGATTTGGGAATTTATTGGGCATATATGGATTTGGGAATTTATGGGGTATATATATGGATTTGAAAATTTATGGGGTACATTTTGATTTGGAGATTTATGGGGTTTCTATGGATTTGGAGATTTATGAGACATAATTAGGGGGACATTTATATATGTATATATTTGACTGTACGTTGTATACTATATGATATACAGCATAACAGAAGGGCTAACTGCCATTCAAGTCAATTGGTCCCCCGGACTATTACCAACATTTCATTTGTCCACGGAAAAGGCTGTTTATTGTTTCAAGAAGGAAGTTAACGGAATATTAGGATAATTTAATGCGAAATTCTGAGGCGAATAGGTCTTTCTGTTTCGTCCGATTTTACTACGACCAATGCATATATTATCTGCATCTCATAGTGACCAGTGTCGACATTGTACATGTAGGTTCATTAATTCAGTTCAAGCGATAGGCTACTAGGCACATATACTGACACAAAAAACTCTTTCACGGATATTGAATGCTCATTTAAACATCCAGGGTACGTCTGTACAGTTTAGAAAAAAGGATATTACAGATAGATCGATAGCTACACGAAATATCGATTTTTCAGGCTGTCTACATATATTCTGAAAAAAAATATATTCTGAAAAATCGGGATCCGATCTTTCTAAGTTCAATGATTTGAATAAGCCTTTAATTTCCACATGAAGACCATAATCAATTTACCTATGTTGATGTCTGTAAGCGGACTGTTTCAGGCTTCCAACCGCAACGTGACTTTCAGAAACTGTTGTCAATATGTGAGACGAAAATGGCTCGGACAACAGATACAAAGTTGAGTCGGCGGCTACAACCCCTGGTTAATGTTAATTTTAACTATAAGCCAATGGGTGCTTATAGATGAATATTTAAGATATCTTTGTAAATTATTCAAGCTGATTGGTAATGAGATCTGGCGATAGTTCGCATGGTTGCCTCCTTGGGGACCTCAATGGTTCAATGGTTAGAGTGTTCGACTTGTCGCGCTGTATATGAGTTCACCGCACACCGATGGACTATTGGGTTTCCCCACAAAAGTGGCCAGGATAGATACTACCAAACTTATGTGCGTGTATACTAAAATACGGTAAAAGTGAAAGTCCGTTGTTTATATGCCTAGGTCGCTTCTATTGATAGTGTGCTAAAATAAAGTAATACTAACAAGTATCTCGTCAAAAGAAAGCACATGCGACGTGTAGTTACCGACTGTAGTAATATAAATTTCACCGTCTTACACATGTGGAACTGTTATATATATATGGATTTGATTAAGCGGCGTGTGACTGTCGAATCGTTCGAATAGTTACTGTCGACTCGCGACAAGTTGTGGCCCTTAAGTTGAGAAAGTTCACTCGTGTTGTGCTCACTTCGTGAAATAATAAAGTGGCATGCTGTAGATTCGGCATCACTCAACAAATGGGCAGGGGTAATAATGTGAATGTTATTCCGATGGAAAGTATGGGTATGGTCTTTTTATTCCGTATGTTCTTTCTTCCGAAGGTTATCGATTCCCAAAAATTTAATCGAATGGGAAATAATACTATTACCACATGCAGAGCATTAATACACCCGAAACTTCGTATTCTAATTTCCAAATTGAACCAGATGTCGGTTATTAATAACAGGAAGAAGTATGGGTGTTTCGTTTTCTAGCATTATTAACCGGCGTTTCCCAGGTTAAAGCGATGTGAAAACCTCTGTTGTGGACATTTGGTGGGAATAGAGAATACTCGTATTACACGTATTTTGATATATTTATGACATCATAAAACGCCATTCTTATACAATGATTATAAGAAGTGGCTCGCTTTGTCATAGTGAATGTCATTTTGTTTATCACGATTAATTCGTCCCATCCAATATAAAGAAGCATTGATTTATTTATAACTGTGCGTTCTTCAGACATTGCCATTTGTTTAAAATCGTACATTCGACGTTATTGGAATTGACGTTTGTTTGCTTTCTTAAACGTATTTTCAATTGGGATCAAAATATAAACATCATAAACACATTAGTTCGCAAAAACAAAATACGACAATTGGTTTTTACAAAGAGATGTACAAATCAATCGAGTGGGTTAGACTAAGAGTTTGAGGACACCCGGTTATCATTTTTCCATGAAGATACAGATGTTTTAAATAAATATCCTGGTGCTCCTCTGTTTATGGTGCTATACTGGCTAATTGTTCTCAGTTTAAAAGATATTTTGCTATATATCAGCTACATGTGACCGAATAAAAAATGATTCCCGACTCTGGATTCCTGGATATGAACGCCCGATTTCAGGTTGAAAATAAACCAATTTAGACAACCTTGGCGTGGATGTCTTCCCCCGACGAAACATGTATAATTGTTAAGTGACTAGAATTCGATCACCTTTTGTCGAGGTTGTGAAATTTGAACGTCAAAACGTCCTTAGAACAAATTATGGAGATGCCTTTATAAAACTTTTGTGGATATCGGCGACTAAAACATTCTCATCAATGTCACTGCCCCTCTTCTCTACATCCCTGATCCAAACGGCACCAAAAATGGCATTTTTAACCCACATTATTTGATACCTCATGAATTTGGTGGAAATTAGTGCTAAACATATGTGTATCAGCTTTGGTGCCCTCCCCTCCCCATTCATGACACCATTTAAACCACGTCAATTAGACCCCCTGATATCATGGAGATGATTATATATAAGTTTGGTGGTAATCGGCAATTAACATTTTGTTTATCAAATTTAGTGGGCCGCCCCCCCCCAAACTTTCACCCAAACGGCACCAATATGGCGTCTTTAAATATCATGATTTGATTCCTCGTATCATAAAAAAGAATATTTATCAATTTTGTGGAAATCGGCGCTAAAAATATATTCAAATTTTTTGTTATAAATTTGCATCAAATCTAGTGCCACCACAACTCACCAAAACGGCACCAATTTGGCGTATTTAAGCCACACGATTAGATTTGTATGTATCAATGTGGTGGAAATCGGCGCTAAAAATATTTTTATCAATTTTGTTGCCCCTCTTCCTATCCATGCAACCCTGTTTCTAATGACGCCATTTTTGACAGCTTTAAGCCACGCAATTAGACGCTTGGTATCATGTAGATGATTATATATATGTTTAGTTGTAATCGGCACCAAAACAAATTCTTATAAAATTTTGTGCCCCATCATCATATCTCACCAAACGGCACCAAGTTTGCGTCTTTAACTCACACTATTAGATTCCTCGTATCATGGAAAAGATTATGTATCAACTTGGTCGAAATTAATTTTGGTGCCCCCTCCTCATATCTCACCAAACGGCACCATTTTTGCGTCTTTAACTCACACTATTAGATTCCTCGTATCATGGAAAAGATTATGTATCAACTTGGTGGAAAATAATTTTGGTGCCCCTCTCCTCCGTGCACCCTTGACTCGAACGACGCACTATCTTGGAGATGACTTAGTATCAGTTTGGTGGAAATCTGCAACAAAATATTTCATCATTTTTGCTAACCCTCCCCCTGTTTCTGTCATTGACATCATTAACGTCACTTAGAAAATTTAAACCGCACCATTATCTTTCTAGTAAAAAGTTCCCCTTGTGAAGTTATATAGAACACAGACAGATATTCGCACATATATGGACCAAATGTAGCGTCTTTAATCCCCACGGTAGCGTCTTTAATCCACACGGTGATTCCTTGTATGGCGGGGGTGGGGGCGTATGTGAATTTGGTGGAAATTGGCGCTAAACATATTTTGATCAGTGTTGGTGACACTTACCTTTCTATCCGTGACGCAATGCTGCACCACTTTTGACATCTTTAAACCACACAGTTAGACTCATTATGAAGATTAATATATACAAATCTGTTGGAATTCGGCGACGAAACAAATTCGCATCAAATTTAGTGCCACCATCTCTCATCCAAAACGGCACCAATTTGGCGTATTTAAACCACACATGAATCCTTTCAAGTATGATTCAAGGATGAAGCTTGGATATATAACGGCCTATAACAACATAATGATAAAAACTTCTTCGGATTAAATTTAGTTTATGCGTTTGAATGTCCAACTCGGTTATTTCCACATTAAAGCCACAAGCGGTTTTGAAATGCTCGCGTATGTAACATTCCGGCCCAGATATCCAAATCAGATTGAAAATACTTGGAATATACATTTTATATTATTATACGCACTTAGTGTGTCACTTATTCGATTCATAGAAACTAGAAAAGGCTGAGCCAAGTTTCATGGAAGCAACTTATGATATATGAGGGATTTAAGATGGTATTGCGTTCAAACTTCAGTTACATGGTGCGTTTCACGAATATGATCTTAACTTAAGATGGCCTTAACAGTAAGCCTGTGGTGAGGTGTTGTAGGATAATCTTACCAACATGTAAGTGATGATACGCCTGTGGTCAGAAAGATGGATCTAGTTCATGTATATTACTATAAATACAGTTAACTGAATAAAATCTTGCAACAACGGAGGGATGTTCCTGAAATGGTAGTAATTAATAACCATTTGGCACGCTGACAGGGACGTGACCAGTGGTTCTCATGTAATTGGCGGGATGTCCACTTCTAACTCTAGCCGCCAAGACCGGACTGTCGTTTATAACTGCTGTCAAAAAATAGAATATATTTCCATCATTTGTTTCAATTCCAGTAGATGCAAATCACACAATCTGACTGCAGACAGTATTCTGAATTGTCTGATTAGTTTAGAGATGCAAGGGAAATACTGTAGGGTGACTTAGATGATCAATCGATTGATGTCAATGGACCTGAATCAATCTCCAAGAATATCAATGCCCATCGACATCATCGACAATAATAAACCAATTCAAGATATTATTCAAGAAAAATATTGAGCTGTAAATCAGTATACTGGTGAATATAATTATGCTATTATTAGCACAAATGTTACTCATGAAAATTATTGTGTTGCAAATGATGTTGATATATGTGGCACTGGTTACTATTGCATCTGTTGTTAATGATAATAACTGTATGCAATATCATACTTGCACTGAAGATTACAATCATTGGATACAAAACCATGGTAAATATCGGAATATGAACATATGAAGATAAACTAGACCAAGATAAAATAAACGCACACACAAGCTCGTGTACTTCGATCACAGAAAATGACATACAGCCGAAACTCTCCGAAATTCTTGGTAACGTTAGGCTACATAGATGGCCAACTTTTAGAAACGAACGAAATTACATCTGTGTCTTATCCAATATCAGATCTGGAGGAATAGTGGTAGTAGTGGTAGACACGAGGTACATTTATTTAGTAACGTCGAAACTTGAAAAATTGAATATCTTCTGAAACCGACTAGGATGATAACTCTCGCACAATAAATGAAATTGTACAAAAATTAGTTTTAGGCGCCCAAAACATTCGGTACCAGTGTAAACTCATCGAACCCAACAAAAATAACTCGTAATCATCACAATAAACCATGGTTCACAGTTAACTGTAAACCAGCTGGCAAAAATACCGAAAATCTTAACTAACTTTTAAATCTAAACGTGATGCATTCTCGAAATGTTCGATAAAGTTAGCAGCCAAAATGTACAAACGAGACCTGGACTCGGCCATTAAGAAGCACACAGAGGCAATGGAAATGTTAACTATGAAATCTCACAAACCGCGCGACCACGACAACATACTGAAAACATCATCCCCGCGACTGATGTATATATCACAAACTCTTTAATCAGAGTTCGGACTCGAGTTGTGTGCCAGCTGAATGGTTAATTTGAACGATTGTACCTATATTTAACAATAAGGGTATTAAACCCACATGATTCCAAGAACTATAGGCCTATCACACTTCTGAGTAGTTTTGGTAAATTGTTCACAAAGATTCTGTCTAATAGACTAAACGAGTTTGTCGAAGATAATGACATTCTGCTTCAGAATCGGACGGGCTTCCGCAAAACGTTTTCGACATTAGACAACATTTTGATAATTCATATTTCGAGTGAATTGTCACAAAAATTGAAGTCAAGACACATATGCGCAATTATCGACTTCGAAAAAGCTTTTGATAAGGTGTGGCGTCCCGGGTTATGGTCAAAACTACTGCAGAATGGAATATTTCAAATTTCAAATTTCTTTATTGGAATTATCATTTCAACGTAATCCATAAATACATGTATTATAAACATAACATTGAACACAAATGAACAGACATATATAAACACTAATAGTTATATCTGTAAATAACATATTGTATTTCATTAAATTGTTAATGTTGTAACTTGTAGAAAATGTGTGTGTTTCAGGATGAGAAAGATTATAGTTATCATAAAAAATAGTTGACATTAGGGTGGGTTATGTTTGAATAGATAATCGTTTTTTCATAGCTTCTTTTATGTATTTACATACTTGTTTAGTACTTGTGAAGGTTGATGGATTCAGTATGGCTTTGGCGTTATTCATATAATGACTAATGTGGAAAATGTTGTATTTACTTCTTATATCATTATATAGCCCACAATGTAATAGAAAATGAGTTTCGTTTTCAACCTTATCCGGACAATGTGGACAAAATCTTTTTAACTCATCTATTGGTTTTGGTTTTGTATATCTCAGAGTTTCTATATTCAATGTGTGTGCACTTCTATATTCAATGTGTGTGCACTTATTCTCATTTTAGTTAGTTCTTTTCTGAGATCTTTTGGTATATGGAAACTAAGATAGTCTCTAAATTTGGATCCTGTAATGATTTTACTGTAGAATCTTAATTTCCCCTCGTTTGAGGTTTTCATTCGTTTATATTCGTTTGCTATCTTTTTGTTGTAAGTGGTCCTTATTACATCTTTAAATTGTGATTCTTCAAAATTATCTATTCTGGTGTCTACAAATTTTACAATTTTAGTCATGTTGTTTGACCACGAGAAAGCTGGTTTTATTCTTTTCAGTTTCATGTCTTCTTTAAAAGCTGCAATTAAGAGTTTATGTTGTTGTGATTCGCCATGTTTGACTATTAGGCCCATCAACCTTTTGTGGAATTAAAAATCCCATGAAGTATTGTCAGGTGTACTGGCAATGCTTCCACTTCTGAGTATACTCCTATGTTTGTAGACTTGCTGTTAACTCCCAGTATATCTTTCAATATGCATGTGTATGTTTTGTCAACGCAAGAGCTAAAGAGGTTTTTAAGTGAGTTAGAGTTAATTTTAAAATCAGATATCCATATTTCTGATCCATAAGTAAGTATGGGGAGAATCATCGAGTTAATTAGACACATCCAATTTCTGACAGATAAGTTTGGAAATTCTTTTAATTTACCTTTCAGTGCATAATATGCCTTCTTTGCCTTATCTGACAGGTTTGATGCGGCTGATATCAATTTACCACTCTTGTGAAATATTATCCCTAAATATTTATATTCTTCGACCATTTCTAGTGTTAGAGGTCCATAGTAAAAAGAGTTGGTATTAAGATTAGTATTTCCATTTTTTGAGAAAATGATATTTTTTGATTTGTTTGAGTTAACAGATAGTCTCCAATCTATACAGTATCTCTGAAATGAGTCAAGACATGACTGCAGGCCTTCAGGTGTCTCTGAAATTAAAACCAAGTCATCAGCATATAGGAGATGGTTGAAATGAATAGAATTTAAAGTAACGGGGTCAGAACGGTTCTTGTCTATGTAGTCTTTTAAATCATCTATATATAGATTGAAAAGTATGGGACTGAGACTATCCCCCTGTTTCACCCCTAGATCTGCTTTGAATGGTTCACTATATCCTTTCTGTAATTAACACGAATAGTAGGTATTGGAATACATATTTTTCACAATATGATAAAATTTTCCATTTATTCCTTTCTCTCTCAGTTTCTGAAATAAGTATGGTCTATATACAGAGTCAAATGCTTTTCTCAAGTCAATAAATGCTGTGTATATTTGCTTATCTTCTTTTTGTGTATATTTATTTAATAAAGTTTTCATGACAAATAAATGATCAGTTGTCCTACAATTCTGTCTGAATCCTATTTGATTCATTGATAAACCGTTTCCACTTTCTAAAAATTCCCCAAGTAAAGTCTTCTTTGTAGTATATTTGTGAATAACTTTCCGATACAGCTAGATATGCTTATCCCTCTATAAGTGTTGCAGTCTGTTGGATCTCCTGATTTGTGGATAGATGTTAGGAGGGAAAGATTCCATTCTGAGGGAAATATTCCGCAATCTAAAATTTTGTTGAAAAACTTCGCTAAAATCAAAGACATTGTGTCTGAGCTATGTTTAATGAATTCATTTATGATCAAGTCTGGACCCCCACTTTTATTCATTTTCAAGTTAGTTACTGCTTTTTTAATTTCAGCACAATTTATAGGAGTATTCAGGTGATTATTCTCATCCTCTTCATATAGGTTTGAAATATTAGATATTATCATTTAAGTGGAAAAGTCTACAAAAAAGTCACGAATATGTACAAAAATATATAATCCTGTATACAGGTTAATGGGAATAAATATGAGTATTTCCCATGTCAGACAACGAATGAACTTGTCCCCTTTATTATTCTCCCTTTTTCTGAATCATCTTCAAACGTTTATGGATAGTTAAAACGGAATAAGTCTTAACAAAGTCGGTAGAGAATTGGAAACTGAACTGGGTATTTTACTGGGTACAACTTTATATGCAGATGATGGTTAATTAGTAGATGGCCCCAGAAAACTCCAGAAACACATGGACAAATTAGTGAATATTGCGTAAAATGGAATCAGAATGTTGTTGAAAAGATTTTTTTTTTAGTCATTTCAGGACACAAGAGTACCATAAAGTTGTGTTTTCAAATTTGATGGTAAAGTCATTGAAAGGGTTCAGAACTTCACTTATGTAGGAATAAACTTCAGACGATTTGGCTCTTTCACAGCAGCAAAAACAACTCTTGTGGAAAAGGCAACACAAGCTATGTACGCATTAATTGGAAAGTCTAGAAACAATTGAATCTCGATCTGAAATATGATTTATCTCTTTGATGCCTTGGTCTCGCATATTACGCTGTATGGCTCTGAGGTTTGGATAATTGATAACAGCGATATAGTTGAAAACTTACACCGGAAATTCATTAAACACATCTTAAGATTAAAACCTAGTACTCCGCATTACATGGTGTATGGCGAAAACAGACTTAGTATAATGATTAGCACACGGGTGATCAAGCTTGGTGCAAAGTGGTAAACAGCGAAGACATATACAACAACGCATTATATAAGTTAGCTTATAGCTTATCACATAAAATGATTACTGTTTTCAGTGGCTTCGTGAGATTTGCGACATTTTGCTAGATTCCTGTCAATCCCACTTTAATATTGAGAACTGCTCGAATTAAGAATATAGCTAACTGATTATGTAAGATGTCGCTTTATAGAAAAAAATTGTTTCGAATTGGCCGACAGCCATTGATAACTTTAGTAGAAATGTCATTTATAGGATATACAAGCACAATTTCCACTTTGAAGATATCTAGATTGTAGTAATAGAACGACCGAGTAACATTATGTAAATTCCCAACGTGCAACCACAAACTCGCAGTTGAGGTGGGTAGATGGCAATACATTGATATCAAAGATCGTATCTGCACGCTATGCTCTTCGTCAAGAGTTGGCGATGAATTCCACTACTTGTTAAAGTGTGAAAATCCCTTTGGTTCATGATATCATAAATTTGTATGTTAAAGCGATGTTACATGTAAATCTAATCCTACGTTTTTCATATAGCACTTTTATGTTCTAGATGACCCATGTTGACCACATGTAAATATTGTACACATATCATTATCTCCATACCTTCATTAACCCTTTGAGTACCAGGGGCCGATATTATCGGCCCTAAACATACACAATAAGTATGTTAAAGAATATAATAATATATATTAAAATTGTAAAAAATTGTAAAAAAAAAAAAAAAAAAAAAAAAAAAATTGTTAAGCCAATGCATTCTCTTATATATGCGAGGCGACATATGGTCGACTCGCATATATAAGAGAATGCATTGGCACATGGTATATGGGTTGATACAAAAATCGGACCTGGCACTCAATAAATGAATTGAATTGATTCATTATGCTGTCTTACGTTGTTTACGTTATTACGCTGTCTTAATTGTTTCATTATGCTGTCGACCATACGTTCGTATGCTGGCAAGATTGCACTGCAAAGTGCAAAAATGTCAGCTTCAAAATTGCCAAAACCGATTAATGTCTGCCATATGTCTGCAGATCAGCATTAGTACTGATCAATGTACGACATCAGTTTTGCGTGATTACTGAAATCGATGAGCTGTTTGCAAAATGTTATGAACACGGTTGGTGTTGGCACTCTTTGGCCAGTCAAAATAATGCCACTTGATATGTTGGAATGTTACATCGCCACGGCCAGTTCCCTCCCGGTGATGCTACTGATATGAGTACAATAAACGCCAACTGGAGAGGAGTTTGTGGGTCTTTAGTCTGAATTTTCTAAATTGTATTATCAAACTTTCCAACTATTGGAAATTCACAACGTAACACCCTCTACCGTTGACATTTTCCAACTGATAGAAATTTGAGTAATTGCATAATCGAGGTTCCCAATGTGTGTACACCACAATATTCACCATTGTGGGAACTATGTCTCCCATAGTACATGATGTCATGCAGAATGAGGTTCATATGGTGATTTGGTGATGCTAGCCTGCTATGGCGAATAGCGTCACTAAATTCACCCTCTGTGGACCTCATTCTGCAAATGACAGGCACTATAACTCAGGCTTGATGAAAAATATACATCCGTGATATTTCTCTCTACATTTACAATCTATTCCCTGCCTTGTTTGTTCAATGCTATATAGTTCACGGGAACGGGTCAGAACATCAACAAGTTCCCAGGTTTTGATCTGGTGGAATGTGATCTCTACGGGCGTTCGCCAGAGTAGAGATTCATGCATGATCAAAAAACAACACATATCACACTTAAAATACTGTTTGAGATATCAATTTATCAATTTTGGTCGGAAATTTCCAACTAATGTTGAGTCAGGCATGAAATGCCCAACCGTTGTATTCTGGTGGTCCACCGCCTGTTATTATTATTATTTATTATATGATCAGGATTATGCCATTTCTCAAAATCTCTCCTCCGCATATCAGAAACATTTTCGAGGTCATTGGAAACCGGTGTATCATTGTCATTATCATTAATTACCAGGCACTTTTGAACTCAAACATTTCGTACTGCCAAGTTGACAGCGTTGAGAACCTTAATCAATGCTAATATCGCCTAGTCGGTACCTTACACGGAACTGCGGGAAAAACAACCTCTACCAAAACATTCAACCGACACCTTAAACCATTTTGGGAAAATATGTTAACTTTGTTACACAAAGATATGAAACTGAATAGGCGCGCATCGCTCGCAGTCGGTAGACCCCGCGACACACAAGACCCAACATATCAGAGATATGTTTTCGTCAGCGACTCAGACAATCTAATGAGAAACATCTTTGGGATGTCGACCAAAAGCTCCACAATTTGGCCGAAGTTAACATCAACATATTCTCTAGAGAGTTTAACAAGAGACGCTCCAGTAGAGGGGCGACATCCCACTAATTTATATGACAAGGATGGCTCTACACTTAGGTAACCGGCACAATAATATTGACGCGTGGGCTGATTATGTGGAGACACTTTATTCTTCCCCTTGATGATGGCACATTCAACACTTACGATTTTCAACCTGTTATTCCAGTTTCACGCACCTATGCAATCGTGAAGACCTTTCTGATCTTGATTCATTGCTTACGTATAGTATCTCCGAGGAAGAGGTCAAATGTGCACTCAACGTTGTCAAAAGAGGCAAATCCCCAAGAACCGACAATCTATCACATGAACATTTAATATATGGAGGGGAATTTCTTCCTTATAATGTCGCATGCATATTATCCAAAATGATGGATTTCAACCACATTCCAGAACAAGCCAAACGGGAAATCATGATACCCCTACCCGTTTCCGAGATCTGGTCTGCGCATGCGCGAAGCTGGCGTCGCAAGGGCTCGGCGACCAGATAAAATTCGTATCCGGGGCAAGATACATTCACATAGCAAATTTCAAGTCGATAGCTCCACCCGTTTCCGAGATCTCGTCTGCGCATGCGCGAAGATGGCGTCGCACGGGCTCGGCGACCCGATAAAATTCGTATCCGGGGCAAGATACATTCACATAGCAAATTTCAAGTCGATAGCTCCACCCGTTTCCGAGATCTCGTCTGCGCATGCGCGAAGCGGGCGTCACACGGGCTCGCCAATACGACAACGACGACCGCCTGGTCAAACTACACACACGTACCAAGTTTCGTCCCGATCGGTCGAGAATCGTATATTTGTATAAATGACATACAGACAGACAGACAGACAGAGGTCTTCAAAATATATATGAGACCAGCCGATGAGCCCGACGTTGTCCGGGCTATTCAAAAACCAAATTGACCCGATAAAATTCGTATCCGGGGCAAGATACATTCACATACAAAATTTCAATTCGATAGCTCCACCCGTTTCCGAGATATGGTCTGCTCATGCGCGAAGCTAGCGTCACACGGGCTCGGCGACCCGATAAAATTCGTATCCGGGGCAAGATACATTAACACACCAAATTTCAAGTCGATAGCTCCACCCGTTTCCGAGATCTTGTCTGCGCATGCGCGAAGCTTGCGTCGCACGGGCTCGGCGACCCGATAAAATTCGTATCCGGGGCAAGATACATTCACATAGCAAATTTCAAGTTGATAGCTCTACCCATTTCCGAGATCTCGTCTGCGCATGCGCAAAGCTGGCGTCGTACGGGCTCGGCGACCCGATAAAATTCGTATCCGGGGCAAGATACATTCACATAGCAAATTTCAAGTCGATAGCTCCACCCGTTTCCGAGATCTCGTCTGCGCATGCGCGAAGCTGGCGCCGCACGGGCTCGCCAATACGACAACGTCCACCGCCTGGGATAGCTATTCATCCGGGCTATTCAAAAACCAAATTTAAAGTCGATATCTCTACCCGTTTCCGAGATCTGGTCTACGCATGCGCGAAGCTGGCGTCGCACGGGCTCGGCGACCCGATAAAATTCGTATCCGGGGCAAGATACATTCACATAGCAAATTTCAAGTCGATAGCTCCACCCGTTTCCGAGATATGGTCTGCGCATGCGCGAAGCGTGCGTCGCACGGGCTGGGCGACCCGATAAAATTTGTATCCGTGGCAAGGTACATTCACATAGCAAATTTCAAGTCGATAGCTCCACTCGTTTCCGATATCTCGTCTGCGCATGCGCTGCACGGGCTCGCCAATACAACAACGTCCACCGCCTGGTCAAACTACACACACGTACCAAGTTTCATCCCGATCGGTCGAGAATCGTAGATTTGTATTAATGACAGACAAACAGACAGACCAACAGACAGACAGAGGTCTTCAAAATATATATGAGATATATATATATGAGATATATATATATATATATATATATATATATATAAATATGTATACTACCACCCGTTTCCGAGATCTCGTCTGCGCATGCGCGAAGCTGGCGTCGCACGGGCTCGGCGACCCGATAAAATTCGCATCCGGGTCAAGATACCTTCAAATAGCAAATTTCAAGTCGATAGCTCCACCCGTTTCTGAGATCTCGTCTGCGCATGCGCGAAGCGGGCGCCGCACGGGCTCGCCAATACGACAACGTCCACCGCGAACTGGTGTCGCACGGGCTCGGCGACCCGATAAAATTCGTATCCGGGGCAAGATACATTCACATAGCAAATTTCAAGTCGATAGCTCCACCCGTTTCCGAGATCTCGTCTGCGCATGCGCGAAGCTGGTGTCGCACGGGCTCGGCGACCCGATAAAATTCGTATCCGGGGCAAGATACATTCATATACCAAATTTCAAGTCGATAGCTCCACCCGTTTCCGAGATCTCGTCTGCGCATGCGCGAAGCTGGCGTCGCACGGGCTCGTTGACCCGATAAAATTCGCATCCGTGTCAAGATACCTTCACATAGCAAATTTCAAGTCGATAGCTCCACCCGTTTCCGAGATCTCGTCTTCGCATGCGCGAAGCGGGAGCCGCACGGGCTCGCCAATACGACAACGTCCACCGCCTGGTCAAACTACACACTCGTACCAAGTTTCGTCCCGATCGGTCGAGAATCGTAGATTTGTATCAATGACAGACAGACAGACAAACAAACAGACAGACAGACAGACAGAGAGAGGTCTTCAAAATATATATGAGATTATAACTCCACCCGTTTCCGAGATCTCGTCTGCGCATGCGCGAAGCTGGTGTCGCACGGGCTCGGCGACCCGATAAAATTCGCATCCGGGGCAAGATACGTTCACATAGCAAATTTGAAGTCGATAGCTCCACCCGTTTCCGAGATCTCGTCTGCGCATGCGCTGCACGAACGCCGCACGGGCTCGCCAATACGACAACGTTCACCGCCCGGTCAAACTACACACACGTACCAAGTTTCGTCCCGATCGGTCGAGAATCGTAGATTTGTATCAATGACAGACAGACAGACAAACAAACAAACAAACAAACAAACAGAGGTCTTCAAAATATATATGAGATTATAACGATATAAAAAAAAAATCACAGAAAATTAGGCTTAATTGAGATTTGGAAGTCTGAAGGCCTAAAACCACGAATGCATCTTGGACTTACTCCTGAGGAGGATTGTATAGTGTTTTACAATATATACTACACATACTATGGTATATAAATTGATTTGCTGAGTATTACTCAAAGCAAAATTTGTGAATAGCCAGACAACATGGGGTCCATTGACATTTTCCAAATGATCAAATAATTCATTCATTCACCAACCAGACTCATATTAGATACCTTTAATTGACAGTATTCCTCCATTTCCAAAAAAAATATCATCATGCACTGTGATCTGTCACTAAAAGCAATTTGTTATCAAATTATTGTAAATGCGAACCATAAAACCACGATTAAGCAGACTCAAACTGTGTATCAGGCATCAAACACTAGATGATTACAGATTCACGTGCGAAGGCATGTTTTGTTTCTCCTTTCTGTCTACAGTCACAGCCAACCAATAGCCACTAACCATAAATTAGACCACGATAAATACACATAGGAAACAAACGTCAGATGTAACCGTAAATTAATGTTTTGCATATGGCACGTGCTCGAGTACATGCAATGTTTCGACAATTTCGACCAATAACTATCAAGAATTTGACTAGGTCAACTTTATATATTCATTTGCCTCTGTGAACCACGTGCTCTCAGGCCGCACCGTTTCGACTCGCATCCAATTAACAGAGTTATTGGGTCACAGCCTCTCATTTATCCTACACGTGTACGTCCCACTAATAGACCTGGCACAGTTTCCGCCTGTCTTTCTTGTCAATATTTCTTGACTGTCGGTCTGTGATACAAACGCATTCTTTCTACACAATTATTTAGCAACTATAAAACATGCTTATTTATTTATCGTGGCTGTAAACATCCAGGTTTCCTGCAAATGTAGCATATTTAAGGCCCTGAAATAGCGATTATTGGCCCCTTCTTTGGATATTGACCACATAGTGCCAACTTTTACAGGCATTTACATTAACATAATGAAAACTTGTATCCCACACAAAGAAGTGGTAATCAGACGAAATGATAAACATTGGTTTACATCAGAATTAAGAACCACTATTGGTAAGCGAGACAAACTTAGACGCGTGGCTATCCGCACTGATAAAATAAACGCTTGGATGAAATACAAATCAATGAGAAATAAAATTAAAAATATGAAGAAACACGCAAAACTTGAATATGAAAATTCATAAAGATATTTTGAATAAAAATCCAAATAGCGTTATTCCACCTATTAAATCTCCAAATGGTAATCTTATAATTGATGATTATGGAAAAGTAAATCATCTAAATGAGACGTTTATAAAAAAAATTCCTCTCTCAATGTGTCACACTGTAAACTACCAAGCCTATAAACAAATGTTCTGATAAGATATCAGAAATTGAAATTGAAGATGAGGACATTATAAATGCTGTAAAAAGCTTAAAGGTTGGCAAAGCGAATGGCCATCATGGCATAACTACAGAAATGCTTAAAGAAACTGTCTATACTGTTGTTGTGCCACTCAAAATTTTTACCAAATCTCTTTGCTTGAAATAATTTCCTGCCGAGTGGAAAAAGGCTAATTTTATCCCGATCCATAAAGAAGTTGACCGCTCAAATCCAGGAAACTATCATCCTATATCATTATTACCGTGTTTATCTAAAAAAATTTAGAAGATTATTTTAAAATACTTAATGTCTCATTTTGATAACAATGAATTACTGCATAAGCATCAGTCTGGTTTGTGCCTGGCCATTCAGCTACTTTTAAATTAATTGACCTATATCATTCCCTGTGTCAGTCTCTCGACAACAAACTGGTGACGTTCTATATTCTGTTATAATTCTATTACAAGCATTCGAAAGAGTCTGGCACACCAGTCTGATGCACAAACGTAAAGAATATGTAATAGATGGAGACCTTTTATTGTGGATTAGCGACTATTTTTCAAACAGGAAACAGTGTGTGGTCGTTTCTGATTATATGTATCGCCGCCACTCCGCCATATAAACTGTATCATCTCGCAGGCATCTAGGAATCGTTCTGCAATCAAACCTGGACTGGGATTTCCAAATAAATAACATGTGTAAGAGTGTAGCATCAAGATTATCACGACTAAGAAAGTTGAAATATTTCTTGAATAGACGCACACTTGAGATTATGTATAACGTTGTCATTCTTCCTTTAATTGATTATGGTGATGTCATCTGGGATAATGCACCATCATACCGCAGCCGTAAGCTATGAGATCTGCATTATGATGCAGCACGAATTGGCAGTTGTGTCACTAGATCTGTCTCAAATGCTAACCTACTGTATGAACTTGGATGGAATACTCTTCAACAACGCAGACCCTGGCATAAATTACGTCTCACTTATCAAATCATGACAAATCGCGCATCGCCCTATATCCTAAACAATATCCCCACAACAACTGGCGACAAAACGGACAACATATATGAGTTCAGAACTCCAAACTTTGTTAGACATTTTGTACCAGGCTCTCAGCATACAAATAGTAGTTTCCTTCCTTCCATGATTTCGATATGGAATGACTTAGAGAAAAGGCGCATCAAATGCTACCTTCTCTAATCTTGTAAACCCCCAATCCGGGACACTTAAACCACCAATGTTTTATTCCAGAGGCAAAAGGAAAGCTAGCATTCTGTTATGCAGGCTCCGAAATAAATGCAGCTATTTGAATGGTGACAAATGTAAAAATAACTTAATAAGTAACCCTGAATGTAGTTCTCGCTACGTAAACGAGGACACTGATCATTAATTTTTTACCTCGAAGAAAACATAGTGCGAATTGGACTATATCAAATACATGTTGCCGATCTACTTTGTGGATCAGTCTCAATTTCCAATGAAGGAAATTACCAATTGTTAGCAGCTGTCCAAACTATATTATAAACTCATTTCGATTTTGCGATGAACAGATGCATTACATTTAGTGAATACTTAGTCGTATATTAACTTCAATCGAGAACAACATGCACTAAACATAAACATGATATAAAACTTCTTCCCTTAACTCATACGAATTTTGAGCATTCCATATTGTATTTGTGTTTTGTCAGAATTTTTGTTTGTGTTCAACATTTGTGCATTTAAACTTTTCTTCAATGCACCACCATCTTTCTCCCGGGGAGAGGAGCTCCACCTAAGTTGCTATAACTTGTGCCCCAATCCCCATTCTTTAATCCTACCTTACTATGTTTTAAACAAATTTGTTTGAAATGTATATATGGGATGCTCAATCAATATGAAACAACTATATGAAAGTTTTTTGTAAAATGCCCTTAACATTTTTTCTAGTATTTGTATATATATAAGATAAGTCTGTATGTGTACGTGGATATGAATATTTTCCACGCCATCTGATTAATTATTTATAAATAAAAGTGATAATTGTTTTGCGGGAAGTAATATTCATATATGTATTTTAAATAAAAATTATCCTATCTTTCCTATCCTACCCTATTTCAAGAACATCCTAACCATGCGGAAAGTCCAAATATTTTAGTCTGAATATAATTTTCGGAATAGTTTACAATGCTTTGACCGTCTCCGAAGTTTAATGTCTATTTTGTTATATTAATTTTGGTTTTTGATTGGACTAATTTGAATGGCATAGGTATTTCCGCGGTAACAGTCTATGTTTACATAACAATGGTTTTGACATGCACAATCTTATTATTGGAGGATTGTCAATAATTAAAATAAGAACAAAGACAATATATTGTCTTCAATTGCCTGTTGATGGTAGCCTCCATTTAGAGCCGAAACACATTCCTATGACACAATCTAAATCAACATCACGTTGAGTCACAGAAAATATATTTAAGACTAACCCAGTTTAGGTGTAAAAGAAACTCTTGAAACATCACCCTATGCGATATATCCGGCAGCCAGGTGTCCAACAGATTCTGACACAATAATTATGGTGACTATGTAAACACAAAATTAAACGGCCAACACACATTATGATGTAAATTTTCGAAAAACGCATTTTGTTTGTGGTTATCCTATGGAATCGTGAATAATGGGTGTTTGTATACTATATGGTGGTCGTCATCGTTTCTCTGACAGATAGTTGCCCTTTCGGCTTCATTCGCACAGCGAGCAAATAGTCCAGGAGAAAGGGAAGACGTGAAAGGGAAAAGATAATGAAATAAATGTTTTTTTATATTATTATGTGTGTCATAACATCGTGGATGCGTCACTAAAAGTCCCACAAAATCCAAGTTGAGTTTCCTGAGTTTTTGTCTTTATAAGAAAACAAACCTTTTTCTTTTTCACAATCATGGAAATAATTATATGCTGTGACAACGTACCATGGTCTTATTCGCCCAGGTGTTTCCTCCCCAGATGTTCCCTACCCAGGTGTATCTTGATGTTTCCCAACCAGGTGTTCGTTGGTGTTTTTTATCCCGGTGTACGGGTATTTACTTACCTGGGTGTACATTGGTGTTTTCTTATCCATGTACATCTACCAGTGTTTCCACACAGGTATACATTGGCGTTTTCGACGGGTTTCCCCGGGTGTTTCCACCAGGGTATACCCGGGTGTTTTAAGCAGGTACCACTCGATTATTTTACCCTGGTGTGCCCCAGTATTTTTACCCAGATGTATCACCGACGCACCCCCTGATATGCCCTGGGTGGGAAACACCAATATACACTTGGATAGGAAACACACAGAAAGACCTGGGTGAATAACACCAAGGTACACCTGGGTGGAGTAACCAGAGTGCAATGATGAGTATCTCTCAGTGTAAACAAAGGTGAGGATGGCCATGCAGTAGATTTGCAGTAGATGGGACATATTCCCTTGAAACAACTAACTATCACAAACTTCCATCTATGTTAGGCCATTATAGGTTATATGTAGTTACAATGTATACCAGTACGTGACATAGGCACTAAAATAATTAGTTTAGCTCCAATGCCATTTACCAGTATACCTTGCAACTACATTTCCAGTGAGTTATTTTTTGTCTCATTTTAACCTTTCTATCTGGGTTTCCACCTTTGCATGTCATAAACTAATGTGAGTATACGCATGAGCCGTTTCAACAACTAAATTACCGAAAAGAGAAGCATCTGGCGTTGTACATGTTTCACTTAAAAGTTAAAACTGTTTATTTATTGTGATTTGTAATAAAATGCTGTAATGCTCTAGAAATAGCCAAATATTCTGTCCTGGTTCATAGAAAATAATTGGACAAAACATTATCTCTTAGTGCCAGAAGGAGATGTTGCCTGTTATTATCTGACTATCTGATAAAAGCGAAATATTCGTGTTTTATCACTTGATCGGAGGAAACTATGACTACTATTTTGAGACCAGGACGATATAATCTGCACATCTTACCCATACTCTTTGAATATATGTCATATTGTTATATAGTAGTTAATTTTGAAATGTTTCATGGTGTATATATGAAAAGAAATGATGATCGGTCAAGTTCGCGAGAATTATCTGATCACATATATTTGTGCTTTTAGAAAAGGTAACATAATCAATTCATACATATTAATTCGATTCAAGATAAATTGTGCGGAAAACAGCGTTATTGATCCGTTTATGTGCATCCAAAAGTCCAGATTTAACAGTTGTATGGGACCCCGTTTCGTTTGCTCTCTCTTGAGATATATATAAGAGAGATTTCTTCCTCACATTGTTCGAGCGTGTTATCACTCTTATGGGACTAGCTATTAAATTTTGCATAATGGCGGCCATTTTGGTACAGACATTCTAGAGATATGGTTCGTGACAAGTTGAATTTTAAATTTGCTTACGCGACTTTCCAATTATGGAATACATTGATTTAGTGGCGTGTTCAGCTAAGATTATTTTCGTTAATGCAAAGGAGTCTGATTTACAGAACATGATACCGAGATAACTTGTTCACTCCATCAATTTGCCTCCCTTCATATAAAAACGAAGTTTTCTTTGTGAGACTAACTTTTTTTTTTTTTTTATAATATTTTTATTGAATAACATTTGAACATACGTATACATAGCTAATACAAGTTACACCTAAAGAATGCATTAATATGCAGACACACGCCTATCGCTCTGTCTTGCGCTCTCTACAGACATACCAGCTTTCATACGTAACTTACATACAATACCGACTGAGGCCACGTTCACGAACCGGGATACCTTGTCAGGGGAATACGTAGCATTTGACTTACATGTCAAAGATTTGCTAAATATGGAGTATAAACTACGAGTATTATTTTCAGTCATTGCCGTCTATTATATATTGGACAGTTTCGAAGCCTGGAAATATATATGCGCTCATGGAATTTTAGAGATTTCAGACATACAATATAAAACTATTTTTAAGGGTCAACTGTGTAATCGTTATTTGTGTTTAGTATCTAAAATCATATGTTCTAATGCTAAAATAATATACATTAAGAATTCAAGATATATCATTCATATGTGCAGGAATTGGCTTTAATTTGACGAATCGTGTGGAAATTTGGCGTGCAATTTGTCGAGGTGTGTGAACGTAGCCTTAGTGCCGTGGGTGAAGGTCGGCTGTTATCGGTGGTGAACAAGTAGATATAGTTTCTTTAACAGAGTATAAGAACATTTGATGTGGGTATATATATATATACACAATGGAAGTAATAATTAGTTATGTGCTCTGGTCGACATTTCTGTATTCATTCATGGCCAACTAAGGACGGCTATGAATAGTGGGAGTAATATAATAGTAGCAATAATAACATTTCTGGTGATAGGAGTGATTATTGTGCATTTTCTTTCACGGCAAATTTGAACAAGAACCAGTCTTTTTCGAACTCTTCCAATTTAAATTCACGGCGGGCATTATATTTTTCACATTTATATCGAAAGCGTAAATCTCCTTGGAATGACGAAATTGTAAATTTTTCTGGTGTGAATTTTGTTCTATAGATATATTGTTTTACTAAGAGCCAGAATAAATTAGTGGTATAATTGTCATTTACAGAGCGGGACCCAATTATCATTATTCGTTTAGTCGCTTGCAATTTGACATTGTTTCGGTTACCCCATGAATGTATGTCTGTCAGAAAAGTTTGAACGTGTTCACATTCCCAAAATATATGTGATATGCTTTCCTTCTTGTCTTTGCAACGCACGCATGTATCATCTTGTCGAATTTTGGCTATTTTCAGGAAGCTATTAGTTGATATAATTCTAGAGTTAATTCTATACTGAAGCCATTGAAGCTTTGTGTCAGGCGTCGTGGAAAATGGTAGTTTATTGTATATATTCCAGTCAATTTCTTCTTCGCCTATTTCTATTTGCCATTTTGCATGGGAAGTGGGTACATGGCAATCGTGGTTTAATATGTCATAGAAATCGCGTCCTCCGCGAGGATTTCTGAGTAGGGTCACAAAATTATCTGGGAGGGTGGGCATCGGGCTTCGGACAATGGGTTTTGAGATTTTGTTTGAGTACAAGATAAGCTGTCGTCGGATACTATTTAAGATAAGGAAGTTTGTACGTATTTTGTAAGTTGAGTATATCGTTTCAGTCGTATGGAAATTGCCGCTTTCTTGTAACAGATCGTGTACAAAATATATTCCCTCCTTGCGCCATGCAGCAAAATTGATAGGGCTTCCATTCATTTTTATATTGGCGTTGTTCCAGAGAGTGCATGTAGATATGTTTACATTCCTAATATTTTTTTCTAGGAAATTTGCCCATGCTTTAAGTACGTCGCGCCAAAAGTGATTTTGAACCTTTTTCGCTTTACTGTAAAAATATGAATAATGATAGGTGAGACTAACTTTTAATAAATGGATAACTTTTGGTTCCTCAACGTTGACCGTCAGTTTTCATAATCTGCAATACTTTTCAAAAGTTGCAGTCCTTTTGTTCTTTCGACCATAGTCACCGGCCGTGTCGTCGGCATATATCATTTTAAAGTATTTCATATTATAAGAGTCAAGCTAGTCGGTTCTCTGTTTACCCATCTATCGTTTTAATCCGATTTCACCATTATCAAGGAGGAATTCATCAATATCATTGTAATACAGAGAGACAAACTGGCGTAGGCCAGCGTAACAGGGGATATGTGGACAGTTTTGCATCTGATACACAAATTTAATATGACTGTACATGTTAATACTAACCCTATATACATTTCGGTTGATCCCACTGTCCATAATCTTGTACCAAAGTTTTTGTCTCCAGACCATATCAAACGTCTGAAAATCTACGAATGCACGGAATGCACATATTAATGTCTTATTAAGTTGTCTATTTACTTCACACACGGAATGTAAAAGAAAGATGTTGCCAAGCGTATAGAACAATCATTTCGAAAGCCAGACTGGTTTTCTGATATGATATCATTTTGTTCAAGGTATTATTGGATAAAATCTTCGTGAAAGGTTTTCCGAAGCAACCGATGATAGTTGTCGCCCTGTAATTATCGGGTTAACATAAATACACGTTATTTTTATAGAGAGGGACAATAGCTCCTTGTATCCGTTCTTCTGGTATAAATCCTGTATCAATTATTATGTTGAATAACTTGCAGTAAATATCAAATATTACATCAGGTGTGGTTATAAGGTACTCGGTAAAATAAGGTAATAGCCGGAAGATTTGTTATTTTTCAAAGAGGCAACAGCTAGGCGAATTTCTGCCGCAATAATGTGTCTGGTGCCAGCATCAATTTTGAAATTGTATTTATATCGTCCAAAATCAGTGCTATCTTCGTTTCTTATTGAGTTAATATTTCGGAAATTACCAGTCAAGTTATCGATGCTAACACAAATCCTATCTGAATTACCGTCCCTGAGGCTCTTCCAGTATTCTTTTGGATCCCCGAGGCGGAGCTAACACCAATCCTATTTGAATTACCGTCCCTCTTTCAGAATTTTTTTTGGATTGTACCTTGGGGGTACATGCAGATTTGTATACCTGGATGTTGATGTTTGAACCCCATGTACCTCACGATGTTGGCGGAGATAACGATTTTGTCCGACAACAATAACCAAGTCGTCTTAATTTAAGTGTGTTTTTCATGGGTTATCCGATTAATTCACGGCAATAACAACAATAGAGTAGCCGACCTAAGGATCCGGCGTCAGGTGACGCCATATTCGATCTGCGAGAGTAACGTCACGATTTGTGGAAACTGCCAGTCCAAGGGTCATTCATATACCCCCGATGTTTCATGTGTTCATATATATATATACCTCCGATGTTTCGCGCACATTCTCTTGTACCCCGCTGTCAAGGGTAACGGGGGACATGGTGAATTAAACGTGGCTTTGTAGCCAAACAGATTGCTAGTTACAACAGAATGTGGGGACATATACATGTATTGAATTGTTTCGAGGTTGACATGTGGATTTATCAACCCGAGGAAGTTAATATTCATCGAGGCCGAGGTGAATATTAACTTTCAAGGGTTGATAAATCCTCATGTCAACTTCGAAACAATGCAATAAGTGTTTTATTATATGATCTACCAATGTTATGAAGCCCCATTAGGCCTTGAACATCTCACTGACCCGTGTATATACATTTGTGTAAATGGATCCATCAAATGCACAACAATGTAGATACTTTATCATTGCCCAAACCCAAGGATTTACAATTCCTATTAATAACCATGACGTTGCTTGACTTAAAATTGTTAATATGAGCATACGTAAACGTAATTTGCGCCCGATTCACCGCTTGTTACTGTTCATGGGATTATCGGATTAGAAGGATTTGATGATATACCCTAACGCGGCACAAGAAAATAATATATACAATGTATGTAAATAATCACATCTAATGTAAATGTGGATGTTTAGCCTGCCCGTGTAATACGAGTCTCAGCTGTCTGGCCATCGACGCAGTCCTGTCTGGCATTTTGCGCGCCGATGTAGGTTGTGACGTCATGATGTACGTCTTGATGCCATGACGCCTTTACTGGTTTCCCAAGAAGCAATCTTAAAAGGATTCTGCGATCTTACAATCGGAACATATAGTTTCCGTTTGTCGGCCTTAACTTTGAGAATATTTCTTCAATCTTTTAGGCGGAAATACCGTTAGAAAATAGAAGATCAAATCTAAACGGCCAGTAAAGCCCCTAGAATCCTCTTTCGGGGCAAATATTTATAATAATTTTATAAAATATGTAAACAAAACTTTGTCATGCAATTTCAGTTTTGTTAACCAGGGCTTTGGTTTAATTTACATTCATTAAAATATCTTTGGCTCTAGGAGCATGATGTTCCTACCTATGCTGAAGTATAGCTAACATTTACCAGAACAAAGTTTTTTATTTTTGCCCTGGAGCATTTTGCCCAATTACACATTTCGAGGTGGTATTAATCAATACAAAATGGCGGCCATCGCCAACAATAATTTTTTTGATTCGGCTGACCCTTGAATTATGAATAAATTATTCTATTTTAGATAAGTTCTATCTATTGGGCTGAAAAAGTCGATTAGTGTATCTCATATCCGCATACGTCTACCCAAGGTCGCTTCGCTTCCGCGTGATTTATCATCTTCTTTTCCGTACGATTTAGTATAGGACTTTTAGAAGAAAGTTTATGATCATATAATAACATCTCATAACTCAAGTTTTAGGAGTGTAGTTTTATAGCTATATCTGTCTCGTATTTAGAAGCACGTGCTGCAGATTTCATGTCGTGGTTGAATATTTCATTTCGGTGTGCCTTTTGTGTGCTCTGGTCGTTTAGGATAAGATTGCATGATGTGCTTTGCGACACTTATTGTTAAACCATAGATTATTTTTTGACTGATCTACGAGGACGTGGCTTACCTGAAGTTAAACCTAGCGTATCTTTGGCTGACTTTGTCATAATACCTCATATTATGCTTTTAGTCTCGTTTATCGTGTCAGGATACACATGCACTATTTATCTACCGAGTCAACTGGTAGACTAAAAGAGCATTGACCGCCCATTTCGAACATTCTTCTCGTAGCTCATTGCAAGTTTGCAAAAATGGAAACAAGTAGGGGTCAGCGTGCGACATCATGTGACGTAATTTCGACCAATCAACGTCATGCGTAAATGTGCCACAGGGCTAATGCATGTTGGTGTGTAAATATAAACATGTATATGCACGCTGTTGTACCAACGAATTCATGTTTAAAGTCAGCTTAAAGCCTCTGGATCAGTTGCAGTTTGAACTTAAGATAACGGACCTGGCCTCTACATCGCGGAAAGGAGGATATATAGGCTATATCATAATTTGATACGATAGTGTTAGGTGATGAAAGAATTACAAACTTTTCCAAAACTGTGATCCGATGTGATTACCAAATCTCGTGAATTAGTGTCATTACTGGTTGCTCTTCATTTTCCAAGTTCTAAAATGAAAAAAGTTTAATCAAATTTCATAATTTTGTTGTCGTTTACCGGTCAGGAAATTACATGCAACTAATCCGTGTATAAAATAGCATTCAGTTAACATGGACCACAGCCATTTTCTCTGGCAATTATGAAGTCCTTTAATATGTAGTAAGTAATATGAAAGCTGCATGTAGGCCTACAAATGATAGCAGACCGACCCAACTATACCATAGTAGCTGATGCTCTGTATATGTATCGGTTCAAAGCTGGAACTGACTAAGCATGGTATGTCGGAGAATTATAGTTTATTTCATTACATGTTCCGGCCCTTATTCAATTCATTAAACTCATTCTGTAACAATGGTCGATTAATAGGAAATAATGCCAGGCGTACCCAAATGTATTATTTTTTGCGCAATCGTCACTTTTGACTTCCGGATTGTCGTCTGTTTACGATGTTTGTGACTATTGCTGATTTAGTTTGAACAAATATTTCAATAAATTTACGACAAAGAGTCTTATTTATCTGGGACTATTTCTTTACGCGGGCAAACAACGCATAGTTCCATGGAACGCCATCGCATGCCTTATAGAAGCCGCTGTTAATTTCGAGTTGCAATGATTGATAAAAGTATGTTTTATGGATGTTTCTGTTCAAGTAATAAATATAATCTACAACTCGTCACCAGTTTACAGTGAAATGTACAAAACTCGTCTAGTAAATTAGATCTGGACTCGTTTTTTTAATTTCGATATAAACTGGGTACGAGTTGTAGATCCTCTATATATAATAATGACAGTTATATATAGCGAGTAACCAATTACTTTATCTAATACGCTTTTCAAACATTACAATATTACCACAGTCATTTGTACATCCAACCAATGAACCGGCTGCAGCCATTGCAGGCGCTGCTCTAGATTGATCAGAACATGCTCTGATAATCATCAGCACGAAACGCTGACTGGTACTCGTTTAACGCATGAGTGGTGCGAAGCCGACACAATACGAACGACCTTGCTCAAGGGTCACGCCTTAGCGCTGGATTTGAAACAGCGAACAATCCGACAATTGCACGTCGTACAAAGCGGCCAATCCACTGATGTGTGAAGACTCACAATTTAACAGCGACGAAATTCGAACTCGCATCGCGCAGTGTTAACAGTGAATACAAGTCCGAAACTGTAACCACTGCAGCACGGAGCTACACGATATGTATAGTGTTTGTCTGAAAATGTTATTATGGTTTACATGTAATACACATCGCGATTGATCCCGCTTGTATATGATCATATTTGGGGGGATTACTTCAGTGGGTCAAAGTCGTTGTTGTGGGTAACACGCTATAGGGAACCCAGTTTGATATTCGGGTCTGCATGCGTTTTGCTGAAATGGATACTGATAGTATATCTGTATGGCCCCTGAATCAAGTGGTAATGTGTAGGAAAATGCATATTAACGGCTCACAATACGTGCGGCGGAGTACGCATCCATAAAACAAATTTCGCCATTGGCACCTCACTTCTTATTGACGTCGGTGTAGAGAGTAATGCTCATACCGTGAAATTGGGAGCCTGGATATAAATCAAAACGAATGTCAATTGGCTATTAGTTCCTGTTTGCCAACATTCGGTAGTTCGACAATTCGCCGTGTTTGTTCTGTAGATTGGATCCGGTAAGATAATCAGGATAGTTCCACTCTTTTGAGAACTGATTTAACTAATATCGAAGAAAATGAAACCTGAATACCCCTCAAGTGTCGCTGTTGAGGGAAAAACAACCAGAAATATAAACCGACAATCCTAGCAATGATATTCATTTGCTAAACTCGGTCCATATATAACTAGAATTGAACATCTTAATCCCATCATTCATGGTCAAGGCAATTAGATTCATTGGTTAGACAGGCCTAAGTCCGACATGCGGTCGATACTACAGATAAGAACCGCGCGTATACAACAACACGCCCTATTGTAACTGCGTGGTCGTAATGAGATTACTCCGCTGTATAGCAATATTAAATGTTGCCGACGTACTTGTAAAATTAGATCATTTTCGAGCACAGAGTACGGCGCGATATTGTTTACACATGCTATAAGGTTTGTTGAATGGATTGGAGAACCGTGTAGTTATTGTCATACATAGCGCATATATATATATATATATATATATATATATATATATATATATATATATATATATATATATATATACACTAGAAGGTGACCCGACTTCGTCCGGGCTTTGACCTTGAATGACCATTTTGAAGGTCAGGTGGGGTAACGATTTGACCCGTCCAAAACACTGCCCGGACAAAAGTACCCGACAAAAGTACCCGTCGAAATCCATCCGGTTTTACCCGATTTGACCTCGAATTGATCATTCTGAAGGTCAAGGTCAGGTCGGGGTCACGACTCGACCCGTCCAATACACTCAGTGGACAAAGGTAACCCCACGTATCAAATTTCGTCAAAATCCCATCAAAATTGGCGATTTGACCTCGAATTGACCCGATTTCAAGGTAAAGGTCACGTCGCACGGGCAAATGAATATGCTTATGAGACTCCCCACACGAAAGTACCCCCACATACCAAGTTTCATCGAAATCCCGTGATATTCGGTCGTTTGACCTTGAAATTATCAGATTTCAAGGTCACGTCGCACGGGCAAATTAACAGGCCCATGTCACTCCCCGGCCGAAAATACCCCCACATACCAAGTTTCATCGAAATCGGCTCGGCCGTTTTCGAGTCCATTGGAAACAGACAGACATACACACACACAGACAGACAGACAGATCTTCCAAAATATATAATAGATATATATATACTAGCTGGTGGACTCGACTTCGTCCGGGCTGTTTCCCCTCTGCTTTTCGGCGAATTGCGCGGTTTGACCTTGAATTGACCATTTTGAAGGTCAAGGTCAGGTCGAGGTCACGATTTGACCCGTCCAAACACTCCCCGGACAAAAGTACCCGACAAAAGTACCCGTCGAAATCCGTCAGGTTTTACCCAATTTGAATTTGAATTGACCATTTCGAAGGTCAAGGTCAGGTTGGGGTAACGATTTGACCCGTCCAAAACACTCCTCGGATAAAAGTAACCCTATGTATCAAATGTTGTCGAAATCCCGTCAAAATTCGCGATTTGACCTTGAATTGACAATTTTGAAGATCAAGGTGAGGTTGGGGTCACGATTTGACCCGTCCAAATACTCCCAGGACAAAAGTACACATGGGTATCAAATTTCGTCAAAATCCGTCCGTTATACCCGATTTGACTTTGAATTGACCTTTTTTCAGGTCAAGGTCAGGTCTGGGTCACGATTTGACCCATCCAAAACACTCCCCGGACAAAAGTACCCATGGGAATCAAATTTCGTCGAAATCCGTCCGTTTTACCCGATTTGACCTTGAATTGACATTTTTGAAGGTCAAGGTCAGGTCGGGGTAACGATTTGACCCGTCCAAAAGACTCCCCGGACAAAAGTATCCGTAGGTATCAAATTTCGTCGAAATCCGTCCAGTTTTACCCGATTTGACCTTGAATTGACCTTTTTGAAGGTCAAGTTCAGGTCGGAGTCACGATTGGACCCGTCCAGAACACTCCCTGGACAAAATTAACCCCAGGTATCAAATTTCGTCAAAATCCTTCTGGCAGTTTTCCCGGCCATAGCTAACAGACAAACAGACAGACAAACAAACAGAAGTATCAAAATATATATTAGACTAGAAGGTTGACCCGACTTCGTCCGGGCTTTGACCTTGAATTGTCCATTTTGAAGGTCAAGGTCAAGTGGGGTCACGATTTGACCCGTCCAAAACATTGCCAGGAGAAAAGTACCCGACAAATGTGCCCGTCGAAATCCATCCGGTTTTACCCGATGACATTGAATTGATCATTTTGAAGGTCAAGGTCAGGTCGGGTTTACGATTTGACCCGTCCAAAACACTCAGTGGACAAAAGTAACCCTATGTATCAAATTTCGTGGAAATCCCATCGAAATTCGCGATTTAACCTTGAATTGACCCGATTTCGAGGTCAATGTCACGTCGCACGGGCAAATCAATAGGCTTATGAGACTCCCCATACGAAAGTATCCCTAGATACTAATTGTCATCGAAATCCCGTGATATTCGGGCGTTTGACCTTGAAATGACCCGATTTCATCAAGGTCAATGTCACGTCGCACGGGCAAATTAATAGGCCTATGCCACTCCCCGGCCGAAAGTATCGCCACACACCAAGTTTCATCGAAATCCCGTGATATTCGGGCGTTTGACCTTGAAATGACCCGATTTCAAGGTCACGTCGCACGGGCAAATTAATAGGCCTATGTCACCCCCCGGCCGAAAATACCCCCACATACCAAGTTTCATCGAAATCGGGTCGGCCGTATTCGAGTTCATCGATTACACACACACACCCCAACGCACAGATCTTCCAAAATTTATAATAGATAGCCGATGAGCCCGACGTTGTCCGGGCTATTCAAAATCCAAATTTCAAGTCGATAGCTCCACCCGTTTCCGAGATCTGGTCTGCGCATGCGCGAAGCTGGCGTCGCACGGGCTCGGCGACCCGATAAAATTCGTATCCGGGGCAAGATACATTCACATAGCAAATTTCAAGTCGATAGCTCCACCCGTTTCCGAGATCTCGTATGCGCATGCGCGAAGCGGGCGCCACACGGGCTCGCCAATACGACAACGTCGACCGCCTGGTCAAACTACACACACGTACCAAGTTTCGTCCCGATCGGTCGAGAATCGTAGATTTGTATAAATGACAGACAAACAGACAAACAGACAGAGAGAGGTCTTCAAAATATATATGACATATATATTCATTGCTGCATACCAATGAGTGCATGTACTGAATGTACATAGACGATTCAGACAGGTTCCATATATTTCCGACCTCCAGATATAAATATAGCAGGCACAAGATTTCAGGATAATTGGGATAATTTCCGCGACATAACTCATATATAATTACTACTTAGTGCAGTTCTAGGATTTCTCGGAGATTAATGTCAGGGAATTATTCGCATGACAAGCCAATGAAGATTTCCAGACCTTCCTGTTTCGACAAATTTCCATAATATGATCTTTTATAGTCGCATATGGCGTCACACATCCAGGTGTTTTATGTTATATATGATTCAAATTAATCTAATTCGGTGAACTTCCAAACTCTATGTGCCTATCAAATGGGCAACACGAAGATCTGGACATTGAACAATCTTCCAACAATGCGAATAAACATCCAACATTACAATGTCCTGAAGTGTGTGTACATACTGTTAAAAATATCGACGTCAGTTCAAATACCGCGCAACATTGCTGCCAACCTTTGAGCGTTAAACATACTGTCAGGCTGTAGCATATTCCACGGTACAAAACCATTAAAGTAACTGGCAGATTGTAACCAGTGACTCTCAGATCTTGGTATTTGTTTTTACTGTTCGACATCCTTCATTAAATATCATGACCATAACTAATAACGGACAGATCAATGTTGTTTTTCACGGGTCAACAGGTGTCAAGAACAATTTTGTGCTCTTAATTTGCTAATTTACCATAGAATTAGCCAAGAACCCGTGTTGACAATACGAGGAGCCTCGTGTCGTTTTATTCGGATTAAAGGCTGCGTACGCCTGATGTGCGCACATTTTACTGACTATAAATAATGGCTATAAATAAAAAACACGACAACAGATGAAAAACTAACCCATTTAGTTTTTTAAGCTATAAGTTATTAATAGATAATTAAAAAACTAAATGGGTGAGCTTTCAGTTATGATCGATCGAGTAATAGTAATTTTGACCATTCTAAAACATGACTTAGGCATCCCTTTTAAGACATAAAGGAACACAACTATCACAGTTAAAATTCAAATTTATGCTTCAAAAGTAAAACATCTGAATGGCATACTTGAGTGGTAACATGTAAGGCGTGAACTTGTCCAGAACGGCGCACGCGTACGTCACGACAATATCAGTAACAGTCACCACTGTGTAGGAACGGAAGTGAACGATGTATCGCGGTAATCGAACATAAATAAAAGTCGCTCGCCTCAGCTTGACTACGGTACGTATATTTTCGTCTTTCCCTCCAATTGTGTCAAAATCCCAGCCCGGATGCCAACCTGCCTCGATGAGGGGTATGTTTCGCTACATTTTCGTACTAATTTCGTTTCAGTACTGTGTCTAGTTCTCTCGTAAATCAAGTTTAAACCTCCTATTTTCGTGCTAAATACACGTCACGTTTGCGATCAAAAGCACATTTTTCAAACTATACCACGTCTTATTTTATAACAAAGACATGTTTTGCATGCCTTAATATCCCATTGAAAGCCACGCTTAGCGTTTGTCCCCCGTTTCATGTGTTTTCCCGAAATACGAGCCCGATTTCAAAGCGTGGTTCTCCAACAGAATTGAACGCACGGTTATATTTGACAAAAAAACATTGAACGCACGGTATTTTTATTATTATTTGTATTGAACGCACGGTAAACATTCGATTACACCATGTAAAATGCCTTACACTTAAAAAAAATTGTATATTGGAGATAGATAGATAAGATAAGATTTAATCGTTATAAGAAACCACAATGGTACATAACGCTTTACACAAATAATGACAAAAGACAAGTTTACAAGTAAATAACAATATGAGGAACAAAAATAACAATATAACAATAGATAACTGTCACTGTGGTTATCGGTAATCAAGTGGTGGACTGGTGCACAATATTGGAATAATCTCGAAGTATTGCTCTCTCTCTCTTTCGTGGAGAGGTTAGTTATGAGTGTGATGAATCTTGTGGTTATATCACTGTCGAACGTACCCACGAAAATGTCAGAAGCTACCTCGGTTGGTAGAATTGAATAATTGATGCCCGAAATTTGTCGGATGTCGTTGAAAAAACTTGTTCTGATAGTGGCGTAAGCTGGGCATATAAAGAGGAAATGATGTTCGTCCTCGGTCGCGTCAAGACAGATGGGACAGCAACGATGGTCGTTGGTAGATGTATCAGATTGTTTATCTTTTGACTTTGTGATATGTTTTCGATGTCGGGCTGTTTCAATCGATAATTTGTGAGAGCTAACGCGTAACTGTGTGAATTTTGAAATATTAGTTCTACTGATATTTAACTGCAAATATGTCTCCATTTGAAAATCATGTTTCGTCCTCCGATAGAATGTGAGTTTTTTGTCTTTTCTCAATCGGGCACGCCACCAGTCAATGTAGCGGCCTTGCAATTGTGTTTTAATTGAGCGTAAAATGGCCGTTTTATTGAGAGTCGCCTGAGCTTGCCATACCGGCCCAAAGCCTAGATGCTCTAAAATGGATGAAAAACTGGAAACCCAAGTCGACTGCTTTGTTGAGACGGAATGTTTATAACATTGTGATGCTATTTCCCTGTGATCTAACTCAAGCAAATGGAACCAAAATTTTATTGCTCGAATAATTAACGAGATGTCCGCGATGGAGTGAAAACTGAATCGCTAGTATTAAAATAGATTCTAGACCACCAATAACAAACACATAGCTGGTACCAAAATATGCTATATTAGGGTTTTATGTGGAGTGGCATGGGGTTCTGAACCGATATAAATATAATGTCCATGTATGAATATGGATGTGGTTGTACCCCCCCCCCCCCAATTGATCAAATAATTTAGCTCTCAAGCTGGTACCAAAATATGCTATATTAGGGTTTTATGTGGAGTGGCATGGGGTTCTGAACCGAAATAAATATAATGTCCATGTATGAATATGGATGTGGTTGTACCCCCCCCCCCCCCATTGATCAAATACTAGTAATAGTTGGAAAATTTAACCCTCCAATTTAACAGCATGCAGTTGGAAAATTCAGACTTTAACCAGGTAGAATCTTGATCTTTCTGGCTTGATTTTAGTCTAAATTTGCATTTTTTATTTAGCCTAGTTGAAAAATTCCAACTCAATGGTGAAACGGTAGTCGGGTATTTTAAAACTATAGATTAACTATATTTTATAATGTGTTAGTATTTGTCCAAAATACGACACAATGTATCTTGTTTTCGTGGAAATGCGTCACATGATATGATGTTCTCGAAATAACACAATATAACACAGTATAAACTAGTATAGTTTTATGTAAGTAAAATATTACCTTCGACCAAAGATGGTGGGGTTCCAAGGTTACACTCGAGATAGCGAAACCGTCCATGTGCACAAGCTGGTGCATGGGTATACAATAATATCGACACATAATACGGGTCATCCTAAGTCCCACATATGGGCGTATATTTAAAGAGCATTTTATGATTATAACAGTTCCATATACTAGTATCATATATACAGCGTTTTGATTGAACCTAATTGTCATGAGATCACGAATATATTCAAATTCAACGAGTGGCTCACCATAATTATCCTTACCACGCATAGTTTGGACATGTGTGGTAATTTTTGAACAAACAGTACGATGCACAAACTGGAGTCTGCCTGGACTTTTTTATGGAACAATATTTTGAATTTTCCGCTGACATAAATTAACTATGACACAAATAATTCCCTGATAATGGACTGATAGGCTAAATAAAAAATGCAAATTTAGACTAAAATAAAGCCAGAAAGATCAAGATTCTACCTGGTTAAAGTCTGAATTTTCCAACTGCATGCTGTTAAATTGGAGGGTTAAATTTTCCAACTATTAGTAGTATTTGATCAATGGGGGGGGGGGGGAGTACAACCACATCCATGTTCATACACGGACATTATATTTATTTCGGTTCAGAACCCCATGCCACTCCACATAAAACCCTAATATAGCATATTTTGGTACCAGCTTGAGGGCTAAATTATTTGATCAATTGGGGGGGGGGGGGGGGTACAACCAAGTCCATGTTAATGCATGGACATTATATGTATTTCGGTTCAAAACACATTGCCACTCCATATAAAACCCTATTATAGCATGTTTTTGGCACCAGCTTGAGGGATAAATTAAAAGTTTTATATGTTGAAACAAAGATTGTAGATTGCGACCGTAATATGAGTTCAATTATGTCCATATGTGTTTGTTATTGGTGGTCTATAATCTATTTTAATACTAGCGATTCAGTTTTCACTCCAATATACAAAAATGTTTAAGTGTAAGGCATTTTACATGGTGTAATCGAATGTTTACCGTGCGTTCAATACAAATAATAATAAAAATACCGTGCGTTCAATGTTTTTTTGTCAAATATTACCGTGCGTTCAATTCTGTTGGAGAACCACGCTTTGAAATCGGGCTCGTATTTCGGGAAAACACATGAAACGGGGAACAAACGCTAAGCGTGGCTTTCAATGGGATATTATGGCATCCAAAACATGTCTTTGTTATAAAATAAGACGTGGTATAGTTTGAAAAATGTGCTTTTGATCGCAAACGTGACGTGTTTTTAGCACGAAAATTGGAGGTTTAAACTTGATTTACGAGAGAACTAGACACGGTACTGGAACGAAATTAGTACGAAAATGTAGCGAAACATACCCCTCATCGAGGCAGGTTGGCATCCGGGCTGGGATTTTGACACAATTGGAGGGAAAGACGAAAATATACGTACCGTAGTCAAGCTGAGGCGAGCGACTTTTATTTATGTTCGATTACCGCGATACATCGTTCACTTCCGTTCCTACACAGTGGTCACAGCTAGTTGGATTGAAACCTTCGACAAAAGTGACCCCGTAATACCTGCATGATGACTTGACGACAATGTTCTCCTATAGTCACACATTTTTCGATGAAATTTGATAGCATGATGCATCAAACCGTGTACTGAATATCACCATCAATATCAGTGAGTCATAGATAGTTTGATATACATATTCTAACCAATAGCGGACTCCGTAAATTGGCGTAATAATTAGGCGATAACTTGGAAAATGGCGACAATGTTCTCATATATCCACAACGAAAATTGATAAAGATGATGCATCGGTCCGTGTAATTATAGTAGTTCATTATTATTAGTTGCACTTGTATATTAGTAAGTTGGAATTGTGATAATCCGTCAGTTCACTGTTGTTGACAAATGCTGTTGTTAACATCGAAGCTCTTATGAATTCCTCTGGTGCGTTTATTCTCTTCTGTAAATGTATCATTGTATGTGCTTTGAAACAATCAGAACACTGTCAGTGTCAACTGGATTGAACTTGGCAAGTTCAAAAACTGACAACAACATCAACAGTCAACATTGTAATTTCTGGGTTCTTGTTGCTGATATTATTGCCACAAGTGGTTGACATCCAATTATTGTGCATTACTCAGGTGCGTGTATCCTCTCGTGTAAGTACACGTATACGTGTTTTGATAAACTATAAATTTGAGCATCAACCTACGAGTTGAATCAGTCAAGTCGTAGCCGACTAGCCGACTAGCCTCGAAGACAATTCACAATTTAGTCGAAAAATATCACCCACAGGCCGGTTTTCGCAGCTTCAGAACTTGTCCGGTTCACATAGAAAATCAAATCAGACAATCTTAGTATTATTCCACCACTGTATAAGTCAGCTTCTCTCAAATGTAATAGTTAAAAGCAATCATGAATTCACGATGCAAAGTATTCGTTAATGATAAATGTAACTGGGTTCACGAGCGTATTTATTTATTACTGGACGCCAGCCGCCGGGATGCATTGCTCTGAATTAACATGCCGAATAACTGTCGGAATGCATTGTACTGAATACACTTAATATCAGCATTGCAGAGTCATATTTAGTCATACTGTATGGAGTCACGGCCGTGTATAATTTTGTCATCGATAATACTGTTGAATTTTGACGGCATGAACTTGTAATCATGCACACTTGTAATTTAGACCAATTTATAATAAATCATAAATCAACGGTGTTTCACCGTTGAACTGATGCAACGGTACGGGACCGTCTAACATTAAAAGTTTAAGTAATTACTAATCTAGATGGTCGAATTAAATAAAACATAGAATAAAATTTCCTTTCTGATGCTATATTATATAGTACATTTCCATATGCTATGGACCTTTAACCGTTTGATCCCGACTGGCCGCAAAAGCGGCCAGCCAGAAAACGTTCATACACCCGACTGGTCGCAAAAGCGGCCAGCAGCATTCAGTGACATCATAAACCTTTGTAGCATGTGTATACATGTTATAATCATTGGTATATCCACTTATATCTATGTAAATGATCCCAAGGAACTTCAGCAGTGCGATGGGTGCGTGTGTGTGGGTTTGTTGCCGACTAGTTGGGGTAGAAAAACATGCGCATGCGCACAGCGCAGAATTCAACAAATGTACATTATTTGAAGCGATTCGGATAAAGCTCTAAATTGTTGCGCGGTTCGCAGGATTGTAGAAAGACACCATTTCGCTCACTCTTTTTGGTTTAAATTAGTATTGCATACATAATCAGTGTTCTGTCATATGTGAGGAAGGCACACGCAGTTTCTTATTTGAGTCGATTTTTTTCGCGCATGCGCATAGGATAAAATGATAAATGTATGGATTTATGTGAAATGATACAATCACATCAAGGATCTCCATAGTACAGAAATTTGCGTTATACAGCTGCACGTTTTGACATTGCACCAGAGTAGTACTGTGGAAATGGGTTGCATGGTCACAATACCATCTAGTCCGATCTACTTGCGCGTGCACATTACAAACACGTGGTCAAATCGTGCATTTTTGAGCAATTATGTAAAATTTAAGACTCGTGGCACCATTTAAACATGACCATCACCGCGCCCTATAGGCGGTGTCTAAAATGGGACGTAATGCCGTTGAATGGACAGGGAAGTGGTGTCATTCGGTCACTTGGGCTATATGCTTAGCAACCATTGATACCGTTAAATACAAACTACATGTAGGTTCAATCTTCTGACCTGATGTATCTCCAGTTTCACAATAGGGTATTGACTGCATAGAAAATGCCGTTTCTTAGCGCGGAATTATACGACGCTATAAGCTATAATTGCATTATACTTTCAGTTCCGGGTAGTTGCTTAGAAACCGTTATAAGGGAGTGACCGTGTGGTAAAGTATACCGTTCTAAAACAAATACACAGTGGCCCATGGGAACTGAACATACCTGTAAAATTTCAGACCTGTAGCACCATTTGAACATAACCATCAGCATGTGCATGCCAAGAATGTCTAAATTGGGGCATAATACAATTGGATTCACAGGGCAATGGTGTCATTCGATCATTTGGGGTATTTGCTTAGCAACCGTTGCTATCCTTAAATACAAGTTATGATCAGAATTCTGGCCAGATATATCTCAAATTTCACAATAGGGTGTTGACTGCATCAAAAACGCCATTTCCTTGGGCTGAATTACGACCGTAAAAGCTATAAGCCTATAATTGTATTTTACTTTAAATATCGGGTAGATGCATAGCAACCGTTACCAGGGAGTGACCACGTGGCAATGTAACCAGATCGTAAAATAATCAGTGGTCCATGGGGAACATACATCTAAAGTTTCAGAAATGTGACACCACTTGAACATAAACAACACCATACATCTAAACACTGGCCACAATATAAAAAATACCACTGGGAGCCCAGGGTCAGGGTGTCGATCGTTGTGGGGAGCCAGGATTCAAAGGGACAATGTCATAATGTCATATATTTGGGCTCTAACGATCACACGTTTAACAGTGAATTCCTAAATTAGTTTCTAGCTTAGTACTAGTAATCATAATTCTAGTCCATGATGTTCCCCGTGGGGGAACGGGTTATGTACCTGCGAATGATCCCCTAATGTAGCACCATGTTTGTCCTGGTTCTTCCTGGAATAACTGTGGTACTAGTTTGGTAGAGCTAATTTTGGTACGGTAAGAATGTGGAGTCGTTCTGTGGAATTAGCATTTATTTTTACAATAGAAACATACGGACATTCCGGTATAGTTGGAAGCGGTCCACACAACAATCGGAACTCCGATTGTAATATGTGAAGTGACTGAACGGCGGAGTTTCGGAAAAAAAAGTAACATAACACAGTCTTACACATTCTTATATATAAAGCATGTACAGGTGTGAATTAACGACGCGGGATTCGATCAACAGATTTGCATTATAAAATATCCGATCACCACAGTGGCATTAACAGTTTGACAAATAATTAAATATTAAAAGTAAAGCTTATAATACGTGCGATGAATGGTAATTAATGAGCAACCCGCTTGAGCAAGAATTGACAAGTTGCATATGAAAATCCAGCTGATTAATACCAAGAAAAGGTTGGAATTGCGAGAAAGCCTAATCTAACAAAGAAACGAGCCTAACGCGAATACTATAGAAACGAACCACACATCTGATACAGTCAAACCAATGTAGGTAAACAATGAAGTAATTGTCCAAAAAATAGCACTCTGACACTAGGATGACCGTAGTATTTAATGTTTGACTTTAAACATATTTTAATGTATCTATAATTATATATACATAGGGATCGGGGCACAAGTTACATACCTTACAACTTGCCCATCTCCTGATGTATATCCTCAAAACTTAGCACTTGGCTTTGACCATGTGCATGTTTGAAACGACCATCAATATCCGTGATGGATAAAGCATTACACCGCATTGCCGGACAACAATCAAACGTGCAACTGATTCAGCACCACTGATTCAACATACCAAAACGTTATAGCTGATGCTCTTCTCAGACCTCGCTCGTAGAAATACATGAGATGATCTATTCTCACATGGGGTGATCTCTTCTAACAATATAGCTTTCTGTTATAATTATCAGCCTACAACTGACTACTTTTATACCAAAGACTTTGAGTTGTTTCAATTGCCAAAGGTATGGCAATGTCCAAGAAAACTACCAAAGCAAATAAATAAGTCCCGCTTTCCAGCCCTGGTCACGATTATAAAGACTGTTAAAAATATATTAGTTGTTCAAATTGTCGTGGGGCAAACCCTATACTTGATCACTCGTCTCCATTTTGTGAACCAGAATTCAAATTTAAGAACATTCAAGTGCCAGAAAAGAATCGTGCTCCATGGCCAGTGCCTCCAGAGTAAAAATGTGTCACAAGAAACAGAAATGTCTGCAGAATATGTACCAATGGAACAAGCTGCTGCAAATAAGGAGTATATTTTTGCTGCCACAAATGTTGGCTAAATTACTAACAAAATTCATACATGACCTTATTAAGTCACATATCAAACAACGAAAACTCTTGTTCAGAAAAGCAAAAGCTAGAAAACCCACAAAAACACACATTCTTCCGTCTGGTGGCAAACATTCAATAAACTGTCAGACAGAACCATAAATAACTAAATATGTGTGGAATAACTGCTTACACTCATCAAACATTAAAAAGACTGACGATTTAAATAACTACTTGTGCAGTATTTCCACCGTCGACGACTCATCTGCCAGCATACCCAATGTCACACATTTGACTTGTTATCATCTACATTGCTAAACGAAATAGGTATAACTTAAACCGACATTTCTGAAACCCTGACAAATCTTGTGGTTGATAAGTCTACTGTCATGACGAGATAAGTCCGCGCATCGTTAAACGTTGTCCCAGTCTGCGTCATCCTCTCAAGGTAATGTTCATCATCGTTATCCATATAAGGGGATTAAAGTCGCCATGACGTTTAACGCGTTAATAGCAACCACCAGCTCGCCGCAGGCGAGCGTGGTTGTTTATACCTTAGGCAGGTGAATGACGTCATATAATTTTTTTTATATTTTCTATACGATGAGAGGAAATTCAGGAAAGGGTGTATGCTATTTAGCGAAATTGACACGTGACTTCCGATTAGCAAGTGTTTAAAATTGTGGAATCAGAAGTGGCACGGCTCATGCCGTCATTCACGTCATGTTGGCTGCGTATGTGCAGCATTAACTCTTTCACGATGGGAGATGCGCTGGTGCAGCATTAATGTTTTTATTACGGGAGCTGTGCTGGTGCAGCATTAACCATTTCACGACGGGAGCTGTGCTGGTGCAGCATTAACCCTTTCATGACGGGGAGCTGTGCTGGTGCAGCAATAACCCTTTCATGACGGGAGTTGCGTTGGTGCAACATTAACCTTTTCATGACGGGAGCTGTGCTGGTGCAGCATTAACCTTTTCATGAAAGGAACTGTGCTGGTGCAACATTAATTTTTTTATAATGGGAGCTGTTCTGGTGCAGCATTAACATTTTTTTATGATGGGAGCTGCGTTGGTGCAACATTAACCAACTCATGATGGGCTGCGCTGGTGCAGCATTAACCATTTCATGACGGGAGATGCGCTGGTGCAGCATTAATTATTTCATGACGGGAGCTGCGTTTGTGCAGCATTAACCCATTCATGAAGGGAGCTGCGCTGGTGGAGCATTTACTCTTTCATGACGGGAGCTGCGCTGGTGCAGCATTAATTTATGACTGGAGCTGCGTTGGTGCAGCATGAATTATTTTATGATGGGAGCTGCGTTGGTGCAGCATTAACCCTTTCATGAAAGGAACTGTGCTGGTGCAGCATTATTTTTTTATGATGGGATCTGTGCTGGTGCAGCATTCATTGTTTTATGATGGGAGCCGTGCTGGTGCAGCATTAACCTTTTTTATGACGGGACCTGCGTTGGTGCAGCCTTAACCCGTTCATGGCGGGAGCTGCGCTGGTGCAGCATTAACCATTTCAAGACGGGACCTGCGTTGGTACAACATTAATTAATTCATGACGGGAGCTGCGCTGGTGCAGCATTAATTATTTTATGATGGGATCTGTGCTGGTGCAGCTTTAGCCATTTCATGACGGGAGCTGCGTTGGTGCAGTATTAATTCTTTATGATGGGAGTCTTTTATGATGGGAGTTGCGTTGGTGCATCATTAACCCTTTTATGACGGGAGCTGCGTTGGGGCAGCATTAATTATTTCATGACGGGAGCTGCGTTGGTGCAGCATTAATTATTTTATGATGTGATCTGTGCTGGTGCAGCATTAACCCTTTCATGACGGGGGCTGTGTTGGCGCAGCATTAACCCGTTCATGACCGGAGCTGCGCTGGTGCAGCATTAATTATTTCACGACGGGAGCTGCGTTGATGCAGCATTAATTATTTTATGATGGGATTTGTGCTGGTGCAGCATTAACCATTTCATGATTGGGAGCTGCGCTGGTCCAGCATTAACCCTTTCATGATGGGAGCTGCGCTGGTGCAGCATTAACCCTTTCATGACGGGAGCTGGGTTGTTGCGGCATTAATTATTTTATGATGGGATCTGTGCTGGTGCAGCATTAACCCTTTTATAACTGGAGCTGTGCTAGTGCAGCATTAACCCTTTCATGACTGGGAGCTGTGCTGGTGCAACATTAACCTTTTTGTGACGGGAGCTGTGCTGGTGCAGCATTAATTCTTTCATGACGGGAGCTGCGTTGGGGCAGCATTAATTCTTTCATGACGGGAGCTGTGCTGGTGCAGCTTTTACCTTTTTATGATGGGAGCTGCGTTGGTGCAGCATTAACCCTTTCATGACGGGAGCTGCGCTGGTGCAACATTAACCCTTTCATGACGGGAGCTACGCTGGTGCAGCATTAATTATTTCATGACGGGAGCTGCGTTGGTGCAGCATTAATTATTTTATGATGGGATATGTGCTGGTGCAGCATTAACCCTTTTATAACTGGAGCTCTGCTAGTGCAGCATTAACCCTTTCATGACTGGGAGCTGTGCTGGTGCAACATTAACCTTTTTGTGACGGGAGCTGTGCTGGTGCAGCATTAATTCTTCCATGACGGGAGCTGCGTTGGGGCAGCATTAATTCATTCATGACGGGAGCTGTGCTTGTCCAGCGTTAATTATTTTATGATGGGAGCTGCGTTGGTGCAGCAGCATTAACCCTTTCATGGCGGGAGCTGCGTTGGTGCAGCATTAACCCTTTCATGAAAGGAACTGTGCTGGTGCAGCATTAATTATTTTATGATTGGAGCTGTGCTGGTGCAGCATTTATTCTTTTATGATGGGAGTTGCGTTGGTGCACCATTACCCTTTCATGACGGGAGCTGCGTTGGGGCAGCATTAATTCTTTCATGACGGGAGCTGTGCTGGTGCAGCTTTTACCTTTTTATGATGGGAGCTGCGTTGGTGCAGCATTAACCATTTCATGACGGGAGCTGCGCTGGTGCAGCATTAACCCTTTCATGACGGGAGCTACGCTGGTGCAGCATTAATTATTTCATGACGGGAGCTGCGTTGTTGCAGCATTAATTATTTTATGATGGGATCTGTGCTGGTGTAGGCATTAACCCTTTCATGGCGGGTAGCTGTGCTGGTGCAGCATTAACCCTTCCATGGTGGGAGCTGCGTTTGTGCATCATTAACCCTTTCATGACGGGAGCTGTGCTGGTGGAACATTAACCCTTTCATGGCGGGAGCTGTGCTATTGCAGCATTAACCCTTTTATGACAGGCGCTGCATTGGTGCAACATTAACCATTTCATGACGGCAGCTGTGCTGGTGCAGCATTAATTATTTTATGGCGGGACCTGCGTTGGTGATGAAAAGCAAATTCGGGATACAGCATGTGTGGTTGCTCCACTACGTGTCACGTATGATTCATATTATATATAGAGTTATGGTATTGCAATATAGTAATTAGAGTTGTAGTGTTTTTAAGCTGATCACGATATATGAGTTAATATCACCATACGCTAACGTACTTAACGAACCATAGCTAAACCACACGCATAAGCTAGTATATATCTGTGCCTGTTTTAGTCTTATAAAAATAACTTCATAGATGCGTATTCCCATCAAATAAGATTCATTTAGGCCTTATATCGTGATGTGAACAGGATTAATTTCACTCCAGACATGCACAAGGATTCATCGAAAGAGTTGCAATGGTCCTATAGCTAACAATTTTGTGTATACATTAGGTCAATCAAACATCAGGTCATTGAGAAATCAGAGATTCACAATGCAAACAAACTACGAGCTCTCAAAGACTTAAAACCTAAAATAAAACAACATAATTTTTAAGCCGTTCCTTTTGTACAAATTATTATAGAATATAAACCCCCAATATCAAACTAAAAGTATTCAAAAATCAAGACTGTTTGTTGTTGTGGAGAGGGGAGTATTTTGCTGAAATTAACCTTTTTAATATTGACGCTGTGTGCGCAATCCGATTGAAATATGTACTATACGATGAAGCTTGTCGATTTCATTAACTTCATTTTATTCATAATATGTCATCATGTCGATTTCAATGAAACTCGACGAACAACCTGAGTGTATCTTCTGCTTTGTTCATAAGTATGTGTTCCCTGTCGATTCATGAAAATAGAAGGATATCTGAGGATTATCAGATTCACGTATGTACTATGTACTATGTAATATTAGGATAATTTAAACGCGATATAATAACGTTTGCATGCACCACGAATTTCGATTTCGATTCCAGAATTGTCTCCCGCCCTGCAAGAGTGATTGAGATTTTCTCATTGCACTCACGATTTATATTTTAGGCAACTCCAATGCAAATATTTGACAGTCCTTAATATGTCATAATTATGTTCTCAATAAAATTAAATCGCCGCTACAATGAACTTCACTGCATGTACATAATTCCGATAGTAACTCCCCTCATTTTGGAACGCCGGTAACTGACAGACACACATGTTTCCGATTACGACATTAATGGTTTAAGCCCACCGATCTATTAGATAATAATTGGTGACGTCACAAAATCAGATATAGACTATATACGACCCAAAGCGTCCGTAGTTGTATTTCTGGTGGCAGAACATGTTGTCAAATTGTTCTTTGCACGTCTTCACATAATCGGCCGCTACAATATGTTCAGGTAAAGCGTTCCATTCGGTAATAACTCTTTGGATGAAGAAATGTTCACGTACACATTTAGTCACTTGGTGCTTTTGCAATTTGTAACTGTGCCCGCGAGTTCCTTTGCACAATGCGTCGTCAAAGAAGACATGTCTGTTTATGTTATAGAAGTCGTGTGTGATCTTATATACTTCGATCATGTCTCCTCGAGTTCGCCTGTATTTAAGGGACATGAGACCTGTTTTAACAAGGCGGTCTCGGCAGGTCATGTTCCAGAATGTTGCAATCATTTTGGTGGCACTTTTTGGACTCTCTCTATGGCTCTCGAGTGTTTAAGCAGGTAGATATTTCTCACCGTGGTCCCATACTTAAGAATCGGTCGCATTAGTGTCCTGGTCAGTGTCTCAATGAATATAATTCGGTTAGATTTCTTGATGGCCTCGTGTATCTTGATAACATTTCAGATGTTCGTCTATATATATATACACCAAGCTCCTTTTCGAATACAGATCGCAGAAACGGCAGTCTGATCCCAGTGCCTGTCATATAATACGGATTTATTGAGTTGTTGTGTCCAAAATGGATTATGTGGATTTTTTCGAAATTAAAATTTAGCTGCCAGTCATTGGATCATTTGCTTACGCTATCTACAGACTCTTGAAGGTTTGTGCTAATTGGCGAACCATAGATCTTCGTGTCATCAACGAACATTTTGCAAGAGTACACAATGTTTAAAGTGCTAATGGCTAATTCCTTCTTCCCCCATGAATGGAAACGCGCAAATGTCGTCCCCATATTCAAAAACGGTGATTGAACAAACCGTGGAAACTATAGACCCCATTCTCTGCTCAGCTGTATTGTATATGAAAAATGCATACTTAAATATCTCACAACGAACAATATATATATATATATATTTTTTTTAAATATCTTTATTTACATATTAACTTCAAGATACAAAAACATATAGCCATGTGTTCACAAAGTATATTGACACATGTGTTAACATGATAATATCAATCAGAAATATAAATCATAAATATAAAGAAGGGTTTGGGTGGGTGGTGGGGGTGCTCATTTGTTTTCACGGTAAATTCGTATATGTGGTATGCTCTTTTAACTGTTAACTTAGTGGACTATTTGCATGCGCTGCCTCTAATGACATGAAGTAAAATAAATCAAGAAGTAAGTTGAAGTCAATAGTACTGTACGGTATAGATAGATAGATAAATAGAACAATATTCTATGCAAGAACCATATGTGTAGCAATTTTCCTATGTATATCTTATAAGCTTATAATGAACGCTTATAATGTACCAATTTTCCTACGTATATTTTATAAGCTAATAATGAACGCTTATTTATGCCCCCTTAAGTTCCCTGAGCGACCAGCAACAAATTAGCAAACCAATCACAACGTCAAGCGGCGGAAAGCACACAAAAGATGGTGTTGCTATTCTCGTTCGCAATGATATTTCCGCAAATTGTGATGAATCGGAAACGGGTTATACTCACATTGTCTGCATTTAGCTCAGCCTGAAGTAAAATACTTGATTTCAGTCATACTGCGTATCTCCCGAACGTGAACCATGTGGGTGAATAATTTAATGAGTATATGAGTATTTAGAGAAGCTAGAGATATGTTGTATTCACAGGGTGGGGTTATTCCACAATTTGAACGTACAGTGTGCAGTGAGGTACAAAAGTTCATTCTCTCAGTTGATGATAGTGTAGTATAGAGCTGATTTCCGGGTTGAAGATTTTCAAGAAGACAGATCAAAGTCTGGGAATTAGTCATTTTAATTTGTACATGGATCAACAGATTTAACAGCAGCAACAATATATATATGAAGACCCCGTCGGACCGCATAGCATGCAGCCCGACGGGTAAACATGTCCGACAGCAACAACTTCCAAATTCGAATTCCGTCCCTATCGAAAATTACCGTAGCTTTTTATCCATGTGTGTTTGTGAAAGTTTCCAAGTTACAAACAATGATAGAGGCATGATTGAACTCGATTTGCATGATTAGCGTAACTATATACATGGTAGAATTGAATAGGACTGTAATTAATGCCGCAATATTAAACCATGCGGATATATTTGACAATTGTGTTTGTTATTAATGATCTGCCCATTGTACACGGGATTATACTTCGACATGTATTGGGGAAAGTCTGGTTTATAGCGGATAAGTTTGTTCAATGAAATAATTTGCCCACAGAAAATACGATATTCAAATAGTGAGAAATATCACAATATCATACTAGTATAGCCGAGTGCCCACAATGCAAACACGGGTTTGCATCGTGGGCACTCGGCTATACTATTATCCATAACTGAAATAACAGACGCAAATAGAAACCTGAAACCGAATAAAGCACCTGGACATGACTTAATAGTTGGCGAACATCTTAATAATTATTATGATGGTCTAATTCATTGTCTCCGTATCATGTTTGATACTATGATTAAGATCGAGCAGATTTCTCCGAAGATGAAACTCGGTATGATGCTTCCTCTCTACAACGAACATCACCGGACAGTTACAGGGCGATCACCTGTAATTTACAAACTGTTTGAGACAAGCCTTCTACATCGTATCTTCGCTAGCAAAAACGTTCACAATTTTGCTCATAACCTTCATTGCGGTTTACAAAAAGGATTGGGATGTAACATGACATCATTTATTGTACAAGAAGCTGTATCGTATGCGAAGGACAACAACTCTCGTGTGTTAACCAGCTTTCCTCTATTCCAATAAAGCATTCGATGGTGTGTAATATCTGCTATATAAGTTTAAGAAACTAGGTTTCTCAAATAAATTCGTCAAGCAATTGTCTAACATGCACGAGGACGTCTCCAGTGGTAATGTCTCCAGAGAGATCGGCATCAGCCAAGGAACAAGGCAACCGACTGTCGACCTTCGTTTGGATAAATGGGTTTCGCTATCGATTCGCTCGCGATCCAAGAGGGATAACTCTACATTTTTTATATCTGTATATGTATATTTTTATATCCATATTCACTTCAAACTGCTAAACCCGTTGAGCCAAAACTTGCTAATACCTTCCAAAATATAGAATTTACATTTTCTGATATATACATTTTTTGTTACGGCTGAAAATCTTAGTCTATTTCCGATACATTCAGATTTTAAAGCTATAAACTTACACCCCTCAATTCGTGCTAACTCACGCAGCTTATATGGCTGCTGAAATTTAAGTAAATAACGAGGCATTGTGATACGTCCCGACTCTGACGGGACTTCCAATGCCTTGTCCTTTGTCCTTTGACCATTTCGTAAAGGTGGGGTCACCCCAAGCCGTGAATGCCAACAACAACGGCATTGTTGGCGAGAAAATAATTAATTAAAAGCCGTGAATGTCAACAACAACGACGACATCGTTTTTAGGGACGGGTATCATAATTCCTCTTAAAAAGACAGAATTGACTCATCAAAAAATGCGTGTTGTGTGATTCTTATGTATGTCGTTCCTAGGAATGGGGGAAATTTTCATCGGATCGGTCACCCCAAGTCGTGAATGCCAACAACAACCACATTGTTAGTTAAAATTACTAAATACACGCAATCCTATTTTCTCTTTACGGCAATGTGAGAATCTTCGGGTGGCCCCAAGCCGTGAATGCCAACAACAACGACCCGAAGCCGTGAATGCCAACAACAACGACATCGTTGGCATACCTCTTTTAGGGACTGGTATCATAATTCCTCTTGATTAAAAAGACAGAATTAACTCATTAAAAAATGCGTGTTGTGTGATTCTTATGTCTGTCGTTCCTAGGAACGGGGGAATTTTTCATCGGGTCAGTTTTTTCCGCCCGATGTACCTTAAATCATACCTCTTTTGGGGACGGGTACCATAATTTCTCTTGATTAAAAAGGCACAATTAACTCATTGAAAAGCGTAAAAAATGTCATGTTTCGGACCGACGCCGCTTGTGGGGGGCTAACCTGTTAGTCTATTATATATTTTGGAAGATCTGTGTGCGTGTGTGTGTGTGTGTGTCTGTCTGTGTGTTTGCGATGGACTCGAAAACGGCCGAGCTGATTTCGATGAAACTTGGTACGTGGGGGTACTTTCTGCCGGGCAGTGGCATGGGCCTGTTAATTTGCCAGTGCGACGTGACCTTGACCTTGAAATCGGGTCATTTCAAGGTCAAACGCCCGAGTATCACGAGATTTCGATGAAAATTAGTGTCTAGGGATACTTTCGTATGGGGAGTGTCGTAAGCCTATTCGTTTGCCCGTGCGACGTGACCTTGACCTTGTAATCGGGTCATTTCAAGGTCAAACGCCCGAGTATCGCGGGATTTCGATGAAAATTAGTGTCTGGGGATACTTTCGTATGGGGGAGTGTCGTAAGCCTATTCCTTTGCCCGTGCGACGTGACAATGACCTTGAAATCGGGTCAATTAAAGGTCAAATCGCGAATTTTTATGCGATTTCGACGAAATTTTATACGTAGGGTTAATTTTGTCCACTGAGTGTTTTGGACGGGTCGAGTCGTGACCCAGACCTGACCTCGACCTTCAAAATTATCAATTCGAGGTCAAATCGGGTAAAACCGGATGGATTTCGACGGGTACTTTTGTCGGGTACTTTTGTCCGGGCAGTGTTTTGGACGGGTCAAATCGTGAACTTGACCTTCAAAATGATCAATTCGATGTCGAATCGGGTAAAACCGGATGGATTTCGACGGGTACTTTTGTCGGGTACTTTTGGACGGGTCAAATCGTGACCCCACCTGACCTTGACCTTCAAAATTGACAATTCAAGGTCAAATCGGGTAAAACCGGATGCATTTCGACGGGTACTTTTGTCGGGTACTTTTGTCCTGGCAGTGTTTTGGACGGGTCAAATCGTGACCCCACCTGACCTTGACCTTCAAAATGGACAATTCAAGGTCAAATCTCGCAATTTGCCGAAAAGCAGAGGGGAAACAGCCCGGACGAAGTCGGGTCCACCTGCTAGTCTATTATATATTTTGGGAAATCTGTGTGTGTGAGGGGGTGTGTGTTTGTTCGCGATGGACTCGAAAACGGCTGAGCCGATTTCGATGAAACTTGGTATGTGGGGGTACTTTCGGCCGGGGAGTGGCATGGGCATATTAATTTGCCCGTGCGACGTGACCAAGACCTTGAAATCGGGTATTTTCAAGGTCGAACGCCCGAGTATCGCGGGATTTCGATGATAATTGGTGTCTAGGGATACTTTCGTATGGGGAGTGTCGTAAGCCTATTCGTTTGCCCGTGCGACGTGACCTTGACCTTGAAATCGGGTCAATTCAAGGTCAAATCGAGAATTTTGATGGGATTTCGACGAAATTTGATACGTAGGGTTACTTTTGTCCACTGAGTGTTTTGGACGGGTCGAGTCGTGACCCCAACCTGACCTTGACCTTCAAAATGATCAATTCAAGGTAAAATCGGGTAAAACCGGATGGATTTCGACGGGTACTTTTGTCGGGTACTTTTGTCCTGGACGTGTTTTGGACGGGTCAAATCGTGACCCCACCTCACATTGACCTTCAAAATGGACAATTCAAGGTCAAATCGCGCAATTCGCCGAAAAGCAGAGGGGAAACAGCCCGGACGAAGTCGGGTCCACCTGCTAGTCTAATATATATTTTTGGACTTCTGTTTGTCTGTTTGTTTGTCTGTTAGCTATGGCCGGGAAAACTGCCAGACGGATTTTGACGAAATTTGATACCCAGTGTTACTTTTATCCAGGGAGTGTTTTGGACGGGTCAAATCGTGACTCCGACCTGACCTTCATAAAGGTCAATTCAAGGTCAAATCGAGTAAAACGGGACGGATTTTGACGAAATTAGATACCTAGAGATACTTTTGTCCGGGGAGTCTTTTGGACGTGTCAAATCGTTACCCTGACATGACCTTGTCCTTCAAAAAGATCAATTCATGGTCAATCGGGTAAAACGGACGGATTTCGACAACATTTGTTACCCATGGGTACTTTTGTCCGGGGAGTGTTTTGGACGGGTCAAATCGTTACCCCGACCTGACCTTGACCTTCAAAATGATCAATTCAAGGTCAAATCCCGAATTTTGACGGGATTTCGACAACATTTGATACCTAGGGTTACTTTTGTCCGAGGAGTGTTTTGGATGGGTCAAATCGTTATCCCAACCTGACCTTGACCTTCAAAATGGTCAATTCAAGGTCAAATCGGGTAAAACCTGACGGATTTCGACGGGTACTTTTGTCGGGTACTTTTGTCTGGGGAGTCTTTTGGACGGATCAAATCGTGACCTCGACCTGACCTTGACATTCAAAATGGTAAATTCAAGGTGAAATCGCGCAATTCGCCGAAAAGCAGATGGGGAAACAGCCCGGACGAAGTCGGGTCCACCAGCTAATTATATATATAATGCTAGCTGATGTGCCCGACCTTTACTGAGCGAACAACGTTGAAAAGTATTAGGAGAACTATTGTTCGATCAGTCCAGATACGTATGCCTATATGAGCGAGGTCAAGGACACGGTCGCATGTGAAATTGGACCCATATGTTTTCTGAGATCAAAGTAGACCTACATACAAAATTTGAGTCGGATCGGTCGAGCGGTTTTCGAGTCTATAACACATACATACATATATACACACATATACACACATACATACATACATATATACATGCATACGTACGTACATACATACATACCTGCACACCAAGTTCCAATATTTAGTAGAATATAATCGCACCAAACACCACTCCCTCGCGCGTAGTTGTCAGGTGACCACATATTTAAATTTGGGTGCAGCGAGATACTTAACATACTAGTCCAATTGTGAACATATCACCGTTATATACCTATTAAATATATTGAGCGAACATATCAAATACATGCTTAACTGTTTTATGTACAATAGACCTAATAAAAATGGTCATGGCTTTTAAAGCGATATTACCACGAAAGTTGTTAAATTTAGATGGCGGCAAAATCCGTATGGCCAATGGTGAGGTAATGTGCAGGGTATTGGTAAGTCTTGAAAGTTGCATGGCCACTGGTGAGGTTTAAATGTATAACTGGGGTGACTTTATAGCCATGGGTCTGGTTTATATCTTTAGTGGCTATTTGACCATTGGTGTGGCCAATGTGTGTATATGGAGTGGCTGAATTGTCATGAGTGAGGTGTATATGCAAGCCTGGAGTGTATGTGAACGGGGTATTGGTATATATTTAACGTCTGTATGGCCATTGGTGATGTGTATATGTATACTTGGAGTGACTCTGTTGTTATGGGTGAGGTGTACATGTATATCTTGAGTGACTACATGGCCATGTGTGTGGCAAATTTATATGCATTGAGTAATTGTATGTCCAATGGTGAGCGAATATGTATACAAGAAGTGACTGTATGATCATGCATATGGCGTAGAGCTATAGAGCCAATTGGCTGTTTCGATATTGGTTGGTTGTTGACAAATTGAAGTTCAGGTAGTAGCTTTGGTGCACATGTTAAGAATGGGAATTCCTGCTATAAGATTACATTCGCAGCTCTGAAATATGATACATATGTATATATCATCAAAGCAGGTTTCTCTATACCCATATTTAGGCCCTTGTTGCCATGGGAACAATCTTTCCCCAATTAACTCTGCCAATACGTACACTAGTCCAGGAGCTGATAGGTATCCAGGCACCCCAGGATTTAATTTCACCTGACTCAGTTTCCTCCGCATGATGTCCCTCAATATTTAATCAACATTAACACGAAAAAAGTGGTCGTGTAGACACCAGACCAGGTGGCGTCCAACATGGCCGCCATTTTTTCAGACGGGTCACAAAGTCAGTTTGATGCAAATTATAGTGAGAAAATCTTGTCATATGTATACAAATGTATATATTTTTGTGAAGCTAAGATATAATTCCACTTTTCATAGTAAAATGGGAACTCCCCGTTCAAGATGGTCGCCACAATGGTAGTCGGAAGTGGAAAATTTAATGTGTTTTCACTAATAACTTCTTGATCAGTTTCTGCTGTATGAAACTGGGTGATAATTGTCACTTTATTTTCTACTGTTCATTTAAGTGATCGTTGGAGCAATGAAATATGCCATTCATGTGGTCCCCATCTCTTCCGATCCATAAAAAATCGATTTTGCAGAACGCGATAAAAATTCACCAAAAATCACCTTTGGGATTGTAGTCATATTTCAACAATAAATGGGCAGAAATGTGCACTGTAAGTAAGGCATACCATTACTTATGAATATTCCAACATAATCTGACTCAATGCTGGCTCAAACTGGCTGCCAAAATGACACCCAAAATATGGAAAATGGTAAATATCGCCCCAGCCGGGCCCAGCGTGTCATGCAATCGGTTAAAACTTGGGGTTAATTTATAAAATTGGCTAATGTGTATTTTATAGATTGAATACTAACATTGTTAATGCACCTCGCTTGAATGCTAGTATTGTATATAGCCACTGACATTACCATAATTATTGGAATTTTCTATCACAAACTCGACATCAAAATCGGCAAAAAAATAACTTTTCGGGTTTAGACGATTTTTTCAAGTAAAATGGAACTATATTTGGTATCAAATCTGTTTATTATTTTGATCTCTTGTAAATGAGTGACACTGAGGTGTTTTAGACAAAATTAACTAAGATAGCAACCAAATTTGATTTTAAAAAATGAGTTAATTTTCACATATATACCGAACATTATTCTCTGCTGTTCCGAAATGGTAGCAAATTGTGACAAATACTTGGTTATTAAATATTTTCTATTCTGGGTGTCTCAGTACATTATACGACATGTCACATTCATGTTAAAGGATGCAGTATGGAATGTTACCGAAAACTTCTTTTGAACTGAGATGGGCCATATTATGTGTCTACTCTGCCAAATAACATCAAAATTCATCAAAATTGATTGACTCATGTCAGGAAAACCGTTTCCTTCATTGTACAGATAACACACCATCATGCCAGAGAACACTCTGACATTACATATATATCGATTAACATGTCCATGAGTTATTGTGGAAAGCGATAGTCACCCAAATGTACACCTGTACACCCACCCACACATGAACATGCAATCACTCCATATCTACATGAACACCACACAAATGACCATGTAGCCACTCGCTTTATACACATCACACATACACGTCACGCATGACCATACATACCTGTACATCCACACATGACTATACAGTCATGCAGGCACACCAGGTATAACCCTACACATCACCATGACTATATTGTCACTCCATGTGTACTGGTTCACCACATCGATGACCATACAGTCACTTCTTGTGTACATATTCGCCTCATCAGTGGCCATAGAATTACTCTCCTGTATATTTATTTGCCACATCCATGACCATATAGCCACACAAGATACACATATACACTACAACCATAACCACAGTTATTCCAGGTATACATATACACCTCACTAATGGCCATACAACCATTCTATATATCCCCATACTCTGCACACGGCCATTCATACAGGCCAGACTTGAATGTGCATCTCACTCATGGCAATTCAGACTCTCGTTGTATACTCACACATCACATTCGTAGTCATACAGTAACTCCTTGTATACATATTTACTCCACCATTGGCCATATTGTTGATCCCTGTACACCTATTTCCCACACATTTGGACATATAGCCACTCAAGACATACATATAAACCCCACCATGCATATATAGTCACTCTAGGTATACATAAAACACCTCACCAATGGCCATACAACCCTAGATATACCAATACCCCGCATATCACATCAACATTGGCCATACAGTCACTCATGGTATACCTATTGGCCACACCCATTACCATATAGCCACTCAATATATTCATATACATCCCACTCATGGCCATATAGTCTCTCTGGGTATACATCTACGCCTCACCAGTGACCATGGAGCCCTTCAATATATACCAATACCCTGATCACACGGCCATCCATACACTCCAGCCTTACATATACAAATCACCAATGGCAATTTAGACACTCGTTGTATACTCACACACCAAATTTATGACTACTTGTATACCTATTTACCAACATGGCAAATAATGCCCAGGCTATGTTTTTTAATTTGAATATTATAATTTTGTATCTGCAGTCTCTTTCATTAACCAATAAGAAGAAAACAACACACTCACAAAATACATGTGTTCTTTGCAAATGGCAGACACGTGTTCGTTGCTCCGCCACACCACAACCTGCACTGCCGTTATACATGTATGCCGTTCCTACTAGTATATATGAGACCCATGTATGCTACTATCATGTAAAGCAGTCGCGTATATAATGACAACACATAAGGGGAGTGCGTACCGCGTTCCACCCGTGCACCCCAGACTAAACAGACTAAGACAAATACAACTCATACCACACTGAGACGACCCCGCGTTGTTGCTCAACGGGTCACGAGCAGTCTCGAGTCGAACTCAGCTCAGATTATACGCTTGACCAAACACCTGTCCGAAATAGCAACAAACAATAGCGAAAAAATAAAGACGAATATGAATGCGATAACTACCGAATTGACGGATATTCTTCTTTCAGCAGCTTCAGCTAAGACAATAAACGGGCGACATCATACGCAGAAAAAACGCGTGATTGCGCGCGCTCGCGAACTATATACAGGAAAGACAGAAAACGATACAAAATTAACCCCTCCGCTTCCAATAAAATTGCGACGATAAATAGTAGCCGGTTGTATAAACTAGCCTTACTCAGAAGCAGGACAACTTATAACGAGAATATAAGAACAAATGCACATGCACTGCGGGGCAAATCAAGTAAACACTTTTGGGATTTGATTCGAAATATTGGACCAAAAAAGTCAGAGTGTAAACAGGGACCATCATCGGAAGACTTAAAGTCGCACTATGAGGCAGAGGAACGCTCTTTATCAGACTTAGCAATTGGAATACACAATTCCCCGCGTGTACTCGCACTCAATCAAAATCCAGATAATATTGATGACACCTCTCTGAATTCCCCGTTTACCCACCAAGAGATAGAGAATGTGATTACGTCATTAAAGTTAAATAAAGCATGCGGTTACAACGAAATTAGTAATGCCCACTTAAAATACAGTTGGTCCCGAATGGGAGATTTTTACACGGATTACTTCAATTTGATTCTGAAATCTGGAGTAATTCCAAACGACTGGATTGCTAAAAATAGAAATGACCCATTAGATGCAAATAATTACCGAAAGCTAACCCTTTTAAATTGCCTACCTAAGGTTTTTACCAGTATTTTATGCAAGCGAATTTCAAACTTCTTGGATATTAATAACTTGCAAACTGAATACCAAGCGGGTTTCCGTAAGGGTTACTGCACAACCGACCATACCATTAGCCTTTATGCACTCATGGGGCTAGCAAAACAAACTGGGGACAATTTGTATTGTGCGTTCATAGACTTTACTAAGGCCTTCGACACTGTATGGATACAAGGGCTATGGACCAAATTACAACACTACGGTATAACTGGAAAAGTCCTCAAAATAATACAAAATATGTATGAGAACCTGAAAATGTGTGTAAAATCAAATGACACTTATTCTAGTTTCTTTCAGAACATAATTGGGGTAAAACAAGGGGACAGCCTTTTGCCGATATTATTTTCCCTATACCTCAATGATCTCCACGACCACATGACTAATAATGGATGCATAGGATTCGATATATCTAAATGTACACCGAGAAATATTGATACTGATAGTTACATGAAGCTGTTAATGTTAATATACGCAGATGATACGGTATTAATTTATAATACTAGATCGGGTCTACAGCATTATTTAGACGCATTTGCACGATACTGCGATTTATGGAAATTAAAAATCAACACATCTAAAACTAAAATTGTTATATTCGGGAGAGCCAACAAGAAAAATAAAAATACGATATATTGCATAAACGAAGACTACATTGAAACTGTAGATCATTATAAATATCTCGGCACGATATTTGATAAATCAGGAAGATTCACATCAGATAGGAATTATAGTTGTCTAAGTGCAAAAAAAAAGCCATGTACGCCCTTGTGAATACATCTCGCAATAATAAACTTTCTATTGAAACTACGTTAGAAATATATGAAAAATATATTGTTCCAATAATGACATACGGAGCCGAAATCTGGGGCTATGAAAACTTACAATGCTTTAGAAAACTAGAGTTATGGTTCCTACGTTTTATATTAAATATGAACAAAACAACGCCCACCACATTCGTTTATGGGGAAACAGGACTATACCCAATAGACTTAAAAATTAAGCAGAAGCTGTTGTGTAACTGGGGCAGAATCATTTCCATGGAATGCACGAGAATAACCCTATTACTCTATTACTTGTTGTTTAGTACTTCAACGACCGAATCGATCAGAAACCCCTGGCTCCGTTTTATCAGAAATAACTTGAATTCTATGGGCATGTCATATATCTGGACGACTCAGTCGGTCCACAGTGTGAATATTTTCTCAGCGGCTGTGAAACAAAAGCTGACGGACTTACATGCACAACAATGGCATGGATCTATGACTAGTTCAAATAAATTTACTTTTTATATGTGTATTAGAGAAGAGTTTACACGTCCTAAATTCCTCTGTATTGACAACAACAATATTGTTATGCCATTAGTGAGGTTCAGGTCCAGAAACCACCGGTTGCCGGTGGAGACTGTTTCGTGGACAAACACACCATATAACGAGAGATTATGCTCGTTATGTGGAGAGGGAATCGGAGATGAATTCCATTTCATATTAGTATGCCCAAATTTGAAATAGCTGAGATCAAGATATATAAAGAAATATTACTATAAAAGACCCAATACATTGAAGCTAACCGACCTATTTAATAGCGGTAACAAACGAACGCTTACTAATCTTGCTCTATTTATTAAGAAAGCCCAATCAATAACGAGGATCTCTTGAGGCACACCAAAACAATTACTAAAACCGACCCAAACCCACTGATTACTGACCCACTGATTACTGACCACATATCCCATATTATATTGTCGTATATTTATTCACTGCACGCATGCACAATTCATAAATATTTTGAAATTTAACACTGTATATGTTCCACTCTATATGTCAAAACGACGACGAGTATATACCAATAAATTGAAATTGAATTGTTTGGAGAGGGCATTGGAGGGTATTACAATCCCCTGTGGCAGAAACAGTAATCCCGAAAGAAATTGTTATCATCACAAATATTAATAATCGCGGTAACTTCAAGTCGCAACTGTAATTCGCTCTCTGCGAAGATAAATATATCGTTTCTTAAAGCGACACATGCCAACTTATTAACTCACACTCACTGGACATTGGTCATCGGAGGTATAGATAAAATGGTGGGTGATGAAGCGGACAACGAGACTGTGATCTCTACAGCAATAGATATACCAATACCGAAGGTTACGGAAATGCGGATTCACTGAGAATTGACAAAGTTGCGAAAAAGAAATCGAAGGGAATGTCTGTTTATTTCGATAATGTGGAAGTGAAAAATAAAGGAAAATGTGTCACAATCGACTTGGATACCAGGAAATTTGAAGCATACAGGTATGGTGTAACAGAAATATATTGGGATTCTGATAAGCTGAAGGAGAAAAACGGATCTATTTGGGGCATTGCCTCCGATAAACAAGGTGTTGAAGTTGAGGACATTGTTAGAGTTCCAACCAGAAGTAAGTCGTGTATGTTAACTATTCATATATTCAGAACCCAAAACAAAATGATGTTGCAAGGACCCAAACCTAATACAATTTGGTGGCTGACTAGTATTCTGCCTAATATAGCATTGGATTTAACTCTGTTTTCGATGGCGATATTTATAGTGTTGTTCTCGCTGTTTATAAACGAGGAAAATGTCCCGCTTTGAAGCATGCAAAAAATCAAGAAGCTAGATTTATAATTGATGCTCTGGATCTGGACCGCCCGTCAGCGTCTAGGTGGTCTGAAAGTAATGGCACTGGATAAATATAAGATGCTAATGATCAGGACGTGTCGTTACTTATTGACAAACATACATCTGGCATCACAAAGACTGTGTCTTTTGTCACACCAAATCGCACACACATTCGTAGGGGACAAATTTCAAGGAAGCTATGCAGCATCACAAGGGGAGATTATATAACTACATCTACGTTAACATCATCAGTCGATGAGCTGCACGTGTTGGTTGAATAGAATAAACTCGAGCAGAGGGACACCGAGAGTCAATAGATGATATGAAAGCTTTGACCAGCAGCCTTCTCGAAGAAGAAGCCAGCGAATTTATGTGTAACAACGAAAGAGCTTAAGATGGAGTAAAACATTATGATAGAGAACACGACATTGGGAAAGGAAGTGGAAATGCTTATTGTAGTGAAAAATAATCTTCAAGAGACATCAGGAGCAAAAGGCACAATACATATTGACAATTGTTTAACCAAGCCGAATGTTCTTATAACGCCTGATAAACAAACTGAGGATGCTACCGATGACATTCTAGTATCGACTGAAAACAGGTTAAGAGACATCAGGAGCAAAAGGCACAATACCTATTGACAATTGTTTAACCAAGCCGAATGTTCTTATAACGCCTGATAAACAAACTGTGGATGCTACCGATGACATTCTAGTATCGACTGAAAACAGGTTCAGCTTAATTTCAAACACTGGTATTACGCTGGAGTCGATATCATGTGTATGTGATGATGATGATGACGATGAGGTATGCAGCTCCGATATTTTTGACAATACTCCGAATAACTTAATGAACGACAGGTGAATGATGATGTGGTTCCGGTTCATTTGATACTCGGAGATTCGGTGATCAGAGGGATAATACCAGAGAGGATGTCTGTCGGGAATGAGCAAGTTAAATGTGTTATAAGACCAGGACAAATACTTCTTAGGAGGGTCTTAGGAGATGGTTCGAAGATGACAATGCTTGTAAATATGGACATGTACACCAAGTTACTATACATCTCGTCATTAACAGCTGTCGGCATAATGGAGAGACAACAGACAGCGATTTGGAGGAGTTTCATACTGCAGATATCAGATTGAGAAAAAAAATGAAAAGTATTACGGATTCTGTTTGAAACATGGTTTCACATTCATTGACAATACTCCTTCATTCGTCAACTCGTGAGACAATGAGGTCAGATACAATGTGTATCGTGATAATTGGCACCCAAATTGTATTGGAACGAAAGTACTGGACGACGAGCATAAAATATGCACGTCGCGACATTATGTTTGGAGGAGATTGGAAAAGTATCAGCGTAGTGTGCCCGAGTGATACTAGATTGAGAGGATATTCTAACAAACAGCAGTCTTCATTTAGCCATGGCTATGGACATCGTCTAAATTCATTGAATTACCAACACAGGCCAAATGTTGCTGGTCCAAATAGTAAGATGCGTAGAAATTCGTTAAGGAATGAAATTAATCATATGTTCAGAGAGCAATTTTAATATTTCAGCGAAAGCTTGATGAAAAGATTCGGGAATAGCATGTAATGCTTTCGCACCACAAAACTTACTTACATGTATGCCATGTATTATTGTTGTATATTGATGCTTACTGTAAAATTATAATCAATCAGAATCAAGCTTAAATATGCAAAGATGAAATATATACCACTATCAATTTATCAAATGTCCGCTACACATGTAAATATATCGAAGCTGGTGTTTTATCTCCGATGACCTAGTCCAATTTAATAATACCAATTTAAATATGATGTAATATCAACAATTCACTCTTTAACACACAATGTGTGTTACACTGCGTTGAATGCACACGGCATTGTTAACAAACTTAATGGTACTGATTTCACACAACAACTAGATCGATATGATTTCATAACAATATCAGAAACTTGGCATCAAGACCTCGGGAATATAAGTTTAACTGGCTATCAGTGTATTGATTTGAGTAGAAATACGAAAGATAACGAGAAAGATGGAATAGCATTTTATTTTCGATCAAGGTATGCGAAGTTTGTTACACGTGTTCATAACATTCACGATGTTGCGTTATGGGTAGAGTTTAACGGAGAAATATTTGGTCAAACGTCTGATGTCATTTTCGTTTCCGTTTACCTGCCACCACAAAATTCTACTTATTGGAAAACAAGAGATGGTTACGATTTGTTCTTTAGGGATATCGAGACAGAACTGAATAATATGATCCAACATCGCTTATCATTCTGGGTGGAGATTTAATGCACAGACAGGCGGAAGGCCAGATTATGTCGCGTTTGATGAGGACAGGTTAGTAGTATATAACGAGCTGGCTCAGCCCCATTCGAGGAAGAGCCGAAGAGCCAATGTTTACATCACACGTTGCTATGTTGTGTTGTTAAGGGGTATTTAAATTTAAAGGTAGACAATGGATTTAAAGGGACAACAATTGAATTTAAATGCCTGTTATTGAAATGGATTTAAGGGGAAAGATATTAGAATGCATCGGGTCATTGAATTTGATGAGTGAGTGTATAATCTAATTTATGGAACAGTAGGATGTAGTTGATAGAGTATACAAGAATGAATCGGGTCATTGAAACTGTTTCGAATGAGATCGGGTCAGTGATTTATCTAGCGGGCGGTATGACAGATATATAAGAATTTGTTTTGTGCAAAAGCGTAGGATCTTGCATGGGATAACAAATGGATGTAATTGATAGAGTATACAATACGGGCATAATTGGAATGATATGTGGAAGCAACCGATCAGTAAGTATTAGTCAAATGAACGAGTTTGATATATGTTACTATTTGGCAAGATCAGTCCCCATCAGATGACAGTGTGTACGAAGCGGACGATGACGAATGAATACAGCGAAAAAGAAAAAAACGCGGGATTCTTTTGAACCCCCAACTATCAATTAATATTGGTTATATTCCATAATCCCTCTGTTGATTCAGTTGGTTAGGACTCCAAGCAGATATTTCGTCCCAGATCGAGCAAGTCGTGGGTTCAAACAGAGTGATAGTAGTCGACAAGTTTGAACATAATCTCTGGTTTACATATATCACGTGGTTTCCGCCACCAAGGTAGAGTTTATCCATGTAGCAGAAGGTGACCGTATATGATCGAAAACGGGTATAAATATTATATAGTATATGTTACGTATTCGGGTAGATGGTTTGACTGCCTAAGCCCTAAGCTCCTCAACCTCAGCCATCAGGGGTGAGAGGTCACGCCGCGGTGTGTTATCACTAATGGAATAGGATATCGGGGTGATAAACGATCGCGTTATCCCTATGCGTATCGCCTATACATGTAATATGAAAAACACAGGGGGGCGTGTACTTGTGTGGAGGTTATGCGGATATCGCAGATAAGAAGATACCGTTAATATATATTGGTACTATAAAAGGAATATAACGCTGTTATATTACGAACACCAATATTAGATGGAAGAATGAAGACAAATAAACAGTATAGTGTATCAACATTTGCTTTATTCGACACCAAGAATAATAGGTTTATTGCAGTTAATCATCGATTGTCATCGTCGTCATCTTGCTCAGAGTCTTGAGAGGAGTCCATCTGTTTATCGTTTTTGTCCTCACTTTTATTTCTCATATACTCCATCAGGAGGGTTTATATGTCCTCAAAGAAATCCGAACGGCAGGGAGTATATCATAGCTATCATCTAGCATCTTATACACACGATCCATGATCTTGATATGAGTTTTCCCACCACTAACTTCAAGTAAATTTCGTATAAATGCAGCGTATATGTTTAAGAAACGCCTCTCATACTCGGGAGTATCTTCACTTTCGATTTTTCTTCAGCCTCGTCTTCCGTCAATCCTTTCTTCATATAACGTTCAACTAATTCATCTAATTCTGCTTTATTGTCATCTTGGGCCTGTAACCACACCTCTTCGAAATAATCGTTTTCTTTTTCAGTCGGAAGATTTAATATTAGTCTGTCCTGGTCCGGAATTAATTCTATTTTATTCGTGTCAATTTTCTGTTTTTTATTATTCACCCGTGCATTTTCAATTGATTCTCTTTTCTTCCTATCAGAACACCAATTTTTAATGTGCCTTTGTACATCATGCTGGGTCTCAAATACGACACCACAATCGTCACAGCTTGGCATGATGTTGTCTTCGCTTTCAGAGTCGTATTCCTGCTGTGACAATAGCCCAGGGTATGTAGTTTCACTGTTGTTATCTTTCTTTTGATGCGTTATCACCTCGACGGGCTCATCAACACTACTGTTATTTGGCAATATGCTTTCTTGTTTTATACTCTTCTTGTCAGCACATTACTACGCAGTCGCAAATTTTCTGGAGTATTCGTTTTTAAGTCAACTACGAGATAACCAAATGGTTGATTGGTAGCTTCATTGAAATGGGACATAAAGTGTTGTGTTTTCATTGGATATATTTGACGAGCTAGAGTCATTACCTGCATTTTATCTATAGGATTGTTGAATAGAATCAACTAGTGGCAATTTCTCCGTTGGGTAGGGTCCTTGTTATAGTAGAGAGATTGATTAATTGCAACCACTGATATACCCAAATGGTGACTGCCTTCCGTGAATAATTCAGTAACCCGCGAATCCTTGGATGCCGTAGACATAAGGTCATCAAGTACAATCAGACATTTTGTCCAGAATGAATGAGTGTGTCCCAGTTAGTCGGAAGACCTTGTATAAACTGGACAGATGGCGCGACTGTGTCCTTGATTTCATCGTATAATGGCTGCCAGTACTTATAGAACAAAATTATTTTCTCGGGTGAAGGCTGTATACTCGCTGAACAAATTTGAAGTATACTCTTAACCAAGTGTGTTTTGCCGCAAGAAGTGGGTCCCGAAATCCACGCGCTAAATGGATACCTGAATTTGAAGTCATCCTGTCGCGCGCCACCACTGCTTTCTCTATAATGTTGTTGTGTGTTGTTGTTGTAGTTGTTGTCGTTGTTGTTGTTGTAGTTGTTGTTGGTGTTGTTGTCGAGAGTGTTTGAACTTTATATGCCGTTTTAAACTGTCTGGCCATACATATTCAATTGAACATGTTTCACACTGATGCTTCATCCTTGACCGATCTGAGGGCACTGAGTCTTTTCCAGATAAAAGAGAGCCTTTTATGACAGGAAGAACAATATCTATTAATCGAGTTTTCAGTTCCAGATTTTGAATCTAGTATGGTGTGGCAGTGTCTTAATTTGATCTTGGACCATGCCGCCGTGTCTGAGTTATACACCATATAATTATTTGCCATACGAAATGTCTTATGCTTTCCCGTTAAGTAACATTGTATATACAGAATAGACATCTCAGTGTCACACATACTATTATTATTCCACCATCGAGCCGCATCATGGCGCCAAAGAGGTATAGTTTATACTCTCGATACTGTTTTGATTCGCTCGATGATGGAATAATAATAGTATGTGTGACATTGAGATGTCTATTCTGTATATACAATGTTACTTAAGCGGGAAAGCATAAGACATTTCGTATGGCAAATAACAAGAAAGCATATTGCCAAATAACAGTAGTGTTGATGAGCCCGTCGAGGTGATAACGCATCAAAAGAAAGATAACATCAGTGAAACTACATACCCTGGGCTATTGTCACAGCAGGAATACGACTCTGAAAGCGAAGACAACATCATGTCAAGCTGTGACGATTGTGGTGTCGTATTTGAGACCCAGCATGATGTACAAACAAAGGCACATTAAAAATTGGTGTTCTGATAGGAAGAAAAGAGAATCAATTGAAAATGCACGGGTGAATAATAAAAAACAGAAAACTGACACGAATAAAAAAATAGAATTAATTCCGGACCAGGACAGACTAATATTAAATCTTCCGACTGAAAAAGAAAACGATTATTTTGAAGAGGTGTGGTTACAGGCCCAAGATGACAATAAAGCAGAATTAGATGAATTAGTTGAACGTTATATGAAGAAAGGGTTGACGGAAGACGAGGCTGAAGAAAAATCGAAAGTTAAGATACGTCCCGAGTATGAGAGGCGTTTCTTAAACATATACGCTGCATTTATACGAAATTTACTTGAAGTTAGTGGTGGGAAAACTCATATCAAGATCATGGATCGTGTGTATAAGATGCTAGATGCTAGCTATGATATACTCCCTGCCGTTCGGATTTCTTTGAGGACATATAAACCCCTCCTGATGGAGTACATGAGAAATAAAAGTGAGGACATAAACGATAAACAGATGGAGTCCTCTCAAGACTCTGAGCAAAATGACGACGATGACAATCGATGATTAACTGCAATAAACCTATTATTCTTGGTGTCGAATAAAGCAAATGTTGATACACTATACTGTTTATTTGTCTTCATTCTTCCATCTAATATTGGTGATCGTAATATAACAGCGTTATATATTCCTTTTATAGTACCAATATATATCAACGGTATCTTCTTATCTGCGATATCCGCATAACCTCCACACAAGTACACGCATCCCCTATTTTCTTTCATATTACATGCATAGGCGATACGCAATAGGGATAACGCGATCGTTTATCACCCCGATATCCTATTCCATTAGTGATAACACACCGCGGCGTGACCTCTCACCACTGATGGCTGAGGTTGAGGAGCTTAGGGCTTAGGCAGTCAAACCATCTACCCGAATACGTAACCTATACTATATAATATTTATACCCGTTTTAGATCATATACGGTCCCTTCTGCTACATGGATAAACTCTACCTTGGTGGCGGAAACCACGTGATATATGTAAACCAGCGGCGCCCAGAGGTTACGTTCAAACTTGTCGACTACCATCACTCTGTTTGAACCCACGACTTGCTCGATCTGGGACGAAATATCTGCTTGGAGTCCTAACCAACTGAATCAACAGAGGGATTATGGAATGTAACCAATATTAATTGATAGTTGGGGGTTCAAAAGAATCCCGAGTTTTTTTTTCTTTTTCGCTGTATTCATTCGTCGTCGTCCGCTTCGTATCCACTGTCATCTGATGGGGACTGATCTTGCCAAATAGTAACATATATCAAACTCGTTCATTTGACTAATACTTACTGATCGGTTGCTTCCACATATCATTCCAATTACATCCATTTGTTATCCTATGCAAGATCCTATCTAATTCAGCTATGCTTTTGCACAAAACAAATTCTTATTCTGTCATACCGCCCGCTAGATAAATCACTGACCCGATCTCATTCGAAACAGTTTCAATGACCCGATTCATTCTTGTATACTCTATCAACTACATCCTACTGTTCCATAAATTAGATTATACACTCACTCATCAAATTCAATGACCCGATGCATTCTTATATCTTTCCCTTTAAATCCATTTCAATAACAGGCATTTAAATTCAATTGTTGTCCCTTTAAATCCATTGTCTACCTTTAAATTTAAATACCCCTTAACAAAACAACATAGCAACGTGTGATGTAAACATTGGCTCTTCGGTTCTTCCTCGAATGGGGCTGAGACAGCTCGTTCTATACTACTCAGGTCCACCACATCATCTGAAAGTTATGCCTTAGAGAGCGTGAAAGAGAGGGCTAGTTTAGACAAAGAAGCAAATTCGTTTGGATTTAATTTGCTAAATCTCTGTAAATCGGCGTCCGCGAGAATAGTAACCCGTACCGAAACTGCACATGTGATTTGGGTAGAAACAGGTTGGAACAGCTTAGAATTATGTTAGTTTCATATGTTAATCATCCCTGCTACATTAGCAGCATATTAGATCTAGTGTGCAAAATATTTCTAACCTCATTGCTCACATTAGCATAGCTTAGTATTCATACTGGGTATATATTTCTCCCAGTCTGCCCATGGTGTGTCCAAAAATCTAACTTAGACTAAGTTAGTGCAGGTTAGAGATTATATATTTAGTTATCTGGCCAATGCTTTCTTGACACAAATCCCCCATGTATGGACAATTTAATGACTTTCACATCTGGGTTTTATCCCCAGTTCAGACCAGGACTCCTATGCTAAAGAATTTTATGGCTGTGATAAAGGTTCCCCGGAACCTAGTATTCTGTTCAGTTCACTTGGAGTTTACAGTTCCCAAGTTAAAGCTGCTTGTTTTATGTGGGACTGATAGGATAAGTTGTTCTTGTTTGATGAATTAAAACCTCGTTGGCTTTTTTCATGGCACGGTAAGTGACTGCATGCATTTAAACATATCGACAGTTAAGAATTTAAGACACGAGAAAATCGTGACTTTTGTCAACTTCCTTTCCAAAATTGAACCTTAAACATTTCATAATGATAGTATTATGGTTTTTACATTGAAATTAAGGGTTAATTTATAATTATTCAGTTATTCATTCATGTATAGAATCGTTTGTCAGTTTTCATATCTCATTCGTACATCGACATGGTAATTTTTAAGGACATGTGGTCTCTTGTGTGCCTTTACTGCGGGTTCTAATATCTAATTTATCAACCAGGTAGACTACATGTATATTAAAGTTGATTTAAATTTTATTTTCAAATATTATCAATCATATTTCTAGAATAAATAATGATGGACCATTACATCAAATAAACTAAATTCTGCTATTGTTTATTGATTCTAGTTAGTAATTAGACAGAACAAATGTGCGAATCTATTTACAAAATGAATTAATTGTAGGAAATAAACAATTTATGGCAGTTTTCATTGTTTCATCGAAGTGATTTTTACAGTTATTAGGAATATTCCACGAAGAGCAGTTAACATGAACATTGCAGTGTATGTGATGTATCTTTTATGTATTTATATAGTTTTTAAAAGCAATACTGTATGATTGATATAGTGTTTTTTTTTTATAAATTGTTACCCAGCTGGAGGTATGTATAATTACTTTAACGTTAATTTGATAACCTGCCTGCACATGTGGCATTTTTATTCATTCCTGATGTTGAATTTACTAACATAGAACTAACGTGCTAATTTGGTAACATAAAGCATATGTGCAATTTAATAGCTCTTAAGAGCTATAAAATTGCACATATGCTTTATGTTAGCAAATTTGCACGTTAGTACTATGTTAGAAATATGGTTGGGAATTTTCCAACGTATAACTACTGTGCATATCCACTAACCTGACCACATGTGCAATATGTTAGTTTTAAGCTCCGCCCATCTCACTTTTGACAGTTAAATTACAACATTAGTTCTACATTAGTTCTACGTTGGCAATCAGATTATAAATCCGCTTAGATCTAATGTGGTTTTAGGTTAGCAGTTTTTGGTAAGGGAAATGCTCGCAAGCCTGGTGATTCTTTGGGGAACTATACGAGTTTTCAGTATAGTGGTGCGAGTTTTGTGGATTATGTGATTATTTCAGAGATATATTTATCCGATGTGAGTTACTTTTGTGTTAAACAACCTTCTGAATATCCAGATCACTGTCAACATGCAATTCATATGAACATCAAGTCACAAGATGTCAATATATAAAACCTGCATTTAAATATCATTAAACGAAACCGCACGGTGTGGCTAAATGGTCTCGAGATAGCGATGTTGAAGTAAAACACGCTCTGGTAGATGCTGATATGCAACACTGTTTATTGAAATTTTAATAGATCAAACGTATATGAACGCGATAAACACGTAATAGAACAAGCTGTGCGCGCTTATGATAATATCCTGTATTATGTTAATGCCACTCAATTTGTTAAAAGTAAAAATAAACAATGCAAAGGAAACGTAAATGGTTTGATGCAAAAATGCAAAGAATTGAAAAAACATATGCAGCACGCGAGTAAAGAAATGAAGCGACACCCTCGCAACGCAGATCTCCGAAATGAGTTTTTCGCCGCTAAAAAAGCTTATAAAAGAGAAACAAAAAAGTAATCAAAATTGTATTATCAGGAAATATCGGAAAACCTGGATGATATTGAGACAAATGACCCTTCGGAATATTAATGGTCTTAGACCACGAAATGTGGAAATTAATTATTTGAACCCTGATGAATATGTAGATTTTTAAAAAGAACTTTTATGTAAAGAAATCATTCCACGAGACGAAAATAACCATGTGCGGGGAACACCGAGTGTAGATGTAGACCAACATATTAGCGACGAAGCGATAACATCGGAAGAAATACTCAAATGTCTTGAGCTCTTGAAAAATAGGAAATCTGAAAATGGAAATATTTCAAATGAATTTCTTAAATCAGTAGTACCGGAGATAATAGATGAGACAACAAAACTGTTCTATCTAGTGTTATGTTCCGGACATTACCCTAAACATTGGAGTTTTTCTCTCATAAAGACGCTCTATAAAAAGGGAGATCGACATGATATTGCTCTGACAAATAACCTAGGTAAACTTTTCAACAAAATAATTAACACCAGGATAAATAACCACCTCGATGAGAATGATCTGATCAGTGACAATCAGTTTGGTTTTCGGAAGAATCGTAGTACAATTGATAGTGCATTTGTTTAAATACCATCGTGAAGAAGTACAAGCAGAAAAATAAGCCAATTTATGCTGCATTCATTGATTTAAAAAATAGCGTTCGACTCAGTATATAGATCGCTAATGTTACACAAAATACGTGATTATGGAATTTCTGGTAAAATAAATCAGCCAGTGTATACGTTCAATATATCAAGCAAGCTACATAAGTGTGAAAACAGAGGCAATCGTTGGACCACAACTTCTATCAACTATTGGAGTAAGAAAAGGCTGTTCAATTTCACACACGCTGTTTAAAATATATATTGATGACCTAAGATATTCATTTGACTCGACGTGCAATCTGATATTCTAAATAATCGACCAATCAGTCATCTTTTATTTGCAGATGACCTTGTAATAATATCGGAAACGGAAGACGGTTTACAGAAATGCTTGAATAACTTGGAAAATTATGCAACCGATAATAGTCTCACTGTTAATGTAAATAAAACAAAATGCATGGTTTTCAGATCTCGCAAGTCAAAATATGAACTAAAATTCATATTTCGATCGAAGCCGCTGGAAATGGTTGGGGATTATATGTATTTGAGTCTAAAATTCAGTGCAACTGGCAAAACGTTAAAATCGCAGGAGCATTTGAGCGCAAAGGCATTAAAATAAATGTTTTTCCTAACACATTCTATTCAATCAAGACTTCAGCTAGCGACCCCTACAAAATGCAAGTTGTTTGACAAACTAATAAAACCAGTAATGTTGTATGGTTGTGAAGTATGGCTGGGAGATGTGCCGAATCTGCATACCGATTCATTACCTTGCGAGCAGGTTCAATTGAAATTTTGCAGAAATGTACTTTGTATTAACAGAAAAGCGTCGAATCATGCTTCTCGTGCAGAACTGGGTAGATTCACCGTATTTCATGAGGCGGTTGTAATGAGTTTCAGATATTGGAAAAAAACTTCTTAGTCAGAGCGTCATACACTAGTTTATGCGGCTTATGTTGAATCAAATAATTCGAAATTATCCACAGCATCGTGGACTGTACTACTGCAGAAGATTGAAATCGATATTGCGGAAGACAGTCAGTCGAGTGGAATTCAAGAACAAGAACTGATATAAAAAAAAGCTGAAAATAGAGCACATTAACTGTTTTGTGAAGGACGATTTTTATGATACGAGATCAATCGGTGATAATAAACTAAGAACGTATCTCATTTTCAAACGCAGATATGAGGTGGAACCGTATATTACCAATACCAAATCAGTTGACGCAAGAATTCTCTTCACAAGGTTACGCATAATTAATCACAAGCTTGAGATTGAGAAGGGAAGACACAAATAGCCCCCGTTAGAAATGGAGGATAGAATATGTCCTGTCTGTAAGACAAACTCGGTTGAGACCGAATCACACTTTGTTATGAATTGTCCGACATACGAAAACATTCGCATTAGCTGTTTCGCAGCAATGGGCGAGTATATAACCGATTTCCATAGAATGACAAGACAATAAATTTAATTATATAATGGAAAATAGCCACATTGATACCATAATATCATATGCGACATGATCTGGTCCTTCTTTGAAAAACCGCAGAGTTTATCAAGTGCATAATAATTATAAGAACAACTTATGAGTGAGTATACTGAATATAATTTTGACTGCAAGAATTGGGTTTTTGTTTAATTCATGCTATTATTGTACATGTGTGTTTTATAATATATGTTATATGTTTGCAACTGCCCATTGAGGTGTTATTGCAATAAAATCTTGTATCTTGTATCTTGTTGAATACTTGTTTTATGTTCAATTACTCAGTGTTTCATTATATCGGTAGGCTCCATAAATGTGAGCCGACATCTACCCAATGATTAACGTCATAAAATGATACAGGAAATCTGTATATCTATCAATATTTATACCATTTAAAGCACCAGAAGTATTAAATGAGCTGATATTGGCATCACATGGATGATTGAAGGTCAAAAAAATGTTAGAACTGATGGAATTACCGTTGTTATGAATTCTTTGCTCATAAAAAGCGGGACCCACACCATGGTATCGTATTATAAAAGAACAATTATTGTGTAAATATTGAAAGTAGGAAACCCCTTCTATTGATTAATGCTCTATTTTGCTCCAGTTTATAAGCCCGAACATGTAAAATAATTTTACTAGTGATAATTTCTCTCTAAACATGTATGAATTTGGAAAATACTTCACATGGCATTTGAAAACAGATATGTGATCGGCGCTCAGAACCGCCAACCAACTCGGAATTTGTATCCAGGAATTTTTGACGACCCCTATGTATTTTATCGAAATCCAAAACCATTTAGAGTAATCGCCCGAACCATAACGCACGCATTTACATTTGTAAATTAAAAATACTCCAGTACAATGTGGCTGCTTATTTGTTGTATACGCTGTAGCACTTTTGCCACAGCAAAAAAAAAAAAATCCTGAGGAGGAATATAGCCTCAAGCCGTATTAGAGCCGATTAACTAGATATGAGCTTAAGTGTACTAGCAACCTCCATCGAGTCTGTCTTTGTTAACTATTTATTCCTTTTAATTAATTGTCTGGCGCGACTTTTCCCTCTTCTGTTAGCGCTATTCTTAGAATGATGTACCATCCGTACAAACAGAGATGGAAGAAGTGGTTAGCACATATAAACACGCAACCCACTGAAAATGATCTAGATGTTTGAAAACAAATATTCAAATTACGTAGTGTTTCGTTTGTATACGACAAGTTAGGCTTCTTCGACATCTGATGCCCATTCTGTGGAGTTGTATGACATTCACATGGCGATGATATTGCGAATGGTTCTTGTGATATTGATATATGGCGACTTTTGTCTTTGGGGAATTTTGGTCAAGGCCTCCAGACAGAGGGCCGCAAAGTATGGGAATGAAGATATATAAACACATTACAGTTTACTGACATAATTATCAATGCTTAATTCGCTATTACGCTAAAAAAAACCTTTGTCCTCTTAAAATAATTAGTGATTGTCACTTGTTGCGGTTTATATAAATTTGTAAAGTTCTCCATTCATACAAATTAATGAAGGCACGAAGTTCAATGGCATATATCTAGGCTCGTCCAGATATAAATCGAGACGAGCAAAAATAAATCAAGATAACAAAATATAACATTAACATGTGATATGTGTATATTTTATCAAACGAACATTCGTATATTCACAAACAAAATGTGGAAGTTTTTATAAGAAATAAACGGCGGTTTCAATGTGGTCATGGGATTTTGACCGCGAGAACAATTCAGCAAACTGCATGAACCCCGAAGTGGTTCATGCGGAGTTTGCTGAGGTTTTATCGCGGTCAAAACCCATGACCACGTTGAATCCGCCGTTTATTATTTATATTTATATACTTAAAGTGATGTGAAACACTCCGGTGTATAAATGGAGAATAATCTTGATCAAAGTAGCAATATTAACAAATATTATATCCAAATTGACAACACACACCGTCATTCTTATATATTAATTAAATGCAGTGACTCTTGGTGTCGAAATAGTTTTCGTTAGATTATCGTCGATAGATGCGTCCCGAATCGAGTAGTAAATATTTACAATTGAGCGTATAGTTCAGACGATGTTTCCTGTGGACTGGTATGGTCGATTTGCTTCAGATTTTCGGCGATGTTAGCAAAATGCTACATTCCTTCAGTTGGCATAGCACCTGGATATTAATTAATCAGTCTCACGCACCCGAACAAGTACATAATATGTCTTTAAATTCATCATGAACTAGGATTGTCTGTCTTTCCCACTAGTTATTCAACTTTAAATGAAGCATGTTGTTCAATTCGGACAGTTTGAATCCTCGCTTTTTAGAAAAAGCAAATATTGTGAGAATCCGTTGAGGGAGAGCGGAAGACTGTGGATAAGAAATCGACAACACGCCATTCTACCATCTATTATATATTTTTTGGAAGATCTGTGTGTGTGTGTGTTCGCGATGAACTCGAAAACGGCCGACCCGATTTCGATGAAACTTGGTATGTGGGGGTACTTTCGGCCGGGAACCTGCATAGGCATATTAATTTACCCGTGCGACGTGACCTTGACCTTCAAAACTCATATATCCGGATCCGGCGTGATTGTCACCCGATGCAGGGAGGATAACTCTATATCCATACGTCGACGAACGTAAGCAATTTGCAGCCAATTACGAATCGTGTATTTATCCCAAAATTATAACATTTACAATATATATTGTCAATTTGCAGGCTATTAAGAATCGTGTATCTATCCCAAAATATATCATTTACAATTTCTGATATATAAATTTTGTTACAGCTGATATTCTTAGGTCTATTGTCGATAGATTTATTTTTTTATATATTCACACCACGCATAGGCTCAAGTCGTTTACAGTTACCACGCGGGTAAAAGTTCGCTAAATTATCATCATATTTATGGTCTGGAATCTCATCCAAGAATCCATTTAGCTGAAATGGCTTCCGTGTACGAATCTACCGGTGGCCCCCAAACCGCCAATGCCAACAACATCGACATTGTTGAATAAAATTTACTAAATACACACAGTGCTAATTTATCGTTACGTTGAAGCTTGATAATTAATTAGCGTGTGTATATGAGGCGCATTTATATACTTGAGTGAAAATCAAATCGGGTAAAACTGGCGGATTTTTACGGACGAAATTTGATACATAGAGTATCTCGGTATCCGCTGGGCCGATTTCCCGGTATCCGCTGGGCCGATTCCACCATTTTTGCGGTGTTGGTGTTGGAAAACTGCCAGACGGATTTTGACGAAATTTGATACTTAGTGGTCATTTTTTCCAGGGAGTGTTTTGGACGGGTCCAATCGTGACCCCGACCTGACCTTGACCTTCAAAATTATCAATTCAAGGTCAACACGGGTAAAACCGGATGGATTTCGACGGGTACTTTTGTCGGGTGCTTTTGTCCGGGCAGTGTTTTGGACGGGTCAAATCGTGACCCCACCTGACCTTGACCTTCAACATGGACAATTCAAGGTCAAATCGCGCAATTCGCCGAAAAGCAGAGGGGAAACAGTCAGGACGAAGTCGGGTCCACCTGCTAGTAATGATATATTTGTGAGGTCGGGGGAATATTTGTAGCGGCAAAGAAAATGATCAAACTCTACTAACATCAACGCTTAGTAACACGAAACGTATTGTATTGTCGCTCGGTTGTGCATTTGTCTGCGGTATTTCAATATTAGCTGCAGTATAATGCTATTGTGCAACTATGTGGTCCACGGTGCTCATGTAAGAAGACCCAATAGGAACCTTACACCATAAAACGAATCTACGTCGGTCGCAACACTATATAAGCACAACGCATTTCAATTGCAAATTAAAAACGACAATTATGCAAATGAGCAAACACCCATTGTTCGCGATGTTTCGAAAGTTGTGGGGTTATAAACAGAGTGTCATCTTGATGTTATAACATAGCTGTGAGGTGATCGATCTCCGCACGTTGTACTTCTCATGGCAACAATTGTCGAGATGTGGATTACACAATCAGAGGAGATGAGTTTTAGGTGCAGGTTAACAGTATACAGTTATCGCCCTCGATTGAGTGAGACACGGGGATTCACGAAAACAAGGGTGACAACTGTTTTGTTATCTGACAAAGGAGTACACACGAACCTTCTTAATGGGATGCCTAAGTACGCGCGTACATTCATTAATCGAGCTCTAAGAGTTAATTTGGAATCCTCGCTTTTTAGAAAATAAAACGTCCACATTTTGTATAAATTGATACACCCATCATTTGCGGAGCTATTGTCTGATCAGATTGCTGGTCGCATGTTACGAATCGGTTCACGGAAGGAAGAGTAAAGCAATTTCGAAGTAGAGTAGTCATGCGGCGAAAAACGTATTTGTGACGTAGGTACATCGTGTGTGCAATTGTCTATACAGTACATACCAACTGCTTCATAAGGTTTATCTATTTGTTCCACTGTATTCATTTTTGATATAAAAAGGTCCAGTAGGAACATTACATCTTATAGGGATTTATGTCCGTGATAACACCATTCATACATAGCGTGCTTTAATTGCAAATTAAAGACAACAATTATGCAAATTAGCAAACACCACAGTTCGCGGTTGTTACGAAACAGTGGGGTTTATAAAATGCGTGTTTTCGGAAATGTTTAGAGATCTGTGATGTAATCTCTGCACGTTGAGTTCTTCGTGGTTCAATGTTTCCTGTAAACAGAGGTCAATAACTGCCTAAATGTTACCCTCGATGGTAACAAGTGATTTGCGGCCCGCCATGTGACGCAACCTCAGCCAATCAGAAGAGAGGAAAAGGGATGAAGATAACAACACTGATTACGGACAAAAACAAATTTCTTGCCAAATCGGGACGTGCTGAATACTCAAGCAGTCGTTCGAGTCCGACAACCCCCGGTGATTTCCGGGATCAATGTGTTTATATAAGAAATGAACGGCGGTTTCAATGTGGTCATGGGATTTTGACCGCGAGAAAAATTCAGCAAACTGCATGAACCCCGAAGGGTTCATGCGGAGTTTGCTGATTTTTTATCGCGGTCAAAACCCATGACCACGTTGAATCCGCCGTTTATTATTTATATTTATATACTTACGCTCTTTAAAACACTTCTCCAAATATGTCCGTTATTTCGTCAAAAACACTTTTTCAAATATCTCCGTTATTTCGTTTATAAAAATAATTTCCTATTTCTATATTTCGCTCTATATTTCGCCCTATTTTCCTATTTCGCTGTATTTTCCTATTTCGAGTTTTCGTGCTATTTCGCTGTATTTTCATATTTCGCTTTTTTTCGTTGAATTTCATATTTCGATAATTCGCTATATTTGACATATTATGGGATACGGGATTATATGATAACCAACATTCTGATAGTCAATCGAACATCTCGTGCCACCCGTACTCGCGATTAGATTCCACTAGCCATCCAATCGTGAAACTCGATTACATATGTTTTGCTATCAAATCCTTGGCGTATTGGCTGACTAGATACTCAAGCAGTCGGTAATGTCCGACAATCCCCGTTGATTTCCGGGACCAATGTGTTCATAAACATATGAAGGACATTGAAAGTGACGTCACGTTACGTTCATAGGTTTATGAACGCATTGAATAAGGGGCGTGTCTACCGTAACGCTATGGGGAAATCGGAAGAGATATCAGGTGTATGTAAATATAAACATATGAACGACATTGGAAGTGACGTCACGTTAAGTTCATAGCTTTATGAACACAATGACTCAGGGGGCGTGTCTACCGCAACGCTATGGGAAATCGGAAGCGATATCAGGTGTATTTAAATATATTAGATTTAACATCGTAATATTTGATTATCTCGTGTGAATAATTATCAACGCTTAATTTCATCAAAAACTTGAAATATATTTTCAATCATGATGATATTGAAATAAATCGGAATAGCAATTGACCCCAACATAGTTACAGATTAGCCATCGACGCATTTGGCATATGGGTTGAGGTTCTAGTTTAGTGTTTTTAAACCTGGTTTAACTAAAAGAGACTTTGATATACAGCTGATCATACATAGCCCCAGTGTATATGAGCGAATTGACTCAACTATTATCAGTTTGGACTAAGAATGTTTTTGAACTCATTTTGGTTGTAATTGCAGGGATCATTGAGCTCATTTGGTCACTTTCTTTCTTTCTTGTGTCTACCATGAACCATGTCATGGAGAGGGGCGAATCCCTATCTGCCTTGATTGTGAGGTTTAGCGTTTCGACACTCTTGAATAGTAATTATATTTGCCACAATTATGACACTGAACACCATTTGCCCTGCGCCGTTCTCTCTCCTGTCACTTATCTAGACAACATTTCCCACATGACTGCAGCGAATGAGGTCTAGAATTAATGTTACGCTGTGTCCGAGGTTTGAACGAGTGTGCAGTTTGTTTTGAATTTCCAACATAAATTGAATGGATTTCATTTTTGACAGAATTCAAAATGTTCATTTTCATTTCGGCCATTAAGTCGACAAGATTAGCATTACCCACATCGCACTTATGGACAGTCTTCTGCTTGTTCAGATTACATCTTCAGATCTTCAATCGTCACTGGGACCTTTGTCATATGTATCTTTTTGATATCATCTCTCATGTTCTTGAGCGCTATCTGTATAAACTTGCTGTCTGTAACGCTTCTGTTTCGGTGGCATTGAAGATCTGCGATATATTCCAAGACCTTCTTCCAGGATTCTGTAGACCAGATCAAGGTCTTTGAAACCATCCATGTGCGTCTAAATGTTATTTCTAACACCTCCGTGGAGTCTGTCTTGGTTGTGTCCAAGGTAGTGTACTATTTCTTGTCCTTGCCATCCATATGACTCTGCAACAGTTTGGCTTTTGGTGACAGTGACGTAGCTGTTAAATTAGTTCTACGATTCCTAACATCTTCATTAGTTTCTCCACTAAATTTCGGACGCTGCATACTGTGGACCATAACTGGGGGTTCTTGTCACATAATGTCGCTTGGCGTTGACGGTACCGTATAATGAATGCTGTAGCTGATAGGCTTTGGCATCCGGACTCCACCAGCGGATATAATTATGTCGACTTTTGTCTTTGGGGAATTTTGGCTAAGACCTCCAGAGAGAAGTCCACAAAGTATGGGAATGAACCATATATAAACAAACGTTCCAAGTCAGATGAATTTTACTTAATGCTATCATATGACTCGGCGCTTTTAAATATATGTCAATCCCATGCAGGTTCGACGTGTTGCATCGTTGTTTTGGTGATAAGTAAGTTTTTATCGCACCTTAGCCTATTGTGGTAAGTTGCTACGGATCGAGTTGAGGCCTTCAATGATTCATTAATTTATCGGTTTAGGCCACGACTCGGATTTCGTAAATCCCGCAATCATTCCGGCGGCTTACAGTTTATTGACATAATTATCAATACTTAATTTGCTAATACGTTATTAAAATTGTGTATCTCTGGGCACTTGTGAATATTAAAATGCGCATTCATTCGGGAAATTACTTATGATTTCTATGTATTATTGAAAACTGGTGTATAACAGTATGATCACTTCTATTTCCAGAATACGGGAAGCTGTCATCGGAGAAAGAACTCATTCGGAGTCTTATCAGTAAATATGACGAACTCGGAAAAATCGGCCGTCCTGTTCTGAGTCAAAATCAGTCTCTGGAAGTGAAATATGGACTGAGCTTGATACAGATACTCGACCTTGATGAACGCAACCAAGTTCTCGAAATAAATGTGTGGGCAAATTATGTAAGTGTCATGATCTGTATGTATGTATGTCTGTATATACGCTCATATAGGCATGTTTATGCACCGATCAACAATACTTTGAGTCGTTATTTGGTGGGAATCCGGATTCAGAATCCGAAGCCGATTACGGGGGCGGGGCTAATTCCCGATTCTAGGTCAGATTTTGAAATCCACGTGGTCTCCGAAACTATGTTTAATGTTATCCCAGCGTCAAACATGGCTCATGTATTCTTGAACCACTGATAGTTAGTAATTCTTTGAGGGTACTGGACGCCGATACATTAAATCTTGGAGTTTCGGACCATCTTGCAGTTTATGCCACTATATCATCAGACTATTACCCTGCAACCTCATTCCATCGTACTATTTGGAATTATAAACGGGCTGACTTTGAAAAGGCCAATAATATATTAAATAGCATAGACTGGGAACATATCCTCCAGCTAAATGCAGCGACAAACATCGACCAAGCAGTTAGATCATTCAATGACAAATTTCTAGAAGTAATGAACGATTCAATTCCGAAATCTACTGTTGCAATCAGACCTAAAGACAAATTGTGGTTCACTTCAGAAATACGTAGAGAAATACGGAAACGCGATAGGATGAGATCCAAGGCCATAAAAAACATTACCCATACCACTGGGAAAGATATAAACAAGACACGAAATCGCATAAATAATATGAAAAAATATGCTAAAGCAATTTTTGATGAAAAAATCGAAGAGAAAATTAGAGAATCACCAACTCCTAGAGACTTTTGGCATCTTATTAATTATTTATTTAATAAGAACAAAACAGCGACTATCCCGCCAATATATAATCAACCTGTAAGAAATAGTACCCATGCCGATACTTTCGAGAAAGCGAACATTCTAAACGAAAGTTTCATATCAAATTGAACATTAGCGAGTGAAGACAGCAACCCCCGTTATTTAAACTTCGCTGCTCAAACACGATAACGGAAATTGTAGTATCAAGAGAAAACATCATAACAAGTATCAAAACCCTCAAATTGAACAAAGCCCATGGCCATGATGGAATAAGTGCGCGAATGCTAATAAACACTGCCGAAACCATTGCATCGCCTTTACGGATCTTATTTGAGCTTTCACTTAAACAATCTAAATTCCCAACTGATTGGAAAATGCCAACGTAACACCAATCTATAAAAAAAGACGACCCCTCTGATAGTAAAAATTATAGACCTATATCCCTACTACCTTGCCTGGCCAAAATATTTGAAAATTTAGTTTTAAACGATCTCAACACTTTCTTTTTTGATAACAAACTCTTATACCACCACCAATCTGGTTTTCTACCTGGACGCAGTACCTCATACCAACTCATCGATTTATACCACAACCTCTGCCAGACTCTCGACAAAGGCTTATATGCTTGTTCTGTATTTTGTGATATTTCAAAGGCATTTGAGAGAGTCTGGCACCGGTGGCTGGTGTATAAGTTGAGTCACTATGGAATTAGGGGACGACTTCTGGCATGGCTGGAGGATTATCTACATAACATAATGCAAAGAGTCCTTGTAAATAATACATATTCTGACTTGATACGTATCCCAGCAGGAGTGCCCCAAGGATACATATTGGGCCCCTTCCTATATTTGGTATATATAAACGACCTACCTGACGTCACCCAATCAGATACGCGAATGTTCGCAGACGATACATGCTTGACTGCCTCTCATTACGATATGGATATTCTTACAAGTGATTTAAATAACGACTTGAATAAAATTGACGAATGGGCTCAAAAATGGCTAGTGTCCTTCAATCCACTAAAAACTGTAGCGTTATCATACTCCCTAGTATCCGGAAGTTCCCATCTCAACTTGCAATTCCAGGGAAACGACGTTTCCTTTGTAGATTCGCACACGCATCTTGGTCTGAAACTCCAAAATAATCTCAAATGGAACAATTATCTTAATGTAGCGAAAAAGGTTTCTGCAAGATTATCCCAACTCAGAAAGCTAAAATATAAGCTTGACCGAAAGACAATTGAATGTATTTATCTAACTTATACTCTCCCCCTAATGGACTACGTTGATATTGTCTGGGACTGTGCGCCACAGCAACAGACTGAAAGACTCGATCGCCTTCATAAAGATGCAGCAAGAATTGTCAGTGGATTAACGCGCTCTGCCCCCATTAAAGAGTTAATGCTTGAAGTTGGCTGGCCCACACTGCAAATAAGACGCGAATTTCACAAATTACAAACGCTTTACAAAATAAATGCTGACGCACCTAGTTATCTAACCATACTCCTACCAACACGAGCCGGCGATGTATCGGGTTATTGCTTCAGAAGACCTGGCGACTTTTACGCATATTATTGCGAAACTGAACATTTCAGAAAATCGTTCATGCCAAAAATGTGCCTAACTTGGAACAAACTCCCCGATATTGTAACCAAAGCTGAAAGCCTACATGAATTCAAGATATTCCTAAAAATTATATATTACATACCCAAACCCCCAAACTACTATTATACCGGTTCCAGAAAAAACAATATAATACATACCAAATTGAGAAACAAATTAAATCATGACAAATTCGAAAACCACATAGCTCTTAGCCCATTCTGTGATTGTGGAAACGAAATCGAAGACGCCCACCATTACTTTTTCTTATGTCCCCTATACCAGACACAACGCGTATGGCTTTTTAACAGGCTTAGAACAAAGGGTATCAATGTATACAATATCGCCGACCTCCTTAAAGGTATAACAAACATTAGTAATAACAAAAACAAATTAATATTTGCAGAAGTTCAAAAATATATAGTCGCTACTAACCGCTTTACCAATTAACACATTCACCACCTCTGGGTCAACGTCACGCGCGAACGCCATCTTTTTAGTACCCCAAAGCTAAAAGCTAATACTACACTGACAAACACATCTTCTCTATGTCAACAACCAGTAATCAAACTAAATTAACTCACATATCGAACCCGGATCTGGTAACACAAAAAAAAGAACAATTTAAACATATATATACCATCTTGTTATTATAACAACGTGTGTAAAAATTGTATGGGGAGATGGGCTTTCTAAGTTGTATAACTTGTGCCCCAATCCCAATTGTACATAAACGATACAATAAAATATGTTTAAACTAAATGTATTTAACGCAAGTATCATTTGTATCTTATATTTATAAAGTTCATGTTTGTTGTGAAAGTCATGCTTTTCTTCTATGTGTACATGCACGGCACATAATTAGCTGCCAATCCGACTTAATCGCATCTTTTTTCAAGTTAAAGTGTGTTTATTGATGAGGGCAAGCATTTCTAACAGCTCTAGGTCTCCTGAATCACAAATGTTGTGAAGAACACACGAAACTTGTCAGTTGTACAGGGACTTGACGACAGGGGTTGTTTGGGTGTCTCGCCCCCCCGAACTTTGGTTTACAATTTGCTTAGCTGTGCAGTCATTCATTCGTGAGGAAAATCAGGATTCTTTTGACTAACTGTTCCAACTTGTTTTGGTAGTCATGTTGCTTTGCCATTACAAATTATTTATTTTTTCAGTGTAATAACATATGGGAGAGGGGGTAATCTTAAGTGAGTCAGCACTTGTCCTCCAATCCCATTGTGTGTATAAACAAATGTATGTGTTATATATCATGTGTTATCTAAATTTGACAAATATTTGAAATAAATATGTTTAAACTAAACTTTGGTACATTTCCAGCAGTTGAAAATTTCATGTATGACACAAAACATTAGTTGGACATTAATTTGACACCATATATAGGTTGGAATTGTTCTCATTGTTTGATTTTTTCAATCAATAAAAGTTGGTAATTTTCCAATCTTAGTGTGTGTCAGGTTGGATATTTCCAAGGGGGTGCAAATGGAATTCTGCTAACCTGTGAGATTGATGTTTGGTTCAATGGAGGGGGTGCAGTTGGCCGGAAATTTGAGGAAACCTCTAGCCACGTCCCTAGAACTTATACGTGCGGGTACTTAATCAATAAATTGACTGACATTTCCACTATATAGTCCTGATATCCTAGAATAAGCTTTACATTTGTGTTTATGCGATTGGGAGATGCAGTTCACCTGCGACCACAAGACCACAACATTACCTTCATGGGCAAAGCTTTATTGTCCAACTAATGTACAGCACGTTGGCCAAAAAATACCTGTGTTTGTTGTCTATACAGAGACTATTGTGCAAAACGACTGCATTTAACGAAACAAAACATTTTAAACATGAAATTGCTATAAGACTAGATAGTACATACGTGTATTTGATAATCCTTCGATATCATATAATCCTACTTTTTCTTGAATAAGAAGAAACATTATAATAACGAACAAAGCAGAAGACATATCCATGCAGGTTCACATGAATTCGGTCAATGGTGACGTATCCGCCGAATTTGAAATCGACAGGCGTTCGGGCGGTATTTTATGGATGGAATTATGAAATGGACATATGAAAGTGACAATGAAATCGACATTGATTTGCTTCGCCATCAACCGAAGTGCTCCCCCAGCGTTACTATCAATAACGTTATTATTTGGCTAATTTCAGAAATATTCTCCCAGTTTACACTCGATAAAACAAATTTGTCTCCGCATTTAAAATTCTTTGATATAGATCGTTTATATTCTGCAATAAGTTGTACACAAGAGACGGATTCTTATGTTTTATTGTGTTTTTAAACTCCGAGGTGGCGAAATCTCGGTATGTTTACATAACGAACATTTGAGTCCGTAATCCGAATCCGAATCCGAATCTGGATTACCACGAGATTACGATTATTGTCTGTTCGTTTACTGATTCTGGTCTGTTCGTTTACGGAACCAAGTGGTACGGGGACTAATCCATAATCTGAATCCAGATTCTGTATTCAGATTCCCACGAAATAACGACTCTGACGCTGTATATTCAGCCCAGACGGCGATCACAAAGAAATCCCTAAATAGTCCGGACAAAGTCGAGCACGCGAGCTAGTACTATATAATGAATACCGTGACAAGACTTCCGTTTTTTTATATTCCTCAATGTATTACTTGACATTTGTACTTTTGTTGAAGTGAATGTTTTGTACTTTAGTAAATGTAGCATGTTCCGTCCACAGGTATTAGGCACAAATTTTTTTTTTTAATTTAATCAAAATCTCGGAAAGTTTAGCATTTTTCTCTACAAAAGCAACATTTTATTTTTTATTGATCTGTAATTGCAGCACTATGTGACCAAATAATCATAGTTTTCAAAAAAGTTTGGTTCGCCGTCGTATTTGAGATTAGTGAGCATAGAAAAACATTTAAAGTTGAAAAATTAAATTTATTCGGTTGGTACCCAAAACGTCCGTCCAATGAAAAATAAACAAAAATAAAACAATCCAACAACTAAATCACCGAAATCTATACTCTAATCATCAAACTAAATAGCCCTATTGTCAAACAGACGTTGTTTCACGAAGGACAGCTAATTTGGGTGTGGTACTCAACATACATCGAGTTTAATAACGGTTTTTGTCTTTTTTTCCCGTCAGTTTAACATGATTATGTTGTCGGGAGGCCATTTTGAAAGTGCGAAACAAACTCGAGAAACGCTGCCGTAAATGACTCCAAAATAAAATTTTACATCGATAAAAAATAATGTTTTATCAAATTCCTTATCTAGTGCGTATTATATATCCACCGCATGAATTTTGTCATTAAGAATGGCGGATATCAATTAAAAGAGAGATATTAAAATTAATTTAATAAAGTTCAAGTTAGTTTAGATTTCAGTTTTGCAAAATGGCTTCCCGGGAATAGAAATCTGTAAAACTGACGAAAAGAAAGAACATAAATCGTTATTAAACACGATGTATGTTGAGTACCACACCCACATTAGCTGTACTTCATGAAACAACGTCTGTTTGACAATAGGGCGATTTAGTTTGATGATAATATTATAGATTTCGGTGATTTAGGGATTAGATTATTTTATTTTTTTATTTTTTATTGGACGGACATTTTGGGTACCAAAAAATAAATTTCATTGACAACTTCGAATGATTTTCTATGCTCACTTGTTTAAAGTACGATGGAAAGCTAAACTTTAACCAAAAATATGATTACTTGGGCGCATAATGCTAGAATTCCAGATCAATTTGATTAAAAATTTGGCTTTTGTGAGGATGATTTTTTGACCTCCTATTTTCACTATCAGCCTTGATACTTACCTTTCCGAAATTTTGATTAAATTAAAAAAAAAATAAAAAATTTGTGCCTAATACCTGTGGTTCCGTCAATCCCCGGGATCTGCTGTCATACTGGCGCTTGTCAACTCAGCTCCATGTATCAGACAGACCATCTGTTTCTTGACATCTGTTATTGGCATATTGGCAAATTGTTTATGAGCATGTTGGAACTATATGTATTCATTATACATAGTATATATGCTAGTTGCAGAAGATAGTGATGACAATAGAGCTCGCCTTTTAGTATTCGATTATGCTAAGCAAAATGAGTCACCGAACGATTCAAAATGTCACAATTTAATCGGTGTTCGCGTAATTCTACTCGCAAATTAAATATATATATATATATATATATATATATATCTATTATATATTTTGGGAAATCTGTCTGTGTGTGTGTGTGTGTGTGTGTGTGTGTCTGTCTGTCTGTCTGTTCGCGATGGACTCGAAAACGGCCGAGCCGATTTCCATGAAACTTGGTATGTGGCGGTACTTTCGGCCGGGGAGTGGCATGGGCCTATAAATTTGCCCGTGCGATGTGACCATGACCTTGAAATTGGGTCATTTCAAGGTCAAATGCCCGAGTATCACGGGATTTCGAAGAAAATTAGTATCTAGCGATACTTTCGTATAGGGAGTGTCGTAAGCCTATTCGTTTGCCCGTCCGACGTGACTTTGACCTTGAAATCGGGTCAATTCAAGGTCAAATCGCGAATTTTGATGGGATTTCGACGAAAATTGATACGTAGGGTTACTTTTCTCCACTGAGTGTTTTGGACGGGTCAAATCGTGACCCGACCTGACCTTGACCTTCAAAATGATCAATTCGAGGTCAAATCTGGTAAAACCGGATGTCTGTCTGTGTGTTCGCGATGGACTCGAAAACGGCCGAGCCGATTTCGATAAAACTTTGTATGTGGGGTACTTTCGGCCGGGTAGTGGCATGGGCCTACTAAATTGCCCGTGCAACGTGATCTTCACCTTGAAATCGGGTCATTTCAAGGTCGAATGGCCGAGTAGCACGGGATTCGACGAAATTTGATACGTATGGTTACTTTTGTCCACTGAGTGTTTTGGACGGGTCAAATCGTGACCCCGACCTGATCTTGACCTTCAAAATGATCAATTCAAGGTCAAATCGGGTAAAACCGGATGGATTTCGACGGGTACTTTTGTCGGGTACTTTTGTCCGGGCAGTGTTTTGGACGGGTCAAATCGTGACCCCACTTGACCTTCAAAATGGACAATTCAAGGACAAATCGCGCAATTCGCCGAATAGCAGAGTGGGAAACAGCCCGGGCGAAGTCGGGTCCACCTGCTAGTCTATTATATATTTTGGGAAATCTGTGTGTGTGTGTGTGTGTGTATGTGTGTGTGTGTGTGGGTGTGAGGGTGTGTGTGTGTGTGTCTGTTCGCGATGGACTCGAAAACGGACGAGCCGATTTCCATGAAACTTGGTATGTGGTGGTACTTTCGGCCGTGGAGTGGCATGGGCCTACTAATTTGGCCGTGCAACGTGACCTTGACCTTGAAATCGGGTCATTTCAAGGTCGAACGCCCGAGTATCACGGGATTCGACGAAATTTGATACGTAGGGTTACTTTTGTCCACTGAGTGTTATGGACGGGTCAAATCGTGACTCCGACCTGACCTTGACCTTCAAAATAATCAATTCAAGGTCAAATCGGGTAAAACCGGATGGATTTCGACGGGTACTTTTGTCAGGTACTTTTGTCCGGGCAGTGTTTTGGACGGGTCAAATCGTGACTCCCACTTGACCTTCAAAATGGACAATTCAAGGACAAATCGCGCAATTCGCCGAAAAGCAGAGTGGGAAATGGCCCGGACGAAGTCGGGTCCACCTGCTAGTCTATTATATATTTTGGGAAATCTGTGTGTGTGTGTGTGTGTCTGTCTGTTCGCGATGGACTCGAAAACGGCCGAGCCGATTTCCATGAAACTTGGTATGTGGGGGTACTTTCGGCCGTGGAGTGGCATGGGCCTACTAACTTGCCCGTGCGACGTGACCTTGACCCTGAAATCGGGTCATTTCAAGGTCGAACGCCCGAGTATCACGGGATTTCGATGAAAATTAGTGTCTAGGGACACTTTCGTATGGGGAGTGTCGTAAGCCTATTCGTTTGCCCGTGCGACGTGACCTTGACCTTGAAATCGGGTCAATTCAAGGTCAAATCGCGAATTTTTATGGGATTTCGACGAAATTTTATACATAGGGTTACTTTTGTCCACTGAGTGTTTTGGACGGGTAAAATCGTGACTCCGACCTGACCTTGACCTTCAACATGATCAATTCGAGGTCAAATCGGGTAAAACCGTATGGATTTCGGCGTGTACTTTTGTCGGGTACTTTTGTCTGGGCAGTGTTTTGGACGGGTCAAATCGTGACCCCACCTGACCTTGACCTTATTTTCGTATGGGGTGTGTCGTAAGCCTATTCGTTTGTCCGTGCGTCGTGACCTTGACCTTGAAATCGGGTCAATTCAAGGTCAAATCGCGAATTTTTATGGGATTTCGACGAAATTTGATACATAAGGTTAATTTTGTCCACTTGGTATTTTGGACGGGTCAAATACCTGACCTTGACCTTCAAAATGGACAATTCAAGGTCAAATCGCGCAATTCGCCGAAAAGCAGAGGGGAAACAGCCCGGACGAAGTCGGGTCCACCTCGCTTGTCCGTGCGACGTGAAATTGACCTTGAAATCGGGTCAATTCAAGGTCAAATCGCGAATTTTTATGGGATTTCGACGAAATTTTATACGTAGGGTTACTTTTTTGTCCACTGAGTGTTTTGGACGGGTCAAATCGTGACCCCGACCTGACCTTGACCTTCAAAATGGAAAATTCAAGGTCAAATCGCGCAATTCGCCGAAAAGAAGAGGGGAAACAGCCCGGACGAAGTCGGGTCCACCTGCTAGTATATATCTAATATATATTTTGGGACTTCTGTTGTTTGTCTGTCTGTTTGTCTGTTAGCTATGGCCGGGAAAACGGCTGGACCGATTGAGTTCAAACTTCCAATCTAAGGATAAAAAACCACGGGCAGTGTTTACCACTTTTGGAGAACGTCAGAGCACTCCTTCTCCATTCCCCCGAAACCGCAATGGGAATTCATGGGTTAATCGCGTGATAGTTAAAGAGCGTTCGTATCCGCAGTGTCCTCGATAAAAGAGCGTGTATGTGTCCAGATATGAGCGTATTGTGTGATTCGTACTTAGGGGTTCCTAAGAATGGGGGAGATTTTCATCGGGTCAGTTTTTCCGCCCGATGTGACCTTCACCTTGAAACGGGTACCCACAAATGATCTAATGTATATTTCGGGACTTCTTTCTGTTTGTTTGTCTGTTAGCTATGGCCGGGAAAACTGCTGGACGGATTTCGACGAAATTTGATACCTACTGGTAATTTTCTCCGGGGAGTGTTTTGGACGGGTCAAATCGTGACCCCAACCCGACCTTGACCTTCAAAATGGTCAATTCAAGGTCAAAGCCCGGACGAAGTCGAGTCACCTGCTAGTCTCCTATATATTTTGAGACTTCCGTATATGTGTATATATATGTGTCCTCTATAGAATCAAAAACGGCTGGCTCGATTGAGCTCAAACTTCCCGTCTAAGGGTTAAACCACGGGAATCGTCGTCGCGGCGTTTTGGAGAAGCTCTGAGCACTCATTCTCCACTCCCAATCATCAAAATCACCGCAAACGGCACTGAGGGGGTTAATCGCGTTGATAGTTAAAGAGCGTTCCTATCCGCAGTGTTGTTGATAAAGATCTTCTATATTTGGGTTCGTTAACCGGTTAACGCTCTTTTATTCCCTTCCGCTTTCACATATCGTATTACGGCTTTTGTTTACGTTATATTATGCGAAGAGATTTATTGGAAGTCATAAGATACGGGAACAATACTTTTGAGTGCTTTCCGTTCGCAAAGACGGGCAAACCGATCTCCGTCGCGCGCCGAAGTCGAAGGCCGAGGTGGTTGCTTGCGAAGATACGGGAACAATACTTTTGAGTGCTTTCGCATCTATGATTTGCAATTCTCCGTGAATAGCACTACTGCCATTCGTTCGAGTGAATAACTCAGACTGCCAACATCTTATGTCTGTCATTCCTAGGAATGGGGGAGATTTTCATCGGGTAAATCATACCTCTTTCAGGGACGGGTACCATAATTTCTCTTGATTAAAAAGGCAGAATTAACTCATTGATAAATTAAAAAGGCAGAATTAACTCACTGAAAAATAATTAATTAATTAAAGGCAGAATTAACTCATAACTCATAAATTTAATTAAAAAAAAATAATTAAAACATGTCATGTTTCAGACGAATGCCGCCAGTGGCGGGCTAACCTGCTAGTCTCCTATATATTTTGAGACTTTCGTAAATATATAAATATATGTGTATATTTGTCCTTTATAGACTCCAAAAGGGCTGGACAGATTGAGCTCAAACTTCCTATCTAAAAGTAAAAATCCACGGGAATGGTCGTCGTGGCGTTTTGGAGAAGTTCCGACCACCCGTTCTTCACTCTCAGTGCGGGGGTTAATCGCGTTGATAGTTAAAGAGCGTTCCTATCCGCAGTGTTGTTGATAAAGATCTTCCATATTTGGGTTCGTTAACCGGTTAACGCTCTTTATTCCCTTCCGCTTTCGCTTATTGTTTACGTTATATTATGCGGAGAGATTTATTGGAAGTCAGACTGCCAAAATATTATGTCTGTCGTTCCTAGGAATGGGGGAGATTTTCATCGGGTAAATCATACCTCTTTTAGGGACGGGTACCAACATCTTATGTCTGTCGTTCCTAGGAATGGGGGAGATTTTCATCGGGTAAATCATACCTCTTTTAGGAACGGGTACCATCAAAAAATAAAATAGAATTATCATAAGTCATTGAATTTTTTTGTTTTGTTAAATGTCATGTTTCAGACGAACCACGCCAGTGGCGGGCTAACCTGCTAGTCTATATATATATTTTGAGACTTCCGTATATATATATATATATGTGTGTGTGTGTGTGTGTGTGTGTGGATACTTCATAGAATCGAAAACGGCAGGTCAGATTGAGCTCAAACTTCCTATCTAAGGGTAAAATCCCACGGGGATCGTCGGCGTCGCATTTTGGACAAGCTCAGAGCCCCGTTCTCCACTCCCAATCAATAAAATCACCGCAAACACGGCGGGGGTTAATCGGGTTGATATTCGCTCGCGATCCAAGAAGCGTAACTCTACATTTTTTTTATATCTGTATATGTATATTTTTATATCCATATTCACTTCAAACTGCTAAACCCGTTGAGCCAAAACTTGCTAATACCTTCCAAAATATAGAATTTACATTTTCTCATATATACATTTCTTGTTACGGCTCAAAATCTTAGTCTATTTTCGATACATTCATATAAACAAGCTCTAAACTTACACCCCTCAATTCGTGCTAACTCACGCACCTTATATGGCTGCTAACATTTAGTAAATACGAGGCACTGTGATACGTCCCAGAATCTGACGGGACTTCCACTGCCTCAAGCCGTGAATACCAACACCAACACCAACAACAACGACATTGTTGGACTCGCCAAGCCGTGAATGCCAACAACAACGACGTCGGCGAGAACGCAGCTTATATGGCTGCTAAAATTTAGTAAATACGAGGCACTGCGATACGTCCCAGAATCTGACGGGACTTCCACTGCCTCAAGCCGTGAATACCAACAACAACGACATTGTTGGACTCGCCAAGCCGTGAATGCCAACAACAACGACGTTGGCGAGAACGCAGCTTATATGGCTGCTAAAATTTTGTAAATACGAGCCACTGTGATACGTCCCACAATCTGACGGGACTTCCACTGCCTCAAGCCGTGAATACCAACAACAACGACATTGTTCGACTCACCAAGCCGTGAATGCCAACAACAACGACGTTGGCGAGAACGCAGCTTATATGGCTGCTAAAATTTAGTTAATAAAGTGTAAAAACACACGGGGATCGTCGACGTCGCATTTTGGACAAGCTCTGAGCACTCATTGACCCTTAAAGTGCGACATTCGTTTCGATACGATGGGTTTCGCTATCGATTCGCTCGCAATCCAAGAGGTGTAACTCTACATTTTTGATATCTGTATATCGTCGGTGGGATTCAAACATGTCGTATACAAAATTCCCGCACTTTTTAGTCATTTTACAGGAGAGACAAAAAACTGATTATATTTTGATATGTTATATTCAGAAGAACAACAGTGCAGCAAATCCATCGATACACATCCCGGGCATCGAATTATTGTGAAACTGACGATTTTACACCAGTCTATAAAGAGAAAACTGTGAAATGAGCTTATACGACTTTTTTGAAATAATTTTTTTTTCGCGGCAAACTTTTACGACGTTTTGAAATTTATACGACAAATTTGAAACAACTTTATGCCTCGACATCACATAATTTCAATTTATACGACCTTTTTTTCTGCCGAGAAAACAGTTAGCTTGGTTCAATTTCCATTATACTAATTACATTTCCGATAATGGACGGTTATATGGCATCACTCAGTTAGCCAAGTATGTCGGAATTCGATAATTAAACTAGATAGCTGAAACGACACAGTGGCAACACACCCGAGTAACTTGTGAGGCTTCCGAAACGGATGCCGCTATAATACCAAGTTTCTTGCCAAACCCATATCATTCTATAATATCATGCTATATAGTATTAGTCCGGGAGCTAATATGGGTACCCTTGCACCCCCTGGGACTTAACTTCACCCCAATCATTTTGTTCCGTATTATGTCCTTCCACTTCTAAGCAATGTTAGCAAGAAAAAAAAGTGGCCGTGTAGACTACAGGCAAGATGACGTCCATCATGACCGCCATTTTTCAGACCAGACCCTAAGTCAGTTTTATGCAAATTATAGCTGGAAAATCTAGTAAAATGTATACAAATGTATATATTTCCGTGATGATAAGACATAATGACACTTTTCTGGGCCAAAAATTGAAACTCACAATCCAAGATGACCGCCGGAAGTTTAAAAAAAAGACATTGTTTTCACAAATGTCTTCTAGATCAATTAATGCTGATTGGAACTGGTATTCTAATATGACTTTATTTTGTATTTTGTATATTAACTGATGATTGGAGCAATTAAATATGGAATTATTGGGGTCCTAGCCCCTTCCGATCCCTCAAAAAATCGATTTTACAGAATGCGGTATAACATTTCCCAAAAAATCACAATTGGGATTCTTGTCATATTTCAACAAAAAATGAAATGAACTTTGTAAAGTAAGTGAGGCATATCATTACCTGTGAATATTTAAACTCTTTAAACTCACTGAAACCAAAATTCTTACCTTGACTCAAAATGGCCGCCAAAATATATGTAAATGGTAAATATTGCCCCAGGGTGTCTTGCAATCGCCTACAAGTTGTAGTTGATGTATACAATTGGCTATTCTGTATTCTATACATTGAATACTGACATGTCTGATGCACCATGGATCATTTTTACTGTTGTCACCACTGACATCACCAGAAATATTGAATTTTTCACTCAGAAACTTGACATAAATATCGGCAAAAACTCACTTTTCAGGGTTCGACCATTTTTTCAGGTAAAATGCAACTATCTTTGGTATCAAGGTATTTATTGTTTTTGTCTATCTTAAATGTGTCACACTACGGTGTTTATAGACTGAATTGCTCAAGATGGCTTCCAAAATGGCAACCAAAAGGTAGCAAATTGTGACTCACTTGGTTATTATACGTGTTTGTTAATTAACTGACAACTACGTTCTGTTATGTTTGTCTCAGTTCCGTGTGGGGCATGACAAATTCATTTTGAATTTGCAGTATGGAATTTTGCGGAGAACCTCTTTTGTGATTCTGGTCATATTATTGAAAGGGAATGGGCAGAACTTTGAGACGGAACTGAGATGAACCATGATATGTGGGTATTCTGGTCCAATATGACTGTTGGTAACGGGTGGGACGTATATTGATATCTGTTGTGGATGTGTTATCATTGGGGGTGTACAGGGAGTAGATGTATGATCATGGATGGCGTGTATGATTATGGCAAGTATGGAACTTATGGTCGTATGTGCGGGTATTGGTATATCTGGAAGGGCTCACCATTGGTGATGTGTATATGTATACCTAGATTGACTCATGGGCATGGTCATGGTATGGCGAATATGTATACATGAAGTGGTTGTATGGTCCATGGTGAGGTGAATATATATGCAATGAGTGACTGTATGGTCGTGAAGGTGGTGAATATGTATACATAGAATGACTATATGGTCATGTGTCGGTTGTAGGTGTATACCTGGTGTTCAGGCGTGGTATGTAGTGGTATAACCACGTACGGCTGTATGCTCAGGTGAACGTGTATACAGTGTGTGACTATGTTGTCATTTGTGTGGCGTTTATATACAAATGGAGTGACTTGTGTAATGGGTGGCTGTTCATGTGTATCTTGTGTGGCTATCGCTTTCCACAATAACTCAAGGATATATATGCTAGTCAATAGAGAGGTCATGTCATAGAGTTCTCCGTCTTCATGGTGTTTATATACATGGAGGAAACGTTAAGCGTGTAAAGTCACCCATTATCACACAGTCATTCCATATATACATAAACACCATATACATAATATAGTGACCCACTGTATACATGTACACCTGACCCATGACCACGGCTGACCATACAGCCACGGGTCACAATGCAGGCACACCGAGTATACTCCTAAACATGACCCATAACCATATAGTCACTCCTTGTATACCCATCCATCTCACCATTGGCCATAAGGTCATCCCCTGTATACATATTATCCACTCACATGGTCAAATAGACAATCAATACATACACCAACATCACACCAATGACCATAAAGTCACTTCGGGTATACATATGCACCTCCCCAATGTCAATATAGCCACTCGCTTCATACACATACCCTCACCCATGCACCTGGTATACTCCTTCACCTGACCTATGGCCATATAGTCACCCCGTGTGTACATATTCAAAACATTCATATATGGTAATCGTCAATCCTTGTATACATATTCACCTCAACATTGACCATGTCACTCCATGTATTCCTATTTGTCACACCATAGCCGAATAGCCGCTCAAGATATACTAATACACCCCAGCCATGTCAGTATAGTCACTCCATGTATGCACAAGCACCTCATTCATGGCAATATAGCCACTCGCTATATACACATACCCCTCGCCCATGACAATATAGCAACACGTGTATATACCCGTATAACCTACATATGACCATACCACCACGAGTCACCAAACATGAACACCAGGTATACTCATACGCCTGACACATGACCATTTAGTCACCCCTGTATAGGTATTCATTACATTTATGATAATACAGTCACTACTTGTATACCTACATGTACTCATCTCACCATTAACCATACAGTCACTACCTGTATACCTATTCGACACATATAGTCATATAACCACTCGGTATACATGTGCCGCCCATATATTCACTCCAGGTATACATGTAAACCTCATCAAATGCCATTTAGCCCTTCCAGATATACAAAAAAACCCGCAAACACGACCACTTATACCATCCATACTTGCATATACATCTCACACTTGACAATTCAGCAATTCACTGTATAATCATACACGCCATCTATGATAATACAGATATCCCTATACACCCACCAATGATAATACATCCACGAGATATATAAATATACATCCCACCCGTTACCACAAAGATACTCCCTATATACCCACACGATAATGTCCACCCAGCTTACTCCAGGTATTCATATTCAACCATGACCGTAGTCATTCCATATATACCTATACACATTACCCGTAATCATAAAATCACTCGCTATTTATCCACACACCCCATTCATGATCATACAGACAACACATGTACATCCCACCCATGACCTTACAGTCACTCAATATATATACATAATCAGCACATAGATGACCATGTAGCTATATCCATACACCGTGTGCACCCGTACTGGATATATACAACCATACAGTCACTCCATTCATACCGATTCACCTCACGACCTCTCCCTGTATACCTATGCATCTTACCATTGACAACCCATTCATAACCATATAGTCACTCACTGTATACCTATTCACATCAGCCATGACATACAATAACTCCCTGTATACCTATTCACCTCACCTATGATCATAGAGTAACTCCCTGGCTACGATCTTGGCATCCACACTGTATCCAGTTGACTTTTTGTGTTATCATAATGGACCAGAATAGCCACAGCTTACCATCTCAGTTCCGTCTCAAAGTTCTGCACATTTCCTTTCAATAAATTAAAAAAAAAAAAAAAAAAGGTTCTCGGCAAACTTACACACTTTAAAATGAATTTACCATGCCCCATACTGAACTGCGACAACCAGAATAGAACATGTAGTTGTCAGTTAATTAACGTATAATAACCAAGTGAGTCACAATTTGCTACCTTTTCGGATAACGCCGAGAATAATGTTCGGGATATAATGTTTGGTTGCCATTTTGGAAGCCATCTTGAGCAATTTGGTCAATACACACCGATGTATGACGTATTTAAGATAGTCCAAAACAATAAGCACCTTTCAATCCAAAGATAGTAACATTTTACCTGGAAAAAAAAATGGTCCAAACCTAAAAAAATAATATTTGCCGATATTTATGTCAAGTTTTTGAGTGAAAAGTTCAATATTTTGGTGATGTCAGTGGTGACAACAGTAAAAATTAAACATGATGCATCAGACATGTTAGTATTCAATGTATTTAATGCAGAATAGTCTATTTTATACATCAACCAAAACTTGTAAGCGATTGCAGGACACGCTGGGGTAATATATTTACCATTTTCCGTATTTTGGCGGCCATACTGGCAACCATTTTGAGCCGAAGTAAGAATTTTGGTTCCAGTGAGTTGGAATATTCATAGGTAATGATATGCCTCACTTACATTACAAAGTTCTTTTCATTTTTGTTGAAATATGCCTAGAATCCCAATTGTGATTTTTTGTGAAGTTTTATACTGAATTCTGTAAAATCGAATGTTTGAGGGATCGGAAGGGGTTAGGACCCCAATAATTCCATTTTAATTGCTCCAATGATCAGGTAATATATAAAACACAAAATAAAGTCATATTACTCAACCATTTCCAAACAGCATGAATTGATCTAGAAGACATTTGTGAAAAAATGTCATATTTTCAAGTTCGGCGGCCATTTTGGCGGCCATCTTGGATGGTGAGTTTCAATTTTGGCCCAAAAAGGTATTATTGTGTCTTACGTGTAGCTTCACGACAATATATACATTTTACTAGATTTTCACGCTATAATTTGCATAAAACTCACTTAGAGTCTGGTCTGAAAAACGGCGGCCATGATGGACGCCATATTGTCTGGAGTCTACAAGGCCATTTTTTTTTCTTGTTAACATTGCTTAAAAGTTGAAGGGGCATAATAAGGAACAAAATGAGTGGGGTGAAGTTAAGTCCCAGGTGGGTGCAAGGGTACCCCTATTAGCTCCAGGGCTATATACGACGTTCTGAGAACAACGTAACTGACGTTATGGTCATATGTTTACTTCAAATATGTCGTATACTTTATACGACATTTTTGAAGTAAGATATTTGTCCAACCAAGGATACGAATTTCCATCACATGGCCTAAAAGCTCATTTCTGGTTGGATTAGAACAAGGATAAGAATTTTAGGGGTGTAATCGACCGCGTAGATTACGAATTTGCAATAAAAAATTTCGCGCCAAAATACGATTTTAACAGTTTTACGACTTCTTTGAATCCCACCGAAGATATGTATATTTTTATATCCATATTCACTTCAAACTGCTAAACCCGTTGAGCCAAAACTTGCTAATACCTTCCAAAATATAGAATTTACATTTTCTCATATATACATTTCTTGTTATGGCTGAAAATCTTAGTCTATTTTCGATACATTCATATAAACAAGCTCTAAGCTTACACAAACGACGTTGGCGAGAACGCAGCTTATATCGCTGCTAAAATTTAATAAATATGAGGCACTGTGATACGTCCCAGAATCTGACGGGACTTCCACTGCCTCAAGCCGTGAATGCCAACAACAACGACATTGTTAGACTCGCCAAGCCGTGAATGCCAACAACAACGACTTTATTGGAGAGATAAACAATGCTATTTTCTCTTTATAATGCTACAATGCTATTTTCTCTCTACGGCAATGTGAGAATTTTCGGGTGGCCCCAAGCCGTGAATGCCAACAACAACGACATCGTTGGCATACCTCTTTTAGGGACGGGTATCATAATTCCTCTTGATTAAATAATTTTTCATCGGGTCAGTTCTTTTCGCCCGATGTACCTTAAATCTTTTAGGGATGGGTACCATAATTTCTCTTGATTAAAAAGGCACAATTAACTCATTGAAAAGCCAAAAAAATGTCATGATTCGGACCAACGCCGCCAGTGGCGGGCTAACCTCAACCTGCTAGTCTACTATATATTTTGAGACTTCCGTATATTTGTCCTTTATAGACTCGAAAACGGCTGGACCGATCGGGCTCAAACTTCCAATTTAAGGGTAAAACTCCACCTGAATGGTCGTCGCGGCGTTTTTGGAGAAGCTCAGAGCACCCGTTCTCCACTCTCAGTCACAAAAACGGCAGGGTCTTTGCTAAAATGTTCCATATTTGGGTTCGTTAACCGGTTAACGCTCTTTATTCCCTTCGGCTTTCGCATACGGTGATTCTACGTACTTTAATAGGGCTTCCTAGGAACGGGGACGGCTTTTGTTTACGTTATCTATCGCTCGAAATGGAACTCGCTTCTGTGTGATACTTACGTACTTAGGACTTCCTAGGAACGGGGGACATTTTCATCGGGTCAGTTTTTCCACCCGAGGTGATCTTCACCTTAAAACGGTTACCCACAAATGATATATATGCGTGTGTCCTTTATAGACTCGAACCGATTGAGCTCAAACTTTCTACCTACGGGAAGTGTCATGGACGGGTTAAATTGTGACCCCGACCTGACTTTGACCTTGAAAATGATCAATTCAAGGTCAAATCGGCTCAAATTGAAAAACAAAAAATTAAATTAAGAAAATTAATTAAAAAAGCCAATAAATTAAAAAGGCACAATTAACTCATTGAAAAAAAAAATTAAATTAAAAAATTCTTTACAAAAATTACTTACAAAAATTAATTAAAAAATAATAAATGGTCATGTTTCTGACGATTGCCGTCAGTGGTGGGCTAACCTGCTAGTCTCTCCTATATATTTTGATACAATCTGTATTCGAGAGATAACCCACATCCTCCGGACCTCAATGATATGATCGTGAATGAGTATTGATATACCCCACTAAACTTTGACAAACACCAGTAATGGTGTGTATATAATTTACATATCTCTCCTATATATTTTGATACAATCTATATAATTTACATATCTCTCTGATATATTTTGATACAATCTATCTGTTTGTCATTTATACAAATCTACGATTCTCCACCGATCGAGACCAAACTTCCTATCTAGGGGTAAAATCCAACGGACACGGTCGTTGTCGTATTGGCGACCCCGTGCGACGCCCGTGCAGCGCATGCGCAGACGATATCTCGGAAACGGGTGGAGCAATCGACTTGAAATTTGCTATGTGAATGTATCTTGCCCCGGATACGAATTTTATTGGGTCGCCGAGCCCGTGCGACGCCAGCTTCGCGCATGCGCGGACGAGATCTCGGAAACGGGTGGAGCTATCGACTTGAAATTTGTTATGTGAATGTATCTTGCCCCGGATACGAATTTTATCGGGTCGCCGAGCCCGTGCGAAGCCAGCTTCGCGCATGCGCAGACCAGATCTCGGAAACGGGTGGAGCTATCGACTTGACATTTGGTTTTTGAATAGCTATCGACTTGAAATTTTGTTTTTTAATAGCCCGGACAACGTCGGGCTCATCGGCTAGTCTAATATATATTTTGGGACTTCTGTTTGTTTGTTAGCTATGGCCGGGAAAACTGCCGGACGGATTTCGACCAAAATCCTATCTAAGGGTAAACACGCAGATGAAGTGTCGTCCGATTGCTTTTAAGAAGCTCCGAGCACTCATTCTCCATTCCCACTGCCGCCGTCTTGGAATTGTGGGGGTTAATCGTGTGATAGTTAAAGAGCGTTCGTGTCCGCAGTGTCGTTGATAAAGAGGGTGTCTGTGTCCAGACATGAGCGTGTTGTGTCTGTGTCCAGACATGAGCGTGTTGTGTGATCCTTATGTCTGGTTCCTAGGAATGGGGGAGATTTTCATCGGGTCAGTTTTTCCGCCCGATGTGACCTTCACCTTGAAGCGGGTACCCACAAATTATATATATGTATGTGTGTGTCCGTTATAGACTCGAAAACGACCCTACCGATGGAGTCCAAACTTGCTACATAGGGCAACTTTTGTCCGGGAACTCTCATGGACCAGTCAAATTGTGACCCCGTCCTGACATTGACCTTCAAAATGATCAATTCAAGGTCAAAGCCCGGACGAAGTCGGGTCACCTGCTAGTATATATATATATATATATATATCTTATTTTGTGATAGGTACCCACGACCCGCGACCACAGCGACCCGTTACCTACATTATCCATATACGCTACTGTCCGATTTGGATGGTAATAGGCTTGAAATGGATGCAAATTTCAAATATTCATTCTCCAGACGATATTCTGATGAACTTCACCTCGAAATATTAACAAAATGTTCACACAGTTAACCCCTTTTGTGCCACTTTCATAGTAATAAGCAACCGCATTAATCGCTACATGCAGAGGTAGGGTACCCGAGTCTCAAACAGAGATGCGCACAATCAGGTCATCAGGTCATCAGGTCACCCGTCTTGTTCTATATTGAAACAACATAGACTACTCTATCGCAATCTAACTGCAATTAGACTGAAACTTTGCCTATAAGGCCATCTAAATTTAACCACTTACGTGCTAATGTCGCTATATGCAGCCAAATGGTATCAGATTTTCAAACAGAAATGCGCTCGAACTAAAAGACCAGGGCATCTATCATAGCCTTGTTTGATACACAATATTGTAACGCCCAAATCCTGATCCCTTCACACATATAAGTCAGTGTAGCGAACTCGAGATGAGAAACGATTAAGACTGAAGAGCTACATGACAGGAATGGCGAGTGGTTGAGTGAAATAAAACAAACAACCAACGCAATAAGACAGGATCTGACACCAGCAGACTTTTACTAAGCTGAGTCTACGAACTGCTAAATACCTCCCCCATAGGAACTTACATTTATAATGAGATTGAAATAAAGTTGATTATTTAATTTGAAAATAGATATTTGATTTATAACAATAATTTTGTAGACATAGACATAAATAGAGATAAATTATATTTTGATGATTTTTAGATGAGAATAATAATGGATATTGAGATGAATCATTTAAATAAATAACAAAGTGTTTTGCCAAAGTGTACCAGTAAGACCAGAAAATAAGTGAAATAAATAAAGAAAAGTTTTAGAATTACACCCTATAGATTAACAATTTTGATAAATAATAGAAATATACCAAAGTTTCCCCAAGTTAGTTAAATTACTAAAATACTGAACTGTTGTGATGTAATATAGCACATGGTTGAAAACATAGATTTTAAAGTGTGATTAAACAGCTGCATGATTTTACTGGTGATAAATAGTTGCCCAATGTTCCCCACTGATACGGTAAATATTTACTTAAGAATTTAAATGACTACTTGAATTTATTAAATAAATAAAGAAACAAGCCAAAGCTATTTAAGTGAGAAAATTCATTTAAATAAATAAGAAATATTTCAAAGTTGTAACAGTAAGTATAAAATTTAACATATCTACAAATGGACCAATTGGATGACAAACACATAGACAATGCAAGACGGGAAACATAGAACACACAATTAGACAAACACCGGTGCACCCATAACAACTTAACTTCTGATATTTTATGAGGTATGAAAAGATTTAATACTTTAATGTTTTACTAAGTATTTGCTAAAGAAAAGCATAACCATGAATAGCTGGCTGTACCACAGTGTTGCAAGATCGGTGGAGAAAACGGTGGAGTAAACGGTGTAGATGATCCAATATGCCGGAGGATGTATGTTTTGATGAGTATGTGCGTTGTAAATCGTGGTATTAGTGGTATATTTTGGAGAGTAGTCAACCGCACATTTCCGCAACTTTACTGGTTATAAATTGGCTGTTAGGGGGTGCAAAATAATTGACGTTTTTCTTCACTCTTAATGTTAGAAACAGGTTCGAATCCTACGTTCATGAAATTGCTAGCATTTGAGGTGGAATTAAATTGTTACTTTATCGTGTTTTTCGGTCAGGATGTTGGTAATGGCAACGTCGGGGCGTTGAAACGTCACCGGAGTGTATATTTGATGGTTCCAGATACACAGGAGTAAGTTAATTCGCATGGTCACCTTCAAAATCGGTTGAATTACCTCAATACAAACAACCATTTTTGGCGGTGCAGATGAATGATTATGACGGTGTAGAATGTTGTCTGGTTACCGCGAATAGCAATAGGTAATGATGGTGTAGATGAAATACACGATGATGGTGTAGATGATATATGGACATCGTGGTGTTGAGGAAAATCGTGATATACTAATACAAATGGCCATAATAGAAAGCTGTCATATTCATCCGGTTCTCAAGACATAGCAGATACATGGATGTCATGTCTTACGAGAATTCTACACCCCAGTAGCTATTCCCGCCTGTCTAATATAAATGACGTGATGTCACTTGCCTAATAATGACCATTAATTTGGAGAACACGAAAAATCCCCTTTCTTTCATATTCTGGTAAATAAATTGAGAGAGAAATTTGTTCATTGGGATGGATACCAGTGTATCTTGTTTCCGAAAACCATACAACCCATAATATTTGTTTGACGCCTGGTACGTTAGTATTGAAATAATGAAACAAGCAGAAAATAAAACTATATAATTGGCTCGTAAAAAGTCATATTTTACCCCGACATTGAGATAATCTACAGGGGAATGCGTGTGCAATATGTAGATATATTTCATGAAAAATGACCGGTGACGCTCGATTAGATATGCATAATAAACCACTCCAAACAACACAGACCACAGGGAGAGATGTTTAATCAACTGAAGCTCTAGTCGAATGTCACATGGTATTCTTCCTAAAAAATGATACCATATACAATATCATGGTTGTGATACTCCATTGGTGGGATCATCAATTCGATTTAGAAGAGCATGCACATCTCAAACGAAAGCTTAAAAGTGGGAAAGTGTCACAGCCAGAGGAGCCAGCGAGAAACCCATTTCCTGTGAGAAAATTTCACCGTGTCCATGTAGGGATAACAAATATTTGCAGACGTCAGGCGGGGATTAAACTTTCAGAATATATAAAGAATAAACACACGATATGTTATCATATGTACAATATGTGTTGCCCTTCCTGTTTACCCCCACTCGTCGGAAAGAATGGTTACTCAGCTTACTCTGCAATTCGTGAATTATAAGGCTTATTTCGTTCCCCGTAAGGCATGATATATATCTTTCCAATGTACATTGACATAAACAATAAGCTTTGGCACTGAGTCGCGGCCATATTGGATCCATCCAGCCCCGTTCCGTTTAGTGCTACGTACATGTGTCAAAGTTCTGGAGTAGCATTCCATATATGGAATTCATGAACATTCAGAAGCTCCATATATGGAATGCTACTATATAGAACTTTGACATGCAGCACTAAAACAACAGAACGGGTCTGGATTGATGGTCGCGACTCAGTGACAAGGCTTATACAATTACAGGCTATGGTATTTTTGTGACAACTTCCCTTTTATTGAATAAATACCATTCAAAGTATAAACAAAATAGACCCTGCCTCTTTATTCAGTAACGCATAACATATATACGTAACATATATATTTACTCTTAAAAAGATAAATTCCAATTCAAATTTAGATCCATCACCGTGCTTTGGACGATGTGTAAGCAACAAATGTTTCTCATTAAAACTTTGGGCACCATCACCACACGGGAGTGGTTGTGAATTTGTGTGTGTATCAAGTTCTCGTGCTTTGTCGCGTTGAAGGAATTTAGAAATGCATTTGCACAATATGCACTCACATGTCTGAATCGCTTGTCCGAGTCCGATTCACCACTCGTTGTCTGAGACGTTGAGCCTGATTCTTCGTTGACGGATTCTTCCATTGCTTCAATTCTGAAATCAAAAAACGAAACAGTCACAAGTAAGGTTATGGAGACCAAAGTTCAATATATGTATTCAGGGACGTGGCGAATGAGTTCAAATAAGGTTCCAAATTACTCTTAATAACAATAATTTCTGATGTTTGTGATCTCTATTAAGTAGGCATAAATTATGGCTATTATAGTCCTATCGATAAATTCCACTCATCTATATAGAGATACGTGTGTATATTTAGGACCTTCATCCATGATCACCAGACACCGATACAATCCAACTGATCATATCTAGACCCTTTAATATTTTAAAATTCATTAGATTTCAATAAAAAGACTTTTCCGATATAAATGTACGTTAGACAATATAATTATGGAATCAACGTCGTTTATGCACAGGCCAATGTAGCTGTCAGAGGCCGAAATTGCCGTACAAAATAGCCTATACTGTATGCCTATAATGCCTGACATTGATACTTAGGTCTATACGTCCGAAATGACATCACAAACGACGTTGATTGCTTACAATTACATCCATGTATTTTAATTTAGAAAATACTCTACACCATCATAAATATTGTACTCTACACCGTCATCATTATTGTGTAAATTGTCTTCATCTGCACCGCCATTTTGACAATTTGGAAAATAATTTCATTTTACCAATTTAATTAGTCCTAAGTGTGATGTTAACCCTTTTAGTGCCAGGTCCGATTTTTGTATCAACCCATATACCCTGTGCCAATGCATTCTCTTATATATGAGAGTCGACCATAGGTCGCCTCGCATATATAAGAGAATGCATTGGCCTTACAATTTTTCACCATTTGTTATTATTTTTAACAATTTTTTACAATTTTAACAATTTTTTCTTATAATCTTTAACAGACTTATTTTTTAGGTTTAGTGCCAGGGAATCTTACGTTTTTCATGGGCATCAAAATTATTACTATGAATACTTGGTGATAGTTTTGAGTTATAGCATGCCCCTAAGATTTTATCCAGTTTGTTTTTAAATTCGCTATAGCATGCTTAAGCATACCCAAAACAAATTCAATCCAAAAAAAAATAAATATATATAAAAAATAAAAATAACAATTAGGGCCTAGGGCCGATGAGATCGGCCCGTGGCACTGAAAGAGTTAAGTATAAATTCCATTACTCATGTAACTTCATATACTCTATGAAACACAACCGTTAGGATTCCGTCTGAACCTCGTCGGATTCACAATTTATACACAAAAATGCACAAATCTCGCCACCTCAAAAGGTAAACATAAAATTTCACCACATGTTGACCTTTCTGGCACACTTAAAATACTTAATATCAATTGAACAACATGCCGAATATATTCCACACGCACTGTGACTGCCCGTACAACTTTGTCGTAAAGAAATGAATTACTTAAATGAGAGAAAACGTTCATTGAGTTGGACCACGTACCTTACGCTACTTTTGTCCGTCGTCATCTTGAAACTCTCCACCGTTTTCTCCAACGATCTTGCACCACTGTGTGTACTAATCTGATTGGAAATAACTTAATAAAGTTAAATGACACAAAAATACTAAGTTATTGAAATATGAAATTTAAGTCATAAAACTGACTTAGATTAATTGCAATAGCTTAGAGAATAGGACTTTGAAATTTATGAACAAATATGAAATATGAAATAATGAGATGAAGATGAAAATAAGAAATTGACCTTGCTTTTACCCTAGTTAAACTGAATAGGACCTACCTAATTTGCGTACCGATAATGGGAAAGCTTAAGTTAAAACACCGTTTACCTATTAGAGTAATTGCACTTTACCTAACAGGCCCCTACCTATAATGACACCGGGTAACCAGAACTGCGCAAAGTTTAACTGGCCAATCCCTACCAATAATGACACCGGGTTGAAACCCTACCTGATGAAAGATGGTTATAATGACTTGAACATGATAATTAAATGACAGAGTCCTTAACTTAGCTGAGAACTTAACTTCATCAGAAGTCGGGCCTTCACTTCTGATGGAGTTGAATAACACAACACAATGAATTATGTAATGATTACAAACTACACATGATTTATTTAAAATCACTTTAATGAGTGTTAAATGAATAAATACTCTGATACTTAAAACAGAGCAACTGGCTGGCAATTAGTGAATATGCCAATATATAAGTACTGGCAGAAATTCAAATGAAAGCATGAAAATGTTTTACTTTGTCTAACTGAATTACTGTTAGATAAATAAAGTTAAACTACACTTACTAGATATTTATAAGAAATATTTAAAGGTTTATGAAACCAGAACATATTAGAATAAAACACTCAGGGAAAATTACCTCCCTGATTGAAATAGTTTAATTATATTTTCAAGGGAAAATTATATCCCTTGTGAAAGAACCATAATTTTAGTTACTAAACTGATCAAGAGAATATTACCTCTCTTGGAAACCTTATACTTTAAGTTATAAAACAGTCAAGGTAAAATTATATCCCTTGGAAAAGCCCTAATGAAAAGATAATAAATAACTAGATACTTAGACCATACTACCTTGTTGAAAATAGCCCATCCCGGGGTAAAATAAAATATTTATGATGGAAATTTCAACAAGGCTGATGTATAGGAAGTAGAACAATTTACCCCACATGCATCTCAATCAGAGCTTCCTTTAAGTAGGATTTCCCTGTGAGTGGTTCACTGAAGTGTGAATCCACTCAGATGAAATACATGTGGCTCTCCATTAAATGGGAGAACATAACACGTTCCTTTAAGTAGGAATCATGTTAGATAAAAGTTTTAAATTGCTTTAAATGAGAAATTTATACTTTAAGAATTTTCCATCAGACCACACGAATACTAGATATAACTTTAAATAATAAGAAAGCAGAGAGGAGAAAAATTACAAAGACTGATAAATAAATCAAATTGAACTAAATAGAATCAGTAGACAGATTACTAAATCACAGCAAAGCCTGAGCTACAAACTACATAAAACCATTTAAGTACTACTTGGGCCTACAATGAAACTTAGAAAAATACAAACTAAAGATAAAAATAAAAAGAACTTAAAAATACTAAATAAGACTATCCCATCCCAATAGGTAAAGTTACAGCGTATAGAATACAACAGAGAGTTCCCAAAATTTTAATTAAACTTTACGGCGCTCTTTTTGACCTTATGCCAGGGCTTATATACTATTTTGAAACGGCCAAACCGGCCAACCAATGAAATTGCTTAAATCCGGTTCCACCGGCGAAAGCCCTGCCGAATCGGCCATCGACCATGTGCCGGCACCGCTCTTACAGCTAGACGGAGTTACTAAATGTCATTTCAAAGTAACTTAAATTTGCAACTAATACAGATTAATAATATTGCAATGATGCAAGATATATGTGAGCAATAAAACAAAATTAATTTGTGCGCAAAACTGAATTCTCAAACATAAATGCGCACAAATTAAGCACCCGTGGCACCTATCATGACATATTGTGATACATAATATACTACTCTATCACGATCTAACTGCAAATAGACTGCCTTTTATCGTAAAAGGCCATAAAACTTAACAATTGTTTGTTGTAATAAGTTACCGCATTTATAGGTATACGCGGGAAAAGGGCACCCGATTCCCACACCAAATGCGAACAAACCAAAGCAACAGGACCACCTACCATGACCTATTGTGATACATTATACACTACTCTATGACAATCTAACTGCAAATAGGCTGCCTTTTCCGTGCAAGGCCATACAAACTTAACAATTGTTTGTTAATAAGTAACAACATTTATCGCCATATATACGGGAAAATGGTACCCGATTATCACACATAAGTGCGCACAAAGCAATGCACTCGGGGCACCTGTCGTGACCTATTCTGATACATAATGCACTACTCAATCATGATCTAACTGCAAATAGGCTGTCGTTTACCGTATAAGGCCAAAACAACTATATGCGGGAAAAGGGTACCCGATTCTCAATCAAAAATGCGCACAAACTAAAGCAACCGCGGCACAAATCATGACACATTGTGATACACTAGATTTAAACTATAATTGTTTTTTTTTGTTATTATTATTTACGACATAATCTCTTCAGATGTAAGCTAAAGTCAAATCAGAAACTTTACCACTGATCGCTAAGTTGAAATTATCAAACTCTGTTGCACATCTTCAAGATACTTAAACGACATATTCTCTCCGGCCGACTCCCCAATTATTTTGTTTCTCTCTTCATGAAACAAACCTATGTTTATTATTATATGTATATACTTTTCCTTTGTTTGTTTTGCTCCTGCACAGAAGTGCATTCTCTTGATAACATGATCACTGCCTCGCTAAAATGCATCGTTAATGAAACAACAACAATGAAATATATATTTACTGAACAGAAACAAATGAAAAATTTACATATCAAATACAACAGTTCAAAATATAATCATATCTATTTTCACACTCGTCGAAGGGAGTCACTGTTTGTTATGACCCATTTGTCCTGTCAACTTATGCTCTTACTTACTAGTATTTAATTATGATCGACATTGAAGTATACAGGGCAAGGGTCGGCCTTTACTATGGCTGTGCTACCAGACATCCAAGAAGCAGATCATTTGATGCTTATTCAACAATATTCTGTCTATACTACATCATACTCAGACTTCATGGCATGACCATACCAATAGCTATTTCAATACTTGTATTCTTACAAATGTGCCTGTTCTATAAAAAATTACCCAGGGTTCCTGTTCTTTGGACATCTCTTAGAAACGATAGTAAAGTATATGTTCCAGTTTACAAATACATTACCAACATTTCTAGTATAAAAAACATGCACGTTTATCTTGGTGTCTTAACACTAATTTTAATACTCTTAATGTTGTATATTAGTGGTGACGTAGAACGCCAACCGGGGCCTATGAACAGTAAATTATCGCTTGTTGTTTTTAACCCACAAAGTATCAGAAATAAGTTTGATACTATATCTGCAGAGTTACTTGATTATGATATTTGCATGTTTACGGAGAAATGGTTGAAACCCTTGGACCAGACTAGCGATTATCTTATGCAAGGTTTTAGTGAGCCAATTCGTCGCGACAGAATAGGGAGAACCGGTGGTGGAGTGGCCATATATATACGAGATTCGATCGCTTTTCGTATGCGTAACGACATCTATGATACTAATCTTGAATCAACCTGGATTGAATTAACCCTTCGTAATAAGCATATTTTAGTTGGTTGTTTTTATCGCCCACCTGACGACCCAGTTTCTATATGGGATAAAATTGAGCCTTTGATCGATAAAGCTAGAGACACCGGATATGAATTAATAGTTGCTGGAGATTTTAATGAAGACCAAGTGTTATTCCCAAGAGGAAAGGTTCACCAAATGTGCAATGCATGTGGCCTAAATTTAATAAAAACTTCGCCAACTTATTTTTCGTCAAACTCCAATTCGACAATTGATCTATTTCTCGTCAGCAATATAAACAATACGTCCGACTACGAAGTACTGGATCCATTTAATGCTGAAATGAAAAAATATCACTGTCCTGTTACTATTACTCTGAACTATACAAAAAGCGAACTGAACGCCCCAGTGAAACGAAAAATATGGAATTTTAACGCTGCTGACTACAATGGGATGAACAACGAATTAAATGAATGGGACTTTCGAAGTGATCTAGGAACTGACAATCACAATATTGATACTCATGTGAATCTTCTAACACATAAGATAGAAGAACTTGCTCTAGCCTACATACCTCATAAAAATGCATTAATTCGCAAAAGCTGCACAGCATGGCTAATGTGCGAAATCCGACGACTGATCCGACAAAGAAGCCGATTACATAAAATGGCTAAAAAATCCAACTCTGAGCAAAACTGGTCTAATTATCGAAAAAAAACGTAATGAAGTTATTGCTACAATACGCAAATCAAAAAAACAATATTTAACAAAAACTGAAGAAGTTCTGAATGACAAAAGTTGTGAGCCTTCAAAGTGGTGGAAAACTCTACAAAACCTTTTATTCAAAAAGAAAAAACAAATCGATTCCGCCCTTAGTAGTAGGCGATCAGGTTGTTATAACCAATGCTGAGAAGGCCGAAACACTAAATAACTATTTTTGTAGTATTTCTTTCGTTGACGAAACTGGAATAACATTGCCTCACAAATCTTTCAATCCATGGAGACCAACGCTATCAACGATCAAAATAACTCACGAATCGGTAAGATCTGCCCTAGAATCATTAAAAGCATCAAAAGCCTGTGGTCCTGACATGATAAATCCCAAAGTTCTCAAGAACTGTGCTACTTCGCTTAGCTTCCCCCTTGCTGAACTATTTAATACTTGCATTCAACAGTCTTATTTCCATAAAACATGGAAAAGATCAAACATTGTGCCAATATTTAAGAAAGACGAGCCATCAGATGTCTCAAATTATCGACCAATAGCATTACTCAGCTGTATATCAAAAGTATTTGAAAGATGCATTTTTAATCATTTGTGGGAATTTCTCTCTTCAAACGGAATCATAACGCAATACCACCCTTACATTTCCCAAGTGTGTTATAAGTGTCAAATAAGTGTTGCATAAGTGTAGGACAATTTTTCCTCTACGTGTGCACTTACAACCAAGTGTACAAGTCCAACAGTGGCAGTAAGTGTAGTGCAAGTGTTACACAAGTGTACAGTAAGTGTACGTTCCAACTATGTAAATGAGGTAAGTGTCATATAAGTGTATGATTCTAAAGTGTGGTATAAGTGTATAATAATTGCAAGTGTTTTATAAGTGTAAGTTCTGAATGGGGTTGTACGGTAAGTGTATTGTAAGTGTACAATGGTGATTGTGATGCAAGTGTATTATATAAGTGTATAGTACATGTACATGTATTAGTAAAATAAGTGTATATCATAGATGGGCATGCACATATTAAATTTAACTATCAATGATGGCAATTGATTCATTAATCAAGGGAATCACATTCACAATGATTTAGACTGATAAAATACTTTATTATATTATATTAATAATGTTTTAATATATAAATCATCTATCAATTAGGTTCCTTGGCGTCAATAAATATATTTCATAAGTCTGGTGCTGATATGCGAAGTTTGAATGAGCTGAAGTATCTTCAAGCTTGTCTCTTCTCGTTAGTCTTTACTCCACTTATGTCATGATGTCCATGTCATATTCAGTACCATGTCCCATTTAAAGCATGCAGTGCCTGCTGAGCATGTGGGATGTTTAGTTAACTTTAACACTGAGAGTGAATGAAATTTGCAAACGTTGGCATGACATTCCAGTTTTTTTTTTGCCAAAAAACTGTAACTTGTAAGTGAGTCATTTTTTTCTTCTTCTGATGTCACATTGTCTCTGAGATGATCCAAATTCCAATGTGCTCTGTGTGCCCAGTCTACCCCTCCACCAAAATTAGTTTTGTCCGGTATCACAAGCATTTGGACAAGACGTCAAGATGATTGAAATTGAATCCGTGATCAGTCCTCTTGGCGAGTCTTGCCAACATTGGGCAACAATGAAACATGCGAGAGATCAATCACTGAATCAGCTGGACGACAGCCATCACTCTCCGATTGAGAATTATCACTTGTAAATAAATGTATGTTGTATATCTGAATTTAGCGCACGTTTCCATCGGTTATAATCTGTATGCATCCAGTGTGACTTTACTGTTGACATTTAATTTCTCAATGTCATTGGAGGATCACCGGTGGAATTGGGAACAAACTTCGCCTATTTGCGTAATTATTTGCCGAATTCAGCCTCCTACCACCTGTTCTATCTCTAGTGTGTTTAGTTCCTTTCTTCTTTTTGCCAAATTGTTGAATTGTTTTGGCTTTTCTCGCCGTCATTTTCGTAAATGAAAGCTGTTGTCAAATAAAATGCAGATGAAATTAAAATTTGATTTCTTGACCGCCGAATGACCGGAATATGGTCTGCGCATGCGCATGTAGTCACCGTCACAGTCACGTGTTAGCTTTTAGCCAATCGTATGCTCACTTCTATGATATCACTTGATTTTGACAGGGATTTCCCCAATACAATGATGACATCAGAGGACAATGTTTACACACAGCGAGATGGGATTTTATTCCCCATACACGAACACGTGGGCAGAAAGCCGCAAGCATTTCGTTTGGGAGATTTACAGTGGGTCGATAATCACACGTATACACAGTTAAACTTTGTTATTTTTGATACATTTTACGTTAAATTAAAAACAGATAGCAGGTACATATACGTACTTCTCCGAGAATGTTAAAAACAATTTTTATCTGTTCATCATTATTTTATTGTCACGAAATTACGCTAACTATCGAAGTTTTGCCATAAAAAACCCCGATAAAAATAATTCTATTTGGGAGTATTGCACGTCAAAATTACGGGTTTAGAAACGATTTTAATTATACTTAATTCTGATCTGCGTCGTCAAACTACTATCATGTACAACATTTCTATATTCGTAATGGCCATTTTTTGACTGCAGGTGTGTTTGGAAACACAATCATTGAAGCTTTCATAATCATATACGCCAATTTCAATATATGTGATAGCGACCAATTTTCATTGTTTCTATGACAAACATTTTGCAGTTAATAAATTGTAGATATACATACTCATATATCTTTATTTTAGCACAAAAGATTCATAAAATTTATTACTATCGGAATATAAATAACAGAAAAACGAAATACCGGTAATTTCAAAATTGAAAAAGTTCATATTTAATATAAGACGGCAATTATATAGTACAAATGTGCGAGTGTCTGAGCAGTATTCCTGAACATATCCATATCAAAGTTTGATAAGTGTGGTATAAGTGTTGATAAATTTTTCCAAAGTTCCATAAGTGTACCTTTAAGTGTGGGGCAGTGTTCCCAAAACATTTTAAAAGTATAAGTATCATCAGTGTGTCATAAGTGTAGAGAGAACTTTTCAAAGTACCATAAGTGTAGCTGTAAGTGTGGGCAGCATGCCCAAAGATTTTCAAAGTCTCAAAAGTGTAGAGCAAGTGTACACTTATTACAACACTTACACTACACTTACGAAATAAGTGTACATCTCGAAAAAAGTGAGTGTGGTACAAGTGTACTGAATTAAAAAAACAAAAGCTACAAGTGTACTATAAGTGTATACCTGAACTACACTTACAATGAAAGTGTACACTTAGAAAATATAAGGGCAGTCTGGATTTGTCCGAGGAGACTCCACCGTGTTCCAACTCACAGATTTGTATGATCACATATGTTCATCCCTAGACATTGGAAACGAGATCAGATGTGTATTTTGTGACATAAGCAAGGCGTTTGGTAAAGTCTGGCACCGTGGCCTTTTATATAAACTAGAAAGTATAGGTATTACAGGGAATCTGTTGAAACTTCTTGAGTCATATTTAACTGACTTTGAACAGCGAGTCTTAATTGAGGGAGATCATTCTCAATGGAAACCTGTTATGGCGGGTGTGCCCCAGGGCTCTATACTAGGCCCCCTCTTTTTTCTTATCTACATTAATGATATAACGCAAAATGTTAACTGTCACATACGCTTGTTTGCAGATGATACATCCATATTTTTAACGGTTGAAGACCCAACATTGGCGGCCGAATTAATAAATACATGTTATCGCTGCAGTGAATTGATCTGGGGCGAAGTATCACGTCGAGTTGAAGATTTCAGATCGCTGGATCAAACGAGCCGCCGCAGGCGTCGAGTTTGATCCAGCGATCTGACCTCTTCAACGAGACGTGATGCGAAGCCCAGATCAATTCACTGCAGCGATAACAGGTTTATTATATGACATGCTTTTTATTTAAAAAGCACATGCTTTTTATTTAAAAAGCACAATTTCTCTCATTAATTATGAAATGAAACCAATTCACACGCTCGCTAGTATCAAAAATAAAGAAAGAACTGTCCTGCTGTTTCCGGTCATGCGCAGTATGCGAGATGAGGAAGGGTGGTATGACATCGGATCAAACTGCAGCTGATCCGATGGCCAGGAAATGATCGCTATACAATAGCGGTATTGGGGAAAGAAAAACGATAGTCATATAATAAACGGTGATATTGAACGATTGGCATCCTGGTCACAAGAATGGCTTGTGAAATTTAACCCGACGAAAACTGAGACTCTCTTGATATCGCGTAAAACTGACCCCCCCTGATCATCCCCGACTCCATATGTCTAACGAGGACGTAAATGAGGTGACTTTTCACAAACATCTGGGACTAACGTTTAACAATCATGGCTCATGGGATGCTCATATAAGTGACATTATAGACAGGGCCTGGAAACGAGTGAACCACCTAAGAAAATGTCAATACTACCTGGACCGTATAACTATAGAGAGAACATATTTTGCTTATATAAGACCAGTCTTGGAATATGCCTCACCCGTATGGGACAACTGCACGCAAGCAGAAAGTGAGCTAATAGAAAAAATCCAATTTGTAGCTGCTAGAATAGCAACTGGAGGAACTAGAAGCATAAACAGCATTGATGTATTGGCAGACCTTGGTTGGGAATTGTTAAGTGAAAGGAGAAAAAAATTCAAACTACATCAATTCTATAAGATGTTCTATCGCAATTCGCCAGCATATCTTTACAACACTGTTAAACATAAACACCCAGGGGCTGACAGATATGACTTTCGGAGAACTGACTTAAGACCCCCTTTTTCGGACACATCATCATATCAACGATCATTCTTGCCCGCGACAACACGCCAGTGGAATAAATTATCTGATGACCTGAAAAACTCAGAAACTCTAGAAAATTTCAAATACAAATTGAATACCAATCTGCGCCTAAGACAAAAGAATGTTCGCCATTATAGCTATAGCAAATGCCGCAAAGCCCAGTTAATTCACACGCAACTTCGACTAGGATGCAGTAACCTCAATGATGATCTCAGTCGCAACCATTTAAACGAATCTGATAAATGCTCATGTGGGGAACTCGAGACTGCCGACCACTTGTTACTATATTGTCCCAGATACTCGACAATACGAATTGAAATTTTCTCAGTATTAGCACAAAATATGTGGAGATCTGATATTTTACTTAAGGGATCTATTTCATTTCCCAAAAGACTTAATAAGGCCATATTTGAGGCAACTCAAACATTTATACTAACAAGCAATCGATTTCGTTAGTCGCCAATTGTATTTCTGATATTCACAATAAGTAGCTGCTCGAATTTGATAGTCTTCAGAGACACAAACAAAAACATGATATAGCAATAAATCATATACATGTATATAGCTAACAATGTAGTAATAATTTCAATAACTCGATCCAAAAAAAAAAAAAATTAAATAAATACACAAAAAAAGCCATATTAAGGTACTGGCAAACTATTGACTCCACTCGACACAAATAGTTTCAAATTTTCCTATGTAAAACAATAACATGCATAAGGGTAGTGATCATTGTAAATATATGTGTTAATTGCTTTTTCCCCTCTGTTCTCACCCAACTGTAATCCATCAGTTCAATAATCTTCTTATCATGCTCTGTATCTCTTCCTCTCACTTAATCTTGACTTCCACTTCTCACTGAACACTATATGTAATCTATTCTCCTCTGAGGAGATGGCTCTATATAAGCATCTGATGCTTGTTGTCAAATCCTCTTCCTCTCTTCTATTCATACATGTGTCATGTGTTATAATTATATAATTTTGGGAAGAAATAAATATTGTTTAAACCATATCACTCTCATGATCTAACTGCAAACAGTCTGTCTTTTACCGTATAATGCCATAACAACTTAATTGTTTGTTAACAAGTAACCGCATTTATCGCTATATGAGGGAAAAGGGTGCCAGATTTTCACACATAAATGCGCACAAAGTAAAGCACCCGCGTCACCTATCATGGTATGGTGTGATACACAATATATCACTCTATCATGACCTAACTGCAAATAGGCTGACTTTTACCGTATGAGGCCATAACAACTTAATTATTTGTTAATAAGTAGCCGCATTTATCGCTATATGCGGGAAAAGGGTACTCGATTCTCAATCACAAATGATCACACACTAAAGCAACAGCGGCACCTATCATGACACATTGTGATACACAATACAATACTCTATCTCGACCTAACTTCAAATAGGCTGCCTTTTAACGAAAAGGCCATACAAAATTAACAATTGTTTGTTAAAGGACTTATTCGCTCTAGAAACTACAAAACGCAATCGGAAAGCCCACCCTGTTGTGATTAAAATGATCCAAGTCCCATTCCGATCGCGCAATAAATAACCGGTAAAATAAATAAATAATACCACCACCGGTATTCGGAGATTTCCGTGACTAAACTACGAGTGACGTACTTGTGGGGAGCGAATTAAAAACACAGATTTGGAGCCGGAGTTTATTATGCAGACTATGAGGACGTAATCGTAAGTCAGCCGATACTAAAATGCGGAGTCGTATGTGCGCGTGTGGTGTATAGATTACGTTACGCTTTGGCCGTTTATCTGGAATAGAAGACAATAACGATGTGAATAAAGTAATTAATAGCCCCTAGATTGGTTGTTGTTTTTGTAGCCATTAATAATTAACATGCCGGCACGTGTCTGTTTTGGTAAATAGATGGCAGTAATTAGTGCTTTGATTGTTTCGCGTATTCATTCGGTGATTTGTAATCACTCAGTGACTATTCATCAGTGTCAGTCGCGAACTTGTTTGCACTCTAAAATGCCACAAAGTGAATAGAAAGAATTCGAACATTATCGCTCTGGTCATACATATATAAGAAGCGCCCAAATTTATATAAACACTGGGCTGAATAATGTTAACTCTATTTATGCGCCTTTGTTTTGTGTTTGTTTGTTGTTTTACTTTCGATATAAATATCCCGATTATCTGTCATCTCCACGTATTCCAAGATGGCTAGTAGATGTAGTGTGTTCAGTTGTGGGCGGGCTGGCGATCCATTATTTAGTACCTCCAAAAAGACAACACAGTGCGTAATTTAGAACGCTCTTTATTGTCTACCGCTTTTGGGAGACGGAAGCATGTACGCTCTTTATATTTAATTGTCACAATACCACATTCAAAATCACCCATGACATATCGAAATAGAGCACGTTCATAATTGAGAACGCTCTTTATTGTCTACACCGCGACGAAAACATGGACGCTCTTTATTAGAGGCAATCATTGGAGTTTTTCTATGCTAACAATTCAAAAAAATCCTTTCTAGAAAGTCAATATGTGACATCAAAACGTAAAATAAAACAAACAACAAACTGAAAAACGATGCCAGGCTAGCCTTCAATTAAAAAAAATGTCGTTATGCCAAACTGAAGCCTAACTAATAATTATTGTAGTTTCAACAGTCTGTTGTGTATTCGAGTGAATTATTTTGTTTACTCACTTATCGATCTTGACTGGGAGGATTTTAGCAAGCTGTTCACAGTCGTGCACTTCTCCACACAAAATGTTTCGTGTGAAGAAACAGACAGGAACATTATTATGACGAATTTAAGCCATCATGATACATGTACTAGTACAATAACTACCACCTTTTTAATCACACCCATTTGTATTTAATTGTACGCATATAGCGCACAACTGGATGACACTAATGTGTAAACTAGCTTCCGAAATTGGTACCATACAACGAAGAATGAAGTACCGGTATATGACCTAACTTGTATTCTTTCAGAAACAGGTAAATTAGTTTCGCACGAAATTCCGCTCGCTCATTACATTTCTGCATAAATTAATCTCATTTCAAATAACTGTTATCGCATCAAAGTGAATTTTAGCCATCATTATCCGTTATATAACCCACATTCTAGCAAAGCCAGTTCATAATTCAGCACATTCAAACAGTTTTATTCCGTGATCGCTATTTATCGTAAAGGCTTAGGTAATTATCCAGCGTAATTTATCAACTCGTTACGCGATTGGCGGAATTATTTCAAGCTCCACCCACCACTGTCATCGGTAAGCGTCGATGCAGATGATCGGTCATGTGACCGCGTTGTGGTCATGTGATCGCACTCACTTGACTGACTTCGGATATTTCCGCGATTTTTTTAATATAATCATAATATAAATACTATCTGCTCGATTTTGAATTTTCTTGGCGAAATGGGTCTGTTAGACATATATTATTAATATTATAACGATTAAAAAAATATTTTTTTGAGAGACTAATTCCTTTAACAAGTAACCGCATTTATCGCCATATGCGGGAAAAGGGTGCCCGATTCTCACACATAAATGCGCACAAACTAAACCACCCTTGGCACCTATTATGACATATTGTGATACACAATATACCACTTTATCACGACCTAACTGAAAATAGGCTTCCTTTTACCGCAACGGGCCATAAAAAAATGTGTTGTAATAAGTATAACGCAATTATAGCTATATACGGGAAAAGAGCACCCGATTCCCATACAAAAATGCCCACAAACTAAAGAAACAGGGCCACCTATCATGACCTATTGTGATACATAACACACTACGCTATCACGATATAACTGCAAATCGGCGCTCTTTTACCGTATAAGGCCATACAAACTTAACAAGTGTTTGTTAATAAGTAACCACATTTATCGCTATATACGGCAAAGGGTACCCGATTATCACATATAAATGCGTACAAAGTAAAGCACCCGGGGCACCTATCATGGCCTGATGTGATACACAATAAACTAGTCTATCGTGATCTAACTGCAAATAGGCTGTCTTTTACCGTATAAGGCCAAATTAATTTTTTGTTAATACGTAACGTCATTTATCGCTATATGCGGGAAAAGGGTACCCGATTCTCAATCAAAAATGCGCACAAACTAAATGCGCACAAACGAAACCACCCGCGGCACTTATCATGACATATTGTGATACATAATATACTACTCTATCACGATGTAACTGCAAATAGGCTGCCTTTTACTGAAAAAGTCCAAAAAATTAGCTATTTTTTGTTGTAATAAGTCAAACCGCAATTATAGCTATATGCGGGAAAGGGCACCCGATTCCCATCCAAACTAAAGCAACAGGGCCACCTGTCATGACCTATTGTGGTACATAATGCACTGTGCTATCACCATCTAACTGCAAATAAGCTGCCTTGTTCCGTATAAGGTCATACAAACCAATTGTTTGTTAATAAGTAACCACATTTATCGCTATATACAGGAAAAGGGTACCCAAATAGCCTTGTTAACAATTGGCCTTGTTAACAATTGTTAACAATTGTTAAGTTTTTATGCCCTTTTCGGTAAAAGTCAGTCCATTTGCAGTTAGGTCGTAATATAGTATTGTATTATGTATCACAATATGTCATGATAGATGCCGCGATTGCTTTAGTTTGTGCGCATTTATGAGCGAGAATCGGGTACCCTTTTCCCCGCATATAGCGATAAATGCGGTTACTTATTAACAAACAATTGTTAAGTTTTTATGGCCTAAAATGGTAAAAGGCAGCCTATTTGCAGTTTGATCACGATAGAGTGATACATTGTGAATCACACAATGCCATGATTTACTTTGTGCGCATTTATGTGTGAAAATCAGGCACCCTTTCACGTATATATATAGCGATAAATGTGGTTACTTATTAACAAACAATTGTTTAGTTTGCATGGCCTTGTACGGAAAAAGTCAGCCTATATGCAGCTAGATCGTGATAGCGTAGTGTATTATGTATCACAAAAGGTCATTATAGGTAGCCCTCTTTCTTTAGTTTGTGCGCATTTTTGTGTGGGAATCGTGTGCTCTTTTCCCGCAATAGCTATAATAGCGTTAGGTCGTGATAGAGTAGTGGATTATGTATTACACCATGCCATGATAGGTGCTGCGGGTGCTTTACTTTGTGCGCATTTATGTGTGAAAATCTGGCACCCTTTTCCCTCATATAGCGATAAATGCGGTTACTTGTTAACAAACAATAAAGTTGTTATGGCCTTATGCGGTAAAAGACAGCATATTTGCAGTTACATCATGATAGAGTAGTGCCTTATGTATCACACCATGCCATGACAGGTACCGCGGGTGCTTTACTTTGTGCGCATTTATGTGTGAAAATCGGGCACCCTTTTCCCTCTTATAGTGATAAATGCGGTTACTTGTTAACAAACGATTAAGTTGTTATGGCCTTATATGGTAAAAGACAGCCTATTTGCAGTTAGAAAATGATAGAGTAGTGCATTGTGTATCAGAATAGGTCACGATAGGTGCCCCCGGTGCTTTACTTTGTGCGCATTTGTGTGTGAGAATCGGGTACCCTTTTCCCGTATATATAGCGATAAATGTTGTTACTTATTAACTAACAATTGTTAAGTTTGTATGGCCTTACACGGAAAAAGGCAGCCTATTTGCAGTTAGATTGTGATAGCGTAGTGTATTACGTATTACAGTAGGTCATGATAGATGGCCCTCTTGCTTTAGTTTGTGCGGATTTTGTGTGGGAATCGGGTGCCCTTTTCCCGCGTATAGCTATAAATGCGGTAACTTATTACAACAAACAATTGTTAAGTTCTATGGCCTTTTACGATAAAAGGCAGCCTATTTGCAGTTAGATCGTGATAGAGTATTACATTATGTATTACAATATGTCATGATAGGTGCCACGGGTGCTTAATTTGTGCGCATTTCCCATATAGCGATAAATGCGGTTACTTATAACACTTGTTAAGTTGTTATGGCCTTATACGATAAAAGGTAGCCTAGTTGCAGTTATATCAGAATAGATTAGTATATTGTGTATCATACCAGGCCATGAAAGATGCTCTGGTCTTTTATTTAGTGCGCATTTCTGTGTGAAAATATGATACCATTTGGCCGCATATAGCGACATTAGCACGTAAGTGATTAAATTTAGATGGCCTTATAGGCAAAGTTTCAGTCTAATTGCAGTTAGATTGCGATAGAGTAGTCTATGTTGTTTCAATATAGAACAAGAGGGGTGACCTGATTTCTTCCGATTGTGCGCATCTCTGTTTGAGACTCGGGTACCCTACCTCTGCATGTAGCGATTAATGCGGTTGCTTATTACTATGAAAGTGGCACAAAAGGGGTTAACTGTGTGAACATTTTGTTAATATTTCGAGGTGAGGTTCATCAGAATATCGTCTGGAGAATGAATATTTGAAATTTGCATCCATTTCAAGCGCATTACTGTCCAAATCGGACAGTAACGTATGTGGGTCACGTAGGTATCAGGTCGCGGTGGTCGCGGGTCGCGGATACATATCACAAAATAAGATCTATATATATATATATATATATATATATATATATATCTCTATATATATATATATATATATATATATTATGGTGCTACGACATTGCGTGACGTTTTGTAGTAATAATTGGTACTCCCTGTCCAAGATGGCTTCAAAAATGGAGAACGTAAGTTGACAATCTGACTGTTTTCATTCGTATTTTCCCGGTCAACGTTTGTTGTTTTGGTACATACTGTATTATATCTTTTATAATGCACCTATTAAAACTCACTACTGGAGCAACAGAACTACATTTTTTTGGTTACAGCCCCTTTCGATTCTTCGAAAATCGATTTTAAATAATGCGGTATGAAATTTCACCGATATCGCAATTAGACTTTTATCAATGTTTTAAGAGGATAAGAGCAGAACTCAGGTGGGTACATGAAACAGAAATTTCTCATTAATACTCCATGCCATTTTTGGACTAGACTTAAAAATATGGGTGTCAAAATGTGGGCCATCATATAGAACATGTTAGATTTGTCCTTCTAGTGACGTCTCCCCCATACATATTGTGATTGATAATTGAAATAGCCCAATTAGTCCATATTCATTAAATAATTTTTTTTTGTCGCTACACCAACAGGAACCACTGTCCGTTTCCCCTACTAGGCATACTTTGGTGAATTATTTGACCAGAAGTCATGGATTTTGTTTGGAGTTACACACGAAATGATAAAAGATTACTTCACCGCCTTAACAATTATCTAAACAACAACAGACACCATTTAGGTACCATATGTGCCTGTTGTGTTGAACTTTTTATAGTATGTCACACTGGGTAATTATTGTTAATCGTTCATAAAGATGGCTTGCAAAATGGAAACCAGAATTGGTAAGATTTCTTATTGTCATGCATATACCCCCGGTGTTGTTCACAGTTGTGTGAACCAGATATGTGTAGCATATTATGGCAACGCTAGTTTATCCACCATGCTATCTGGTAATTCAAACAAATGCACATGTGATCATTTGAACCTTAGTCTCAATTGTTCCTCAAATCACTCAAAAATTCATAACAATGAAGTGTTCTCGCCATGTTCAGACTTGTTAAAATATTGTATTATCTTCAACCCAGATAACGTTGTCAAAGTAAGGCAATGGCACAAGAGAGGTCGATTGGAATGAAATTATAACTGATCATTTCCACTCAATATAACCGCCAAAATATCGAATAAAACGGACAAATCACGATATCTGCAAAGATGTGAGGTCTAGTGTGTAGTCAATAGACAAGTGACCGTAGATTGTTTCCAGTACTAATGGACAGCTCCTGAATGATCACCATTGATACTATTGACAAGTGACATCGAATACTATTCCAAATGTATTTATGAAGTTCTTTTTTTTTATCTTAAATAACTTTATTTAATTATCGTTCACTTGGAGATACAAAAACATATAGACATGCATTCATAAGGTATATTGACACGCTGCCAGTAGTATTGGCGGGCACTCTGGCCCACTCCGTCGCTCGTAGGGACTCTGGCCTATGGGCCAGAGTGCCTACGAGCGAGGGGTTGGGCAAGAGTGCCTGCCCAGGGCCGGGCTAGAGTGCCCACGAGCGAGGGGTGGACCAGAGTGACCGCCCAGGGCCGGGCTCGTAGGCACTCTGGCCCATGGGCCACAGTGCCTACGAGCGATGGTGGGCCAGAGTGACAGCACAGGGCCGGGCTCGTCGATCCAGAGGTTGTGTTAGATTCCAAAAAGAGTAAAGTGAGCGCTTCGAACGGTTTTTGACAGAAAAGAGCATTATTTACTAATACTTCGATTTTTTCTCGGATTCTGATGCCAGTGTGTCCAGCGAAGGCGTTAGCCTTCGCTGGACACACTGGACTTAGAATAATACCGAGAAAAAATCGAAGCATTGGTAAATTGTGCAACTTTACCAGTGCATTTTTAACAAAAGAGAAAGTAATCGAATAAATTGTAAAATGTACTTGTAGAAGTTACCTTTCAGTGAAATATTTTATGAGATAATGGTAAAATGGTACATATAAAACTTCTCCGAGTCAAATCGGTGTTTTATTCGTAGAAATATGATGTTTTTGACAAAAAAGAAAACACACTTGGTTTGACGTTCGGGGAAATTTGGTAAAATACGCATTGACGTCGTCAGCGACGCCCGCGCATCTCATATAGTTGATCCTCGACGATATTACCGTTAATACATGCGTAAATTGTAACGTTAGCGTCATTTTGAAACATGGATCCAGTAACGGAATTTCTCAAGACTATTGATGCGCAGCACGATCATGTTCCTGCAACGCCTTGTGCCATATTCAGATAGCGAAAGCGAACGAGATAATAGAAAGAGAGTTCGACTGGATGATGATTGTAAATATTATACCATAAAAAATCTAAACGATAAATACTCCAGCGCTAGATCTAGGGATTCACGTTCCGTTCACTGAAGCAAAAGACCTGACGGGTGAATTATTGCTTGACAACAATAGAAAAAGTTGCACAATCGAACAATAAATTCTAAATTCATGACGGACAGATGACATTTGATATCACTGTCACGCACATGCCTGCAGGGACGCAAGACATACCTTACATTATGGAGCATTCGGTGAAAAAAATCAAATAAAAACAGTAAAGAAAAGTATTCTTCTGATTCAGAACGCAGAAGATAACATGTGTTTTGCGAGGGCTGTCGATGTTGGTATGTGTAATGCTGACAAAAAAGGTACCACTGAATGGAAGCAACAATGGAAACGGATTACGAGACAAGCAAGACCTCCACAACGGGAAGTTGCAAAGTCATTGTTGGATAAAATGGGGATATCACACGACACCAGTTGCGGGGTTGAGGAATACAAAGTTATTCAGGAAAAATTATATACGGAGAGATAAAAATACATAATCAATTTGCTGACGAATGCTTTCTTTTTCAACCACCACCATTGGGAAAGAAAGTAAAGTTGTCCATCTATATTTCAATGACAACCACTACGATGTGATCACAACTGTCACAGGATTCCTTGGATGTAGTTATTACTGTGAACACTGTGATGTCGGTTCGAACCACATAGGTGACCATACAAATCTATGTGTTTCGAGGGTCAGATATGTCCCTTTGAACGATAGAGACACTGCATCAAATGTAAGAGGACTTTTAGACGTAAACGATGTCACGACAATCATTTGAAAAAATCACCAAAACAAGACAAAACTATTTGTGATATGATACACAAATGCCAGAAATGCGGTGTTGAAATCGTCACACAAAAGGAGAAAAAACATATCTGTTCGGGAACAAAGAAGTGTAAATACTGTTCCATCAGACCACAGATTTCATATTCAACAGTACGAAAAGAAAGAAACACAGAAAGAAGTAAAGGTACCATTCATATTTTTTTATTTTGAATGTCAACAAGATACTGGTGTTCATATACCCAATGTTTGTGTTGCACAAACTGTTTGTGAAAATTGTATATGTAAACACGTTGATGAAATTTGCAAATTCATGTGATTCTGTATTGTCAAATAGAGAATATATTTTTAAAGGTGAAAATGTATTGGAAAGATTTTGTAAATTGTTGTTTTACACCAACGACCATAAAGGCACAACACGTATTGCTCACAATGCAAGAGGCTACGATAGTCAGTTCCTCTTACATTACTTGGTGAACAATGGAAATTCAAAACCTGATGTTATTATGAATGGTAACAAAATACTGAGTTTACAATGTAATGGTGTTAGAGTAATCGATTCATTGAGTTTCATCCCAATGGCATTATCTAAATTTCCAAAAACATTCCAACTTGAAGAAATGGCTAAAGGTTATTTTCCACATTGGGCAAATACACAGGACTTTCAGAATTACGTAGGACCATATCTAGACAAAAAATTCTATAAACCTGAAATCATGTCTGAGGAAAATAGGGATTCATTTCTGAAATGGTACGAAGCTAGGGGTGAGGATATTTTTTATTTCCAAAAAGAAATTCAAAAGTATTGTAAATCACATGTAGACATTTTAAGACGTGGATGTGGCAAATTCAGACTATGTGTAATGGAAACTGATCAAATAGATCCATTCCGGGAAGCAATAACATTAGCTCAAACCTATAACCTTCCATGGAGAAAAAATTCATTACCAGAGAATTCTCTAGTTATAATTTCAGACGCTGGATATCCACAAGCGCGTAAATTTTCAATGAAAGCAATTCGATGGCTACAATATATTGCTACAAAACAAAAAAATAAACATAAAACATGCTTTAAATGGTGGTGAAGTTAAAATAGGCGCACATTTTGTTGATGGTTATCATGCAGAATCAAACACAGTGTATGAAATGTATGAGTGTTTTTGTTCATGGCTGTCCTACTTGCTATCCAGATAGAAACCGCCGAAACCCATACAGTAATATAACAATGCATGAATTGTATGAAAAAAACAATAAAACGGAAACTGAAATCAAAAGCTTGGGATGCATATTAATATGCATCTGGGAACATGACCTGGACAATAAATGTAAAGAAGACAAAATTTTTAAACAAACTATGGCCCAATTCTATTTCCATCAAGACCCAATTAAACCAAGGGAAGCAATATTTGGTGGCAGGACTAATGCTCTAACATTATATCATGAAATAGAACCAAAATCTAAACAGGAAATAAAATATATTGATGTATGCAGTTTGTATCCTAGTGTGAATAAATATAGGGAGTACCCTCTTGGCCATCCTACAATTCTAAGTCATGAACAAATAGGAGACATCAAACCTTACAAAGGACTCATTAAATGCAAAATATTACCTCCAAATAAATTGTACATTCCAGTGCTACCGATCCACTGTAATAACAAAATGAGATATACATTGTGTAAAACTTGTGCAGAAAATGAAAATGGGAAGTGTAGTCATAAAACTGAACAGCATGCTTTAGATGGAGTTTGGACGCATGTAGAATTATTCAAAGCAATAGAATTGGGTTACCAAATTCTGGAGGTGTATCATGTTTGGCATTGGACTGAGTGGTCGGACAAAGTATACAGATATTACATTGATAAATACCTCAAAATTAAACAAGAAGCAAGAGGATATCTAAATTCTGTTAAAAGTGAAGAAGATAAAGATAAATACATTAAAGATTATTATGAGGTTGAAGGTATAAAACTTGAAAAAGAAAAAATCGAAAAAAACCCAGGACTCCGCCAGTGAGCAAAATTAATGATAAATTGCATATGGGGAAAAAATGCACAAAATAATATTCTTACTAAAACGGAATATATCTCAGAACCATCCAGATATTTTGAACTACTAACTGATAAAAAATATCACCGTCAAAGCAGTTGAAATTTTTTAACATGATAAATTTATATTATTCAACTATGAAAATAAAACTGACATTATAGAACCACATCCATCTGCCAATGTAGTTGTTGCATCATTTGTCACAGCATATGCACGCTTGGAGTTGTATAAAGTTTAGAAAAACTCCAAGATAGGGTGTTGTATTTCGACACCGATAGCTGTATGTATATTTTCGATCCAAAAAAGAAAATATCAAAACCGAAGACAGCTACCTTGGTAAATGGACTGATGAACATCCGGATGCTAAAATCATAAAATTTGTAGGTTAGGACCAAAATATTATGGATATCAGTACGTGAAAGATGGTGTCATAAAATCTGTATGTAAGGTCAAGTGTATCACTCTGGATTTTAAAACTAAACAGCAAGTAAATTTTCATTCAATGGTTGAATGTGTTAACGACTGGTCAAACTTTCAACGTGTCATAAACTATCCATGCAGAATTAAACGCACATAGAACAGAGAAGTAACAAAAACATTCCGATCTGTGTACACCAAACGACTTGTTGTGGGTGAATACAACACAATTCCTTATGGATGGAATGTGTCACCAGCAGAGATGCTTTTGAAAATTTTTAATAACTTGATCGAAATGTCAAAAATGGATCAAGAAATCAAACGAGAACTTAAACAAACTTGGTTTTTGAGGGAAAGTAAAACTATAGTGCAGACATTGCTGAACGGACATTTCTCTGAGGGGCAGAGTCGATTGAGATGTTTGTATGAGAGATCAGAATTTGAAACTGATTTCTTAATGGATATATTGGATCAACTGTTTTAAGATTATTGGATATTTCATGGTGTTCCTAAAAACAAAATAAACGAAATTCGTGAATTAGTTGAAAATAATTAAGACAGGATTGTCAATGAAAAAACTTTGAAATTCAAAGAGGTGACGAGAATACATGGATACATTATTCTCCGAGAACCATGTGCAATTTTCACTGCTGAAAAGTTATTTGAAGAAAAAGTGTCTTTGGATTATATTGTAAAAACCACTAGACCTATTTCAGACTTAGATAATGAACTCATTTGGACATTTGGAATAATCTGGAGTTATGGTGATTCTTCATTAAAAATAAAAAAGGTTGATTCCGAACAATCCTAATCAGTCTTACATGATCTGTCTCAGGATAAAGATGGACGAATCATTGTTGTTCAAACATCCCTGTAACATTTTCATATCGGGACCAAGTGTTTGTGGTAAAACAGAATTTGTTAAGAAATTAATCGATATAAAGATGACATGTTCAAACCTGTTCCATACAAAGTCGTTTGGTGTTACAAAGAATGGCAAAATACCTATAGTCAGATGCAAGAATTTCACAATATTCAATTTATAAATGGAATACCGGATGATGACAATGAACTTGTCGATGACACAGACTTACCGCACCTCATCGTTTTTGATGACATGTTAGGTGATAAAGATGAAGAAAAAATTATGTTGTGGTTTACAAGAAAAGGACATCACAGAAATACATCTGTTATTTACATAACCTAAAACATGTTTCAGAAATCTAAAGCAAGTTGAACTTTGAGTTTGAATGCACATTACATGGTACTATTTCAAAGTGTGCGTGATAAAGGTCAAATAAAAATTCTTGCCTCTCAAATGCAAATACCTCATTTAATGCAAGCATATGATGATGCAACTTCAACCAATCATGGTTATTTACTATTCGATTTTCACCCAAAAACGGTTAAATCGTTGAGACTTAGAACTGATATATTCCATCGCTGGCTCACAAATGACGACCGAAGTGCGGTAATATATTCATCGGTATAAAGATAAGTGTATCAACAAAATATTTTCATTTCCAATCATGGAGTCGCATGAAGCAGTCTTGAGTGTATTTTTGACTATAGCTAAATTAATACTTGATGATCACTTAAAGCTTCCAAAGCAGACACGAACATTTCTGCAAAAACACAAAAAAAGAGCTGAAGAAAATAGCTGACTTATATCGATTCAAAAAAGAAAATACTTTTAAAAACTGGTGGAGGTGGATTTCTCAGTGGAGTTTTGATCAGAAGTCTTCTCAGACAAAAGAAAATAAATCAATTGCATGAGCTAGATCAAATAAAGTAAATGCTACTAGACTAAATTCTACAATTTCACAGCGAGCTAGTCCAGTTAGAGTAAATTCTACAATTGCACAGCGAGCTACTCCAGCTAGAGTAAATTCTACTGGATTAAATTCTACATTTGCTAGACTTCAACCACTCAACGATAATGGTCCGCAACCATTTCCATCAGTTCAAGAATCAGAACATTACCCGTTGATTCAACGATACTCAAAAATTATGAATCTTTCAAAACCATCAAAATTAGCTTTGATGGCATTTGATCGTAATTTTAATAAACGTAAAAGTAAAAAGTAATCCAGTCATTTGACATTCAACTGTTGAAGAGTAAAGATGGCGAAAACAACTCCACTGATTAAAAAATTTGGTAGTTTTGTAATGGCTATGAATCAGGCACCAAATTATTTTCGAAAAAAAATGATAAAAGATGCCCCAAAGAAAGTGATTGATTGCATGTCAGAATGCTGTAAAAATATTTTAAAAGGCAATGTAAAACTAACAGAAGCTCAGAAGCGCAAACTTCGTCCGAGGTCTCGACACCTCAGAGAACTTGCAAGCAAATCAACATCTTTGAAACGAAAAAAAAAAAATTTTAAACCAAAAAGGAGGATTGTTAACACTTCTTATGCTAGCACCATTGCTTGGTAAAGCAGTCGCTGGAATACTTCGTGGTTAAACATGAAGAAAATGGTCGCTGTGCCCTTCAAAATGTTGGATGACTTAAAAAATGGAGAATAAGTCTAACTAATCCGAAATTACCACCTAATCCTGAAATTACAAATGTTTCAAAACTAAGCAGAGAATTGAATTCAGTTTCTGATCAAAATTTGTCAGAATCCGAGAAGGTTCAATTATATGGTACAACTTTGCACAAATTGAAAACTTCTCAAAAATCAGTTAGAGCTATTTCAAGCCCGAAAACAGAACAAAACCATTTAATCATCATAGGGATGTGATAGAAAGTGTTCCGTTAAAGATGAGAAAAAAGCTGAACAACTTTTACAACTGATTTCAAAACATCCGCAAATGAAGTTTGATGAACATGGACAATTAACATATGGTGAAAATGTTATTAGAGGATCAAATATTGTTGATCTCCTCAATGATATTGTACGACAAAGAAAAGGTTTTGAACCAACAGGTTGGGAAACCTTTTCACAAGGATTGAGCGAACTTAATGTACCTCAAGATTTTGTAGGGAACAGAAACCGTTGGCTTTGGATTAAAAACAATTTGAAAGATGATTCAGATGATGAGTTTGTAACTCCGGTACAAAGCATAAAACGATAACGATTTGATTCTCATCGATTCACACCAATGAAAGGTATAAAAGCAAGACATTCAAAAACTAAAATAGCAGATATGTTGACACCAACGGGTGTTAAAACAGAAAAAACACAATGGGATCCATACAAGATGAACAGTTATCTAAAATTTTCTATAATCCAAAGAAAGTCGGAAGTTATGGCGGTGTAAAGAAGCTTTTTGATGAAGCGAAATGGCAAAATAAAAAAATAAAACTCATAGATGTGAAGAAATGGTTGCAAGGCCAGTCGACATATACTTTACACAAACCAATAATCGAAAATTCCAACGTAGAAAGACTGTTGTAGCTGGAATTGATATTCAATGGCAGGCAGATTTAGCTGATCTTCAGAATTTGAAAAAACATAATGATGATTACAGATATTTGTTGTGTGTGACGTTTTTTCAAAATGTGCGTGGGTACTACCAATCCACGATAAATCTGGACAAACTTTGATCGAATCATTCAGGAAAATTTTTAAATCTTCAAAACGTAAACCAAAATCGTTTCAACCTGACAAAGGTTCTGAATTCAAAAACGAAACATTTTTGAAATTTCTGCGATCAGAAAGCATTCATTTCGTCACAACTGAGAATCTAGAGACTAAAGCAAGTATTGTTGAGCGATTTCAAAGAACTTTAAAAACTCGTATGTGGAAGTATTTCACACACAATAAAACTTCAAGATATATTGATGTTTTACAGCCCCTAGTCGATTCTTACAACAATGGTTATCACCGTAGCATAAAATCGAAACCGTCGGAAGTTACTTTGAAAACTGAAGCTGAAATTTCCAAAAATCTATATGGAACAGGAAATAAAAAAGGAAAATCTACACTGAAAGTGGGTGACTTGGTTCGTATCAACAAAACCAAAAGAACATTTGAAAATGGTTATTTACCAAACTGGACTCGTGATATTTTCAAAGTTGATAAAATTTGTAAAACTAATCCAATCACATACAAAGTTTCTGATCTTGTTGGTGAAGAGATTGATGGATCATTCTACAAACATGAAATCCAACATATAAAAGACAGTAAGGTGTATGAAATAGAATCAGTTATTGATACAAGAACGAGGAGAGTGGGTGGTAAAATATTAAATGAAATTAAAGTTCATTGGCTTGGATACCCAAAAAAGTTTGACAGTTGGATCCCAGCTTCAAACTTAGTATAAAACAGAATTTATCATGTTCCAAACTCATTCAGATTCCATTAATCTCGATGAACCATCACAATTTCAGTTCTGTGGTGAACAAGTTGCTAAGAACCAAGTCACCTACTTCACGCAGATAATTATTATTTATATCATAATAATTACATCTATTGTACACATTAGTATCCAGAGCGCAAACAAAGAATTGTGGCTTATTCTTCTAAGTAGTTCTATAGGTTATATTCTACCAACACCTGGACTGAAATTATTGAAAAATACTGAGAAAAAGTGAATTCGTTCTACATAACTCATGAGCGATAGTTCAATGTCACTTTACCCAGCCAACTCACAATGTTGTTTCACAGTGAAATTACCAAAAACCATACATATTGATAAAGAGCTTTGGGAAGTTGCAATGGTTGAACTAATTGTACCATCAGAAACATACAACATTATTGGAGATGCTTGCATAATAAAAATAAAAACTTCTGTTCCAAGAATTTTACAATACCTGCGCAAGTTACCAATACGAATTACAAATACCAGCAGGAGCATATTCTGGTGCACAACATTTGACATACAATTCAAGGTGTAATTGATAGTACAGTAAGCAGATTGATTCCAGAACTGGAATTCGAATTCGGATATTCCAAAGCACAACAACGAGTTAAAATTTCAACCAATAGCTATACCAAAGTAGGCCTTGTACTCCCCTGAGCTCTTTTAGATAAACTTGGTTACAGAACAGAATCAGAGAGTGTTACATTTGCTACTCCTTCGATAACATTTCCATATGGAGTTGATTTAAATGCGGAGCATAATCAATTGTTTGTTTATTCTGACATTGCTGATTATACAATTGTTAGTGATGTTGAGGCACCGATATCAGGAGTGACATCATTCGAGAGTAAAAGAATACATGATGGTCAACATATTAAGCATGAATTCAAAAACTTACATTAACTACCAGTATCAAAGTCTAACTTTGATACCATAAATGTGTATATATCTGGTGATACTGGCAAACCAATTCAGTTTGTTGGTGGAAAGTCTATGGTAAAGTTGCATTTCCGACGCCGAAGTAATTTGTATTTATGATGATCCCCGTTTATAGAGGCGTACCTAGACAGTATGGAAATGGAATTGGTTCACTATTCAAATCTGCAATGAGAACAGTAGTACCGTTTCTAAAACCTATTGGTCAGATTGCTAAACAACAAGTATTCAAGCATGGACTTGCTGATATAATTCATCGTGGTAAAAGTCCAAAAGAAGTATTTTTGAAACAAGGTAAAGAAGCATTGAAATCTTTTGGAAGGGAAACAATAAAGAAAATATCAACACCAAATGGCATAAATAGATCATCGCGGTCTTGGAAAAATCATTCTTCTCGCAAACGAGTTAGAAGTAAGTCCATTAAAACGCCTGTAAAGAAATCAAAATGATCTCTCGATATATTTGATTAATCATGATGATGCAAAATGGATCATGCGAATGCAGCAAGTCCGAGTTAGATGCTTCTGATGTTCCACCAACAATGACAACGATATTGGAATAACAATGGATAGAAAATCACCCGATTAGCTCTTTGAATAATTCCGCACCGATAGAATTTGTAATTCCGCCTCAAACTAAAAAATGGACAGATGTGAATCAATCATATTTGTATCTGAAATTCAAAATCACAAAAGCAGATGGAACAAATTTGGTTGATGCTACTGAAATTGCGCATATTAACAACTTTTTCCATAGCATGTTCAGTAGTATCGATATCGATATTTACCTAAATAACAAACTTGTAACGGCGAACGGAGATACCTATCCTTATCGAGCCTACATGGTAAATCTCTTGGCTTATTCTGGTGAATGTAAAGAAAATCAATTTGCCGCGCTAGAAATGTGGTATCCAGATACCGCTAAACAGTTCACCGAAAACAATAAAGCTGGTCGTATTAAATGATTGATTGAAATCTCGCCAAGCAATCATAGCAGGTAGTAAAACGATAGAATTGTGTGGTCGTTTACACACAGATATATTTCTACAAGAAAATACTTACCAAATGGAGTTGAGATAAGAATTCGTCTCAATAGAGCGAATCCAAAATTCTCTTTAATTGGTCAAGACGATGGAAAAATAGTGTTTGAAACGGCAGTTTTCAATGTTCGTACAATTACGCTGATGCCAGTAGTAGCAAATAACTTGAACCAAACAATAATACAGATAAATATGAAAATACCGATTAGAAGAGTTGAAGTGAAAAAAATCACCATTGGTGCAGGGATTAGATCAAAAATTGAAGATCACCTTTTTCAAGGACAATTGCCAAAGAGACTTTTCATAGGCTTGGTATCAAACAAAGATATGAATGGCGATATTGAAACGAACCCATTCCATTTCCAACACTTCAATCTGAAAAAGCTTGAAGTTAGTCACGACGGGCATACCATTCATAACCGGCCATTTGAACCAAACTTTGCATCAGAACAATGCCTAAGATCTTATTTATCACTGTATCAGTCTTTGGGTATGTTTGGACAAAACAAATCCTTTGGTTTGAATCTCGAAAAATACATGAATGGTTATTGTTTCTGGGGTTACGACGTCACACCTGACCAAGGAGCAGAGGAAGGACATTTGCATCCTATAAAAACCGGTAACATAAGGTTAGAGCTTCAGTTTGCTACAGCTCTAGTTGCAGTGATCAACGTGATAGTCTATGCTGAGTTCGATAATCAAATTGAAATCAACAGTTTGCGAGAAATAATAACAGATTATTAAAAGCATGGATGGATTGCATTTGGAGGAAAAATTGAGACTGCAAGTTGGAGGACTCGATTTCATTCCATATTGTGTTCCTATCCTTGACAAAGTTCGGAAAACTTTCGAGAAATGTTTCGTTCATGAAATACAAAATCAAATTTCAAAAGAAGTGACACTCAATTGTGAAGGATGTAAAATAGATCATCCAAGTCAGACACGACATTTACTTTATCTTTGGACACCACATATACAATGGGCAGATATGTTCATTGACATAGCACTACTTAATTTGAACATTTAACAGAGTTATGGAACAATGGTATCCAGAAATAGAATCATTTACGAAATTTGAGGCATTCAAACATTGGAAAGATATAAAGGAACTGTAACGAGTTTAATTCGGTTTTTGTTGACTTGTGGTGTGAAAAAGTAAAAAAATACTACGAAGATGAATACTAGCGAACTTCAGCATATACAAGACAAATCATCCTATCTATGTTCATTGTATGGTGTGGTGTGTGCAAAATATCAGCTACCATACGCGTAACCTCATCATGTAAAAACATACATAGTAAATACACACACGTCAGAAAAGCCAGGTGAACACTGGGTTGCAATTTTCTTCAATGGAAACATTGCAACATATTTCGACTCCTTTGGGATACCAGTTATTGATAAATATATCAAATCATTTATTCAGAGAAATTCGATCGAATGTAAAATAAACGTTGGACGGTTTCAACATCACGGTACAAACGTGTGCGGTATCTACTGCATATTTGCTTCACATTTCTTGAAAAGCGGATATGGTATAAAAGTATTAGTTGAAATGAATTTTGATGGTGACTACTTCAAAAATGATAGAAAAGTATTTGATTGGTTTCATAGAAACTATGAACCCTTACGAAAAGAATCAGAAACATTACCCAAAACATGCATTTCACAAACTTGTAAGACTTACTGTGAATTTCATTACTGATGATATGTATTCATTGCCAATTATTTAAATATGTTAAAATCATAATCAATTGTAAATATGTTGATTGTTAATTATTGATGAAATGTATTACCAAATGTAAAATATGTTCATTGCATTACCAATTATTGATTGTAGATATGATAAATTCATGATCAGTTGTAAATATGTTGATTCTTAATTCCAAAAAAGTTATGCTGTTGAAAATCAGTATCTGTTTTTAATGATCGTCTTCGGCAATGTCGATGAAGATCTTAATTCACCAAAAAAGAAACACATATTTTAATTGACGTTCGTGGAAAATTGGTAGAAAAACACAATGACGTCGTCAACGACACCCGTGCGTTTTACATATAATAAAATCCCATCATCTCATATCATTTCTCCACGATGGAATACGCTGCTACTGATCTTGGATCTTATGTCAGAGCCACCCGCGTATCGGCCCCGAGGGACATTGTGGTGTGGGAGGCCCTTTCCTGGGCAGTGTATGGTACAGGTGAAAAGTTCTTTGAACTATTCACTTTCGTCTGTGCAACTTGGGCTCGCAACCCTACACTGTTCAGTGGACAGGAGATAGAACACATCGAATGGCTTGGGACAACATATATCTTACTCACGGTGGCGGCAACACTTCTGCAGAGAAAACTCGTGTTTTGGAGAGAGATTTCCATCTCTCATCGAGGGTTCGCTTGTGTTTCGGGAGTTGGACCAAGAGGATTGATTTGAGGTCATAAAGACCCCTTATCCACTTTTCTTGTGATCTGACGTAAAACGGCCCTTTTCAGGGGCACCCAACGCTGCTATCAGATGACTCTTGCATGCACATTTTCACAGCGCTACCGTCTTCGAATCTATTCAAAGACTTTCGCTTTTGTTAAAAATGCACTGGTAAAGCAGCACAATTTACTAATGCTTCTATTTTTGCTCGGTATTATTCTAATTTCAGTGTGTCCAGCGAAAGGGGACGCCCTTCGCTTACCACACTACCATTAGAATCCGAGAACAAATAGAAGCATCAGTAAATTATGCTCTTTTCTGTCAAAAACATCATATTTCTACGATTAAAGCACCGATTTGACTCGCAGAAGTTTTATATGTACCATTTTACCATTACCTCACAACATATTTCACTGAAAGGTAACTTCTACGAATACATTTTACAACGCTAGCGTCTTCGAATTTATTCGAAAACTTTCGCTTTTGTTAAAAAAATGCATTGGTAAAGTAGCACAATTTACCAATGCTTCGATTTTTGCCCGGTATTATTCTATGTTCAGTGTGTCCAGCGAAGGGGAACGCCCTTCGCTGGACACACTGGCATTAGAATCCGAGAAAAAATCAAAATATTAGTAAATTATGCTCTTTTCTGTCAAAAACCCTTCGAAGCGCTCACCTTACTCTTTTGGAATCTAACACAACCTCTGGCTCGACGAGCCCTGCCCTCGGCTGTCACTCTGGCCCACCCCCTCGCTCGTAGGCACTCTGGCCCATGTGCCAGAGTGCCTACGAGCCCGGCCCTGGGCGGTCACTCTGGCCCACCCCTCGCTCGTAGGCACTCTGGCCCATGGACCAGAGTGCCTACGAGCCCGGCGATGGGCTGTCACTCTGGCCCACCCCTCGCTCGTATGTACTCTGGCCCATGGACCAGAGTGCCTACGAGCCTGGCCCTGGGCGGGCACTCTGGCCCACCCCTCGCTCGTAGGCACTCTTGGCCCATGGGCCAGAGTGCCTACGAGCGAGGGGGTGGGCCAGAGTGCCCGCCAATACTACTGCTATCCATATTTTAACATGATAATATCAATCAGAAATGTCACTTTGAAATATAAAGAGGGGAGTGGGTGGGTGGTGGGGTGGTGCTAATTTGTGTTCACAATAAATTCGCGTATGTGGTGTGCTCTTCAAACAGTTTTCGTGGGCGATTCTCTCGTGCGTTGTCTGCAATGACGTGAAGTAAAGTAAATCAAGAAGTAAGTTAAAGTAAATAGTAGTTTTCTTGTTGTATGCAAACAAATCTAGCGGGAGACGTTGGCTCATTCGCACACTATACATATACATTTCGTTGACTGCCATCATAACTGGATACCACTTATAGATATGTAGATATGGTCGTTCTTAAGAGCTATAATCCGTTCGATTCTACATCTATCCTTAATTTTCCAAATAAGTGACTTTAAAGACATGCCAACTGGGGTGAACCTTGTTTTTATAGATAGAGTACTTCAATAGCGTGATCAATGTAGTAGTTAATTTGTTTTTTGTTGCAAGATGTGTGGTAGGATCAAACTTTCCTTTGACGTAGAGAAATATATACCGGATTTTACGAACCAAGCTTCAACAACTTTTAAAAATGACTTTACCATGGGACAATCGTAGAAATTGTGAATAACAGTTTCGTCTTTTGCATGAAATCTTTTGCATGATCCATGTGTTACTTATTATGAATTTCTAGTTAGTTATTCATACAGCAATTGTGGTAATTTTGTCCTGGCTGGGTATTTGCACTTCAACTGAATGGTGGTAGCTGGTATGACACAATCAATGTTTGTAACCCACAGCATAGCTGTCGTAACCGAAAGCGGCCAACCCATATCGGTTGATGTGCAACATACAATGACCATCATCAACAACCATAATCGACACGAAATGCATTACAGCAACAGATAATCAACATGTACCTCAAAGATTTATTTTCGAATTAATGCACAGCACGTGAGCTAAAACAATAGTATTCGTTTTAGATACTACCTTGCGAAATGAAATAAAATATTTTAAATATGGAAATAATTGTTAGGCCATTATCATACATGCATATACTTTTCCACATGCATTCTACTATTTTCTTGAATTAAAAAGGAACACATACTAATGAACGAAGCAGAAGTTACACTAGGGTTCATGCGAATTCTGTCAATCGGGTAAATTACATGATGACTTTGTTCGTCGGGATTCGTTGAAATAGAAATGATGCCGTATAATTACATGTGACGAACTTAATAGAAGGGACTCAACCTTAGATATTTTATCGACATCTCTAAAGCTTTCGATCCTATCAATCACGAAGCTTTCTTAAAGCGGGACTATACACTAAATCCACAATTTATGGGACTATCTCCTTTTATACTCAAGAGAATATATGCAACAAATGAATGCATTTGAGCCATGGAATAGTGCAAAATACACTCATGAACGATGCAAACAACATGGTAATTATAATGCAAATGCATTTATGACCAGTCAGCGTACAAATGTTTTTTTCACTAATCAATGGCTCAAATTAAGTAATTTATTGCAAATATTACGTTCAGTATAAAATGAGATTGTCACACACATGGCCGGATTTAGTGTAAGTAAAATGGATCACTGCGGAATTCGGGGTATTGCCACAGGGACTACCTATTCGAAAGGCGACAGTATACTGGTTGTAATGGTACTATTGCTAGCCTTATGGGAGTATCCAGTAGAGCGACTCAAGGTTCCATAATCGGCCCGATATATTTTCTCATATACGTGATCGATATGGCAGAAGCAAATTCGTTGAATTATTTTCTTTTTCCGATGACACCACCCTATACATATCCGGGCAGAATGGTCAGGTTATTGAAAACTTCGTAAATAGTGAGCTGAGAGATATATATAAATTGTGCTACTGCAACAATTTGTCTATTAACATAACGAAAAGTAAATTTATGCTTCTCCATTCCATTATAACTAAGATATATTTAAATGACGTCGAACATAAGCGCGCCGAGAACAAAAGTGACGAAACATTAACATTTCTAGGAATAAAAATTTATGAGAACCTTAATTTTAAAGAACTTAAATCGTTGAATGTTCTAAAATGGTTATAGCTATTTATTGTATTAACATGGTACATAATTCATTCCCTGGAGATGCACTCCGAACATTATATTATGCTCTGATCCATAGTCATCTTGTACATGGAATTCCAATCTGGGGTCACGCAACATCCTGCAGCAAGGCATTCATATTACAAAAAGAGCTAACAGAAATACAAGTCATGCCAAATATAACAGCCACAAGGAGCCCTTATTCAAAAAGAAAATATCTTGATATGTGGTGATCTTCACATGATTGCGCCACGCCAGCCTGCTCATATAGAACTGGACACATTCGTGGAACCTTAGGCAATAAGATAAAATAAAACACAATCTGGCCTAATGCGAAACGTGAAATCTCGAACGAAATTTTCAGAAGTCCTGCCAAAGACTCTTTTCATAAATTATGGAATGAAACTGATAAAAAAAATCATTTAAATCAGCCGAAAGCCGAAATATCTTTAAATACAAAATAAAGAACTTTGAACTCAAATGATATTAACTTTAAATGTAAAAACAGAGCATTTTTCTTTCAATGACCACAACTTACTTTACTTAATATATTAAACTAATAGCTCAAATCTAGCCCCACATATTGAGTTAAACCCTAATGACTCGCCCTCATCGGACTCTGCTGACAGTCACTATATCAAATTTAACATCAGCTACAATAGAGCAAAGTCCAACCTACTGCCACACTGATATTGCTAGTACTTGTCGTGCATATCCGAACGTGTAAACACCAGATGCCATTTTGTTTAAAAACTAAAATACTAAATATAAAATATTTGTGATCTTTGAAACTGACAATAGTGACAGGAAAACAGCCTAAACTGGCTATGCCACTCCTAAACAATAAATATGACTGAACATTTGAATTTTGTTGTTTGTATTATTAGAGTTATTTCACAACTATACATCTATAGGGTTGTCAAGTTTAAATCAAAATTAACTTCATTGATGCCCTTATCTGTTGATACCGAAGCCTTAATACTGACGTCTGTCATCAAATTGTCTTGTGTGGATGCTGTGATATGTGATACTGCAGACTTTAACCGAATCGTTGTCATAATTATTTGTGCCATGCAGTCTGTTCTAGATGCAAGTAATATTTTCTGTCTAATCGGATATTTGTTTTCATGTTCGGATGTCTATTTTTCCTTCCGTAGATCCGGTGACATAATTCCGAACGTATATAATGTAAAGAATGCACGAATTATATTTTTAATGCACATTTATACTTAATTTGCATTTTTGTCGGATTTTGTTTGGTATTAAATCGTTGATATTAGAATAATATTGAACGATTGCTTTTTGGAAACCAGTAAAGACATCGTAGCATAGCTTCATGTTTTATTGTAATATGTGATAAATTGTTTAATTAACACTCATTCATGTAGCTTTTATTACATTCAGCAGTGTTTCGCGCAAATGTTACATGTATTTAGTTCCGTTCGCAAAGCAATAACTTTTTAACATTTTCTCATTTCAAATTACACTTTATGTATTCATATTTGTAATATTACCTTTATTTATGAGACAACTAACTCATAATTTGCATATAAATCTATTTACTACCAAATTAAGACGACCGGGCACAATAATATAAAGAAGACGGACAATACGAGCTATATAGCTAAATAATAAAATACATAGTGAATGTTGCAGGCTACAGTGTTCGTCGCTGCGATTAAGCCGATAATTAAGGATACCACATTCAGACCTAAGTACTGCCCGATACAGGCACATATGTATGTTGAAACATAACTACACATGAGGGTTCATACCGACACGGATCTGATAGACAGTATGTGAATAGCGCATGTTATATATGGGAACGGGACTACTCGGGCCGGAGACATCGGGTCGAGACGACCCGGGCCGAAGACAGCTATTCCGGGGCGAATTCTCTCAGGTGTTAATCTGAATATTAGTTTGATCTGGTTTATAGAGTGATTGGCATAATAACCTTGGTAATTGTGAGGCGCTAATTCAGTTTATGGGATAATTGTAGTGCATGATTAGAGGCACTTAATAAGATTATGACATGATAATCATTATTGAAACATCACGGAAACGTTATATCCAATAATAGCAGAGTGTGTTTTGAGATCTCAGGTAGCAACACACGATTTCTGGCCATTTTCACCATTTTGAGGGGGGGGTCTGTACTACAACCTTCTGCTGCTCCATGGTCATTGATAAACAGCACATGAGTGCTTGGTTACAAGATGCAGAAATGGTCCGTTTGTCTTTTCTTGGCAATTGTCTCACACAAGTTGAATTATATCCCTTAGACTGACTTTTGTCTTCCAAGTGCAGACGACTGTTTTCAAAGGAGAGAAATCGAGCTCTTATCCGGTGGAGTACAACACAGACCTGGCCGACATAAGATTCCAAAAACATACTTCCTATTCAAACATCATCCCATTTTGTATACTATGGTTCCTTTATAAAAAAATTAAACCATCAAATCCATTACTCTCAGAGACAACAGAGACCAAACTGACAGTTATAGCCCTTATCTGCTTAAAATCATATTTTTCAGCCTTCCTATGGTGAAAACCATGACATCGTGTATTACTACCTTAAAGGAAAAATAGAGTTACCCCTCTCATGAGCGACAAGTCATTTTTCGTGTTCCCTGGGTTATGCCGATTAATTTGATATAATGACATGTATAGGAAATGTTGTTGAAATAAATTTTATTCACAGCAGAATATGCCTTGCGTAATAGTCATTTTAGCCATTTATAGCTGCCGTTCACCATGACCTGGATATCTTATAGATTTACTACTTATAGGCCATCACTCATTGTTACAAGTTAGCTATTAATGTTAATGCTTCATTCTTTGATATTCACAATAATGGGAATCACAGCCCCTGACATTTACAAAGCGTTAAAATGTCTCAAAATATCTAAGTCAAGTGGGCCCGACGGAATAAGTCCGACAGTTTTGAAAAATTGTGCCCCTCGCTCTGTGAACTTCTTGAATTCTTTTTTAGAATATTTACCGAAAACAGCTACTACTCACCCCAGTGGAAGCGTTCCTATGTTACACCTATATTCAGGAGCAGTGATCCCAGTCTAATATCAAATTACCGACCAATGTCCCTACTGAGCTGCGTCTCAAAGGTCTATGAAAAGTGTATTTATAAATACCTATGGGAATTTCTTGATGAAAACAAACTCCTATCATTTTACCAAGCTGGTTTCATGCGCAATGCCTCAACAGTTTTCTAACTTACCGAAATATATGACAATACATGTCGACCACTAGACGACGGAAAAAAGGTCCCGTCTATATTATGCGACATAAGTAAAGCGTTCGATAAAGACTGGCACCGTGGCCTCTTTAACAAACTGACGAAAATGGGTGTAAGTGGAAACTTGTGTAACTTAATGAAATCGTATCTCGAATGTAGTCAAAAACAAGTTGTCATAGACTGCACACACTCGGAATTACAAGATGTAACTGCCGGTGTCCCTCAAGGTTAGATATTAGGCCTACTTCTGTGTCTAATTTATTATTAATGATATAACCGAAAATATACGGTGTAACATTCGTCTATATGCTGATTATACCTATCTATTTCTCACTATCGAAACCCCACTATGGCCGCAAAACTAATCAGTGATTACCTCGAAACTCTCATACATGTGTTGGGCATCAGATTGGCTTGTAAAATGCAATCCCCTGAAAACTCAAACCCTCTTTAATCTCCAGGAAAGAAACCCCAGTATATCACCCACATTTGACCATGGCAGCTGCGACAATTGTCGAGGTTGACAGCCATAAACATCTGGGACTTACTTTCGACAACATGGACTCACGGGGTATCAACGTCAGATCTATACTTTTTTTTGTATTGAATAGCAAAACATACATGGAATATCGTAGACATACATTAGCATACGATACTTCAAGGGCGGGGGGACTACCTCACAGTAACAAGCGCACAGTCTCACACTCTTCATTCGCACCTGGTGTCATCATCTAATGTGACATTGACATATAATACAAGAAAACTAAGATGCATGCATCAGGTCAGCCATGAACTATTTAGCATAGAATAATTCAGTTTGGTTGCAGTTTCACAACGTTACAACTGACATACGATTACACAAGACGAACCTTGAATGTGGAACTATGTAAGAGTGAATATTAATGTTCTAAAGCCCATGTTTCACCTTTGGTGGTAATGGGGTCGTACTTTATTAACACGCAAGTAGTGTAATTAAGTACGGGTAATTAGAAGTAACAAATCGTTTAGTTTCTATCGTATCGGCTGAAAGGGGTGAGCAAATTGCTGGTGGTGAATGTTCTCGTTAGCTGCCAATATAATGTGCATATTTGTCCCGTTACGTTTATACACTGTAGCATTGGCGGGCCACAGTGTGTTGACATGTTAATTGTTTGGTTCATTAATAACAGATCAGCAGGGATTTGTCGTGATAACGTATACGTGGAAATACGCTACCTAAACGGTTAAATTAACGATTGATCTATTACACCACCGTGTATACTCGGTTTAAATAGGTATATTATATAGGGACGTTTGCTCAATTTTGGTGCGGACCGATGATCAAAAAAAAAATCAGAGGTAAATGTCGGCGGGCGGGAGGGCCATTTTTTCAATAATTTTTAAAGAAATTGAGCAGTTGCAGCAGCAGCAAAAAAAGGGTGTACAATTGGCAAATGATGAGGGGCGGCGTGACGTGTAACTAGAATTGAATATTAGATATGCAATTTGGAGATTATTGGATGAGGGATGTTATATTAATTATATTAAAGGGACGAGGGGGCTTAGTTGTCCAAAATATTCATATTTGTTCCAAACACCGTAAACAGAAAAATATTAAAACGCATCCATTTTGGTTCAAATATACGATCACTATCGCGTAAACATCATGCTTACATAAAGACCTACTAAATTTTACCTAAACAAGAGTCTGATTGTGTTATAGAAGGCAGCACAACGCTACTGGCTAATCACACACAAATGGTATAAACCCTCTTTATTATTTCTAAATAAGGAATTGAGCAACAAAGAACGCTCTTTATGTTTACCATCATAATATAAAGAAACACCAAGAAAGTAACTTTTTATGCTTTGTTTACATAACAGTCGTCAAATTTACGACAATAACATACTGTTTATGAGATATTTCTCATTTGTATATTAACAAAGTATGTCTATATTTGAATATTATTTTCGTCTGTAGCGGTTTTTGACAGGTGGAAATATGTTCACAGGATACCCACCAAGGCCTTCCGTACCTTTAAGGTATACTGCAACTTTTTTTCTTTTCAATAGCAGAATACATAATGCTACTAAGAAGTGACACAAAACACAGAACATTTTTTTTTATTATAAGTATTGAGCAGTGAGAAATATTTGAGTCGAGGAAACCAGTAACGAAAGGCGATATTAACATGATTTCTGTCCGCGAATAATTGTTTACGTTCCAATGAATATTAAAATGTACTGAAAACAAACTGCTAATGGGTGCCAGCCTTTCATAAACACAAATTATGTATTAATGGTGTAACGACATATTTCGTTCTTTATTGTCTAAAAAAATAGGGGATGGGGATGTTTGGATCTCTAGTTTAACGACGTTTTTCGGTCTTTGTAGTTTAACGACATTTTTCGGTCTTTAATAGTTTAATGACATTTTTCGGTCTTTATAATATCTCAAGATATAGGAGGTATTTGGATCTCTAGTTTAACGACATTTTTCGGTCTTTATAGTTTAACGACATTTTCGGTCTTTAATATTTCAAGATATAGGGGCCCTTAGTGGGTATTTGGATCTGTAGTTTAACGACATTTTTCGGTCTTTGATAGCAAAATGGAAGAAGTACATCTTTGGAAAGATGTGGTGGCCCTAAAAAGGAAAGTTGTTTGGTGATCTTGAAATGCAGTTTTTCTGAACAGTCTTCCTTGATTAAAGTGATGTGAAACACTCCGACAGACACCGGGCAGAGTGATCAAATTGAAATTAAGAATAATCTTTCTCAAAGTAGTTATTTGTTACGAATTTTTGTTTAATTATAGCCGATAGTTGCGCCCCGAATCGAGATGTAAATATTTACAATTTGGAGTAGTTCAGACGATGTTCTCTATGAAGTGGTGTGGTAGATTGTTTTGGAAATTTTCAGTGATGTTAGTAGAATGATAACATTCCCCAGGTTGGCAAAGTGCCTGAGCACTAACTTATCAATTTCTCGCACCCGAAAAAGTCCATAACAAGTCCATAATATGTCTTTAAGCATATATACAAATCTCCGAAAACAAAAATTCTAAAGCATTAAACGATTTCTTGAAATGCAGTTTTTCTGAACAGTCTTCCTTGATTAAAATGATGTGAAACACTCCGGCAGACACCGGGCAGAGTGATCAAATAGAAATTAAGAATAATCTTTCTCAAAGTAGTTATTTGTTACGAATAGTAATCCAAATGGATGATACACAACGTCATTCTTATATATTAGTTAAATGCAATGACTCTCGATGGCGAAATCATTTTTGTTTAATTATAGCCGATAGTTGCGCCCCGAATCGAGATGTAAATATTTACAATTTGGAGTAGTTCAGACGATGTTCTCTATGAAGTGGTGTGGTAGATTTTTTTGGAAATTTTCAGTGATGTTAGTAGAATGATAACATTCCCCAGGTTGGCAAAGTGCCTGAGCACTAACTTATCAATTTCTCGCACCCGAAAAAGTCCATAACAAGTCCATAATATGTCTTTAAGCATATATATAAATCTCCGAAAACAAAAATTATAAAGCATTAAACTATTTGCTATATTTCCAGGGCATATATTTCATGTGATTTTGCGAGTTTTCATATATACTTTTCACGAGAATCCAGGGTAATTTGCAAGAATATTTACGAGAATCTAGATGTGGATTCTCGCCGAAATATAAGCCCTGATTTCACTCTGAAGTGTGCCTAAATGGCATAAATTGTACCGTGGCTCCCATGTTCGCCAAAGTAGAATAAATTTATTTCAGGATAATACTAATTTTAGGCATTCATTTATATCACTGATATCAGGACAATAAGTAGCCATTTCCATTGCATGGAGCAGAAAAGAGCGTTATTGTTTATCGGTGTTGTTTTTGGAAGTGGTGGTAGTTCAATTTTATACGTTTCGATCCCCAATAAGTATTTCCGAACAAATGAATTATTAACAAGCGTGACATGACATCATTGACGAAGATAATTAACACCGATCTACGAGAAGTACGTACCAGTAGTGGCAGTAGCCAAATACCTTAAGGTAATTGACAGTCTTTCGGCTGCTATTATCTGATAAATATTGATAATCTCATGTTGGTATCCTGCTTCTCTATTAGCCACCATGGAAAGAAGCAGAGCAAACATATCAGGGTTTAAAGTACACTGAGTTGCAGAACTGCCAGAACTTGGCAGAACTTCCAGAAGGCAAAAAACTAAACAGAGACAATGCAGGCAACAATAATGGCGATATCTGCTTGATTTAGCCACCCATAAACACTTTTATATATTGCATATCCTCGCGGTGAGGTTTACGTTGCATTCGCAATATAAATTATAGTTTTCCTCCAATAAAATTGCCATTTTAGTTGTTTTGTATCGCAAACGATGAATCTTCTAATTTTCATGGTAGCTGCCATTTGTATTGGGTCACGTGATCACCTAACGAGATCAGGGGAGATAATCAAAAAGTTACGGACTACCAGAAGATCCGCCGAACGCGTAATAGTATTATTATTAGTACAAGAACAAAGGATCAATGAAATCTGCGATTATACAAATCAACTTCGCAGGTGCGGTGGATAGTTGCAGAACTGATCTTACCATCGTGTTATCAACACAAAATTCACTATTATTGATCAAATAACATCGCCATCATAAATTCAATAAATGAAACAAAAATTTCTCTGCCTGGACTAATAAAAAAAATGGCGACGTCTTCATGGAATTCTATCATTTCTGCGCATGCGCAAGAAACTTCCAAATAAGGAGTTGCCATATAAGGAAACTGCAATCTCAATAATTACCAAGCAATTAAAGTCTTAAAATGAGCTAAAATTTTACATTTTCTTAATTTTTTTTACATTTTTATCTCTCGCGCCATAATTGTCACCAATAAAAACAAATTTGATTCATCGTGGAAGTTAGTCGGTGACTATAAATAATGTCACCATTCAACTGAATGTTGTTGAGCATATTTCAACCAATTTTGGAAGTTTAAATGAATATTTTCTTCACACGCAAAGTAAAATTGACAAATTTCAGGATTTTAGCCTGCTTCGTTGGGACCAAAATTTGTTGTGCACACTCAAGGAACGTCTACCGTCACTCGCTAGGACAAATTATGCCATGACCATGCTATAAACTAGCTTGAAATTGGCAAAACAATGAATTTTTTTTGGTTGAAACAATTTACATGGGAATCTCCATAGAGAACGATTATTTTTCGATAAAAACGAAAATAATGCGAAATGAAAGTCGGCACTCGTCAGAATGGTGCAGAATAACATACTTGTTATATGCGAAAATTTGACCTCATTCGATAAATTAGTCTCGTAATTAAGGAATCAATGGCGCTCGGACATGCGGAATTCCGTCGCAGACTGTACATGACAGACGCAATTGTGAAACGTAAACACGCATCAACAAGCATCAAATTTACCTTTTGTGAGAATACCAAAAGCGCAACCTTGATCAAAGTAATACAATACACAACAACACATAGAATAAAACTGATATAAACACGGTATAAGTGAGAATAAGACGCGTATTTAGACGTGGAATTTGCAACATTTCTTCGCTTCGTTCGCAGAACCGACGCTATAAATATATCTGCTCAAGGCGATCAAGATTACCGAGATGCAGCTATCTGATTTGAAACAAATACCAAGCAATAATCTTAACATAAAGTCAGAAATATTGTTTCATGATCGAACTGCGGACCTGATAATTATTGAAATATGTAGGCGAAATAATTTTTAATTAGTTAATCACATGATATAGACATCAACACACTCTTAAAGACGCAATACACCGCCATCAAATGTCGTTATTTAACTGGGTCGGTGTTTGTTGTTATCAATCGTTTATTGCTTCGTTTTTAGTAAGACCATTGTATCTGTTTTGCGCATGCGCAAGTCACTTTCCATATTTGGAATTTCCATATATGGGATTTGTGTTAACCTCAATACCGATCAAGCTATAACAAATAACCACGCAATTAACTTAGCATAAAAATAAGATATGTTGTAATTTATGCAACTACGACCCTGGTAACCCTGATAACTAATAAAATATACCGGCCAATTCATTTTAAGATCGTTATTTCACTTTGCTTTAGGCATAAATACACTCTTAAACGCACAGAAACGACCCATTGGCGTTAAATTAAATATACTCGGTATTTATTATATTACTTTTTTATTGCTCAGTATAGAGTTAGACCCTCGACACATGTCGATATATTTGGGCTGAATTCATCTGATGCGGTATTATTCCTTTGTTCTTGTGTGCAAGTAATTTATTGCCGACAAATTATTTCGTTGTTTGCGAACAATCGGTCAGTGAGCGATGTTTCGACTCTCTATTCTACCAATATAATATTGTGATATATATTCGACCGGGCTTTAAAGTCTTGTATCTTATCGTGTTTCGTTTTCAAGCGCTCGTTTCATTAGAAGCCACTTGGTATCGAACATATTACGTTCAAGTCTGCAGTATGCATTGTATTTTTCGCATTTATACCTAAAGTTGAGTTCTGCAATTAAAGCATTCATAGATAGTTGGTCCGTTGTAAATTTTGTTTTGTAAATATAGTTTTTAATAATCAAAATTAAATAATTTGTAATGTTATCCGTTCGCTTGCTCGAGTTTCCAAGCGTCATTGTCTTTTTTGTTAAAGGAATGACGAAATTGTTTGATATTGTCCATTTGGAAAGCTTGTCTAGGAATGATTGAACATGCGGACATTCCTAAAATATGTGGCATATCGTTTCTTGTGTTTGACATCGATTGCAAAGATCGTCTTGTCTAAACTTGGCCATTTTTAGAAATTTATTGGTTGCTAAAATTCTACAGTTTATACGAAATTGAAGCCAGTGTAATTTAGTGTCAGACGTGGACTGGAATGGGGCCCTGAAGCAAATATGCCACGGAATATTGTACTCCCCTAGTTTGGATTCCCATTTCGAGCAAACGCCAAGTTCTTGTTTCTCGACACTAGACAGTTGTAAAAATCGCGCCCATCTTTCACATTGCGTAATAATAATATGTAATTACTTGAGAAGATTGGTGCCATCAGGGGATTATTCGGTTGTTTAAGGGTTTTGGCACTTTTTTCTGCCTGTCGAAGAAGCGCGTGCAATGTGATGAAATCTGTTCGGACATTAAATGTCGATAAGAGGGAATGTCTGGTGTGAGATGTGCCATCAGTCTGGAAAATATCGTTAACGAAAATGATTCCATGTTCTTTCCATGTCCGTAGATTCAGTGTCGAACCATTTATTTTAAAATGTTCATTATTCCATAAAATTGAAGACAGTAAGGGTAGGGTCTCTTTTTCTGCTATCAATAGCTCAGACCAGGCGATAAGGATATCTCTGCAGAAAGAATTCTGGATGCGGGCAGAATATTGTTTTAAGTATTGGCCGCCATATGCAAGAAAGAGGGGATCTTCGTCTATTGGTAAATCTACAAGTGGGTGCCATTTCGACCGTTTCAGTATAATTCGGCGGATCCAAGTTATTTTCATAGATGAGTTGAAAGCTTCGAAAACAATTTAAAAAAATGATGGTGTCGGGTTAGGAAGAGACTGAAATAGGTGGGCTATTTTTGGCAGTATAAAAGATTTTATTACCGTGATTCTACCCAAAGGAGTCAATAGCCTATGACCCCATGATTTTATCAGGGCCTTGATATCGGATAGCTTTGATGCGTAGTTATCCAATATTTTATCAAGGTTGGTATTAAATTTGATCCCTAATATAGTAAAGGAGTTGGTGAATTGTACATGTAGTTCAGGGCATATGTTGTGTGTACTTCCCTTCAGAGCCCCAATCCACGATGCATGACATTTACCCAGGTTGATATTCAGTCCTGACACCGAGGCGAATTTGTCTAATGTAGTATAAGATTCGAGTAGACTTTCCTGACTGCCATCGAGGATCAGCGTTGTGTCGTCTGCGTACTGCGTTATTTTATATTCTAAACTGCCAAGGATTATTCCTTTAATTTTAGTGTTTTGTCTACCTAGAATTTCTGCACAAATTAAAAATATATAAGGTGAAATAGGCTCACCCTGCCGACAGCCTCTGAATAGATTGAAACTTGGGGAAATATGCCCGTTAATGAGATCGGGGTCTATTATCAGCGGTAAAACTTTTTTCAGTCTATCTGCTATGCAAGCTGAGGCTAGTTTATATGTCACATTCAACAGTGAGATTGGACGCCAGTTTTTTAGGAGTTGCCGGTCTTTGTCTTTCTTTGGAATAAGGGTGACCAAGCCCTGTTTTTGTGTAATGGACAGTTCCCCGGTTGTAATTGATTCATTTAGGGATTCCAAGAGAATGGGACCTAAATCTACACAAAAGAATTTGAAGAATTCTATTGTATAGCCATCTGGACCAGGACTTTTGCCGTTCTTTGTTCGTTTCAACGCAGAAGTTAGTTCATTAAGGGTTATGGTGCCTTCTATGCTTTCAGACAGTTCTGGGGATAGCCTGGGGACATTTTCGTCACGGATGATTTCGTTGATTTGCTGTTTATGGACCGGTCGGTGTGAGTAAAGATTTTGGTAAAAGCTACTCGCCTCGACTTGATGATTTCTGTCTGGGACGATAAGGTGTTGCCTGTGTTATCGTTAAGGGAGGTTATTGTCTTAAATGCGTAGTTCCTTTTTTCTAAATTAGAACTATTCATTTTATTAACCCATTTCACCACTTATACTGTGGTAGTCGAGCATATATGAAGCCACCGACCCGCCCGACCCCAATATCAATTACAATTAAACTATACATTAATCCTTTACAACGGGAAGGACAGGCAGGCGTATATATATGGTACATGCGCAGTTCACAACAGAGAGGGGAGAGGAGTTCTCATCGCACGTGCAAGTCGTTCTAAAGCATTGTGGAACCGGTTTATTCACACCTCATTGGAGAAGATAAAAAAAAACCACCAAAAAACATAAAAATATGGCGTATTATGTATACTGTCATGAGGTCAGAGTTAAATTTATACATATGTTTATGCATTAGTTCTATATCATCCTTAATTTTACACGACATCTATTTCTTGCTTGATTTCGCTCAAAGTTATATATGGTATTTTTCACATTTGCGCTAGGAACATCTCTCCGCCTGCATATACAAAAAATGGTTAATTATAATCGCAGAAACAGTAGGACTAACATGTCAGTCATCAACATTTAATATATATAATAGTCATATTCAAACATATACTACTCACATTTTGCTAAGGATCACCCATATATTTTGTAATATTTTATATAATATAGCAATATTGAACATAAATCGTCCTTTTAATAGTTGATTATTATATCTGCCTCTTATTTAATGGGTGTAGCAAATGTTCATTGGCGTATATTTGCTAAATGGGGAGATGGAGTCAGACTACCCCAATTTTGATGAATTTCAATAATTACAAACAAGCAACTAAAATGTATTGAATACAATTTTATTCACCAAAAAACAATGTCAGTACTTGGTGTGACCTCCGCGGGCATCCAGAACAGCTTGGCAACGCCTCCGCATCCCATGGACCAAGATGTCTTGAGGCAGGTTCCTCCATTCCCCAACCAGTGCTTGACCCAGCTGTTGTAGAGTTGTCGGTTGGACTGGTCGAGCTGTTATTGCAGTCTGCAGCCGGTCCCAAGCATGCTCTATGGGATTGAGATCCGGTGATGCCGCTGACCAGACCATCTGCTCGATTCCTTCCTCCTGAAGGTATCGGTTTACCAGTATGGCACGGTGTGGTCTGGCGTTGTCGTCCATCAGTACGAAATCTTTGCCGGCAGCACCCGCAAACGGCCGCACGATTGGGTTCAGAATTTCATCCCGGTAACGCTGTGCATTCGGGTGCAGGACGTTTCGGCACCTGGACGTTTCGGCACTTGGTTTTCCAGACGTTTCGGCTCCTGGGTTTTCGGCACTTGGTTGTTTCGGACCAGGTACGTGGACGTTTCGGCACTTCATCGAAGACGATTCGGCAATTATTTGATTTTCTTTTCTTTTCATATATAATATTGACTTTGATTTTGCATTTATATTCGCCGTTTGTTATAATTCGGTATAGTACATACTAAAGCGTGTTTACACAGTCAAGTAGATTCCAAACCATCCAACGTCGTCAGAAACATCAACCGCACGCGACAAGCACAACGACCAGATGACCCTGCCACATGTCACGAAGAGGTAATATATACAATCTTTACTACACTTTATTAAACAATATTTAAATATAAAGAACAGAATATAACTGTATAAACCTTCAAACATTCACCAACACTCTTATGTTAATTACCTTCGTGATCAGATGGATATGATTGTAATCTTGTTGATATGATTAATTCGCACTTTAATCAAACTTTGTTGTTTTTGTAACAGTTTGTAACGGATTCTACAGTGAGGGAACATGCCCGCTATGGTGGCGTCTCGGTTATGGTGTGGGGTGGGATGACTACGGACGGCAACACTGACCTGTATGTCATCCAGAACGGCACCCTGAATGCACGCCACCATAGCGGTCATGTTCCCTCACTGTAGCATCTGTGAATCTCTCATTTCGCCTCCTCCAAACCAAAACACGTCTGTCGAGGAAATCTAGACAGAACCTAGACTCATCTGTGAAAAGCACGGTCGACCACTGCTGTACTGTCCAGTTCACATGTTCTGTGCTCCACTGTACCCGGTGTTGCCTGTGCCGTGGTCGCAAAATAACGCGAACTGCGGCTCTCCCAGCAGCGTGAAGTCTATCGCGGATGGTCTGCGTCGCAATTCTGATCCCAGCCGCATTTTTGGAGGTTCCGTTGCAGGGATGTGGCATTCATGGTGCGGGTCCGAGTCGCTGTTATCCTCCGATAACGGTCTTGGCGTTCCGTCGTGATCCGCTGACGACCCCCACCATGTGTGTTGTAGCGATTCCACGCCCTGGAGACAACGCTCTGGCTGACACCTAGGTCTGCAGCAACCTGCCTCTGTGATCTTCCAGATTGGAGCATCCCCACCCCTCGTGTCAATTCTTGTGCGCTTAAATGACGCCGACGAACCATAGTAAACGTTGGTGAACTCTTACAATCGATGTCCAAGTCGATTTGGCAATAGACATGCGTGTAGAACACTGATTTGTACACGGACGGATTTTGAACCAAATCACGAAAAACATGGTGACCCACTTTGCTGAACAGATCTCACAACGGTCAATTACACACCGTCGCAACAATAACACTGAACATTATTGATCACACATCTCCATTACAGTAAGATACGGAAGGTGGGAATTGCTTATTAGTATAGAAATATGACCATTATATGGGTGATCCTTAGCAAAATGTGAGTAGTATATATATGTAGGTATTAAACTGATAATAAAAGTTAACACTTTAGATATGTATTAGGGGCTCCATACGTTTTGTAATTGTTTATTTACTAGAACCATATCCATGATATTTTGTCATACATTAAGCCGGCTGACCCTTCGACAACAATCCACCCCGTTCCATTAATAAACATCCCTAGTTTGCAAGACGAACACGCACACACAACGTTTACACAAAACTGGGTCAGACGGGGCGAAATAAGAATCGTGCAGCAGTAACAACATTAATTTTTCGTGCTGATCCGTTGACCTGGAGAGTAAATTGAAAGTCACCCACGCACTCGTGTCACGTCGTTGGGGAGGTTTCGCTGTTGCTGAATAAATGTGTGCTGCGTGTTGGATGTTTACTATACTTTAAAAGTTGCATCTCGGATTTAAACGTTGCATCTCAGGTTTTGTGGTTTGCATGCTTGTTACCGTGACACATGAGAGGCGATGGACGGATAATTATATTCGTGTTGTTCTACTTTGGAAAATTGTCTGGATTTTGTGTGTGTGTTTGTCAGCATTAAGGGAGTATTTTCGTCATCTAATGAGAGTGTCTGATTTGAAAAAAGAATGGCGCGTATGCGGACACGAGTGCTGCGGGGTTACCGTAATTTCAACAATATCAACTCCGCTAAAAGTAAGTATGTAATTTTTTATTTTTGTTGTTTTTTGTTACAAAAATATCATGGAGCCCCGGATACTCTGAGGATCAGGTGACCCTGATTTTTCATCGCAAGATAACATTTTTTAATTTGTTTAATGCTTTTTACAATAAGTTGTATCTTTTTAGCGTTGGTGGTTATAAACTTTTATTCTGCAAGGAAGAGCCAACAGAGCTTTACGTATTTTTCGAAGCGATTCAAAATTAAGGTCGCTTGATTCCCAGTTTCAAGTTCATTAGTTTTTCTGGGGTTTGGAGTCCGGAGATTTCATTTGCATAATTAAAGCTATTTTATATGACGCAGCACTGTTATCGAAACATAAACAACAACAACAACAACAAAATCATTGAAGTATGGTTGGTTTCAGATATGTTCAATACTATAATGTATACGATCAGCAACGACAACAACAACATTGGGGTTTGGTTGATTTGGGACAAGCTTCATCATGTCAGGTTCATGGTGGTCATTGTGTGACAAACATCTACATATATACTGTGGATTATGAACAGGTCATAGCATCGGGATTTCAGATATAAGATTATTTACTTCAGAGACTACTCTAGCAATTCCGCGTGTAACCCGTGGTTTTCGGTTGTTCATCAGTTGACTCAACTTAAACATGTTGTGTCTTGTGTAGAAGTACGGAGCAATGTATCTAGATCTGATGGAGTTAAATTTCGGGCATTTAAGAAGAACATGAAATTCGTCTCCGATCTCGGAGTAATCGCAAAATGTGCACGTTCTGTCCTCTGCCAGCGCTCTAGTCCAGTCACCTACTTCAACGGGTCTTCTTCTTTGAATATTAGTTTTATTTCTCGGTAAAATGAGTATTTTGTTGATGAGGACAATGTGTTCCGCCATTGTTGGATGTAAGTGTCTTCGAGTTTTAGCTTTGTGACCTCCCGAAACGATCTCAATGTTGCCAATAGCATGTAATAATTTCGATACATAATTAATCCAATTAGATTTATGTTTTTTGAAAATATCTGTCTGATTAAATTGACTGCACAACCTCCAGTACATAAGATAAGAGAGTTTGTCGCGTTTACCAGTCACCAGTCGTCCCCAAAAGTTCAAAATTCATTGTTGAATTTTCATTGAAATGGGGAATATACCGAGTTCTCCATAGATAAAAGCACTGGGTGTGGTCTTTTTCAGTCTAATTATGAATTTTAGAAACCATAATTGTAGTCTTTCAACAATCGCTAGGCTTCCAATACCCCATATTTCAGATCCGTAAGTTAGGATTGGGACTATCGTTTTCTCATATAGATCTATAGTACACTATAAAGATAGTTTCAAGTTCCGGAACTTACCAATGAGTCCGAACATCGCTCGTTTAGCTTGCTGACATCGTGTTTTCTTTTCTTCGGTGAATGACCCGGTGGATGAGAAAGTGACGCCGAGATATTTATAATGTTTTACCGCCTCTAAAGGTCGAGAGTCAATGGCAAACTGCATCTCGGTTGGTTTTTTTCTACCAAATATAACTACCTTGCTTTTGTCATTATTAATGACAAGTTTCCATTTTTTGCAATATTGGGCATAGTCATCTAGGGCCGATTGCAGACCGGCTGCAGTGTATGACACGAGGACGTGTCGTCTGCGTAAAGTAGACAGAAAAGCTTTAGCAACGGTGAGCTAGATCCAACTTTAGGGTTAGTGATTAGTAAACCATTATGTTGGTTCTGACTGAGGAAGTTCTCTAAATCATTCGTGTTATATGGAAAATAGGATGGGTGAGAGGTTTAGACCTTGTCTAACTCCGAGTTCGCATGGGAATAGATAAGAACAAGAGTTATTTACCGACACGCATGACTTAATAATACCAACATACATATTTACTATTACTTTCAGAACTCTGCCTTTTACTCCTATTTCAAACAGTTTTCTCCATAAACCAGTTCTCCAGACTTTATCAAAAGCTTTGAATAGGTCAATGAACGAACAATAAAGGTTTCTTTTCTGCGTTTTCAGTAAATCAATCAAACAGTTAATGGTGAAAATGTGATCTGTGGTCGAATAATTGGAACGAAAACCAGTCTGGTTTTCGGACAAGAGATTATTAGTTTCTAAAAACATCTGAATCCGGTTACTCAATATCGATGTAAATAGCTTTGCTATGCAGCTCACCGAGGTGATAGGACGATAGTTTGCCGGTGAGGAGGGGTCATTTGACTTAAAAATTGGTTGAATAATTCCTATTCCCCATTCATGTGGGACTGTCCCTGAAACTAAAATTATATTAAAGAAGGATCTGATATGGTCTTTCAGTGGGCTAGCTGCAAGTTTTATGAAATCATTTCTCACTTCGTCAATGCCAGGGATCGACTGAGATGTGGACTGTCCGAAGTTCACCGGTGCGGCGAAGGGCATTGCACTTGTGCTAAGAGGGCCACCCGACGCAACCCCCTGTGTAACGATGTACATTACCAAACTGGATACGTTCATCAATATCCAGAGTATCCGTTATAAATTCTCGAATAACTTCCTCTGTGTTTTTTCCTCAGTCTCGATCTCCAATATACCCGAAAAGATCAAGTTATATTTCATTCCAAGAGACTCGAGATCGATCACTCGCTCAGACTTCTTAACCTGTTGTGTGGATAATCTAATTAATTCGTCGGCAATCATGTTTTGCTGTCGAGCTAAAGCTCATTTAATCCAAGGCACGCGAACAGTTTACACTTTGGGTTTTAACATCATTCATTTCTAGGGTCATATTTCCAACATACGCTTCGACGTTTTTGAGTCTCTCTCCAAAGCTCTGAACATCTTGTTTCACCTCATCTAGGTTATCTAAGCGTTGGTTCATGGACTGCAGTAAATGTATAATGTAATCAGATTTGCCACTCCCTTCCATCTGTTTGTGGTTACATTCGGATCGACTTCAGCGGGTGGGAAAAAGTATTTAGTAGGTTTCTCGCCTTGTTCGACCCATTGAGCACGAGACCGAATCATTGCTCCGTGAATATTATCTTTTCTCATATCTTGAATTTTTGAATCTAATTCATCAAGTTTTCGTAAAAGGGAACTTTTTTCTTCGAAACTGTTGTCAGACTGATCAATTTTCAATTCAATTTCTTTTCGATCACAAATGAGCTTATTTTCTTTGAGCTTCGATTCTCGTTTGCGATTGGATGAGAACTGAATTGTCGCACCACGAATGTCCAATATCATTGCGTCAAGGAATAGTTGTTTAGTGATCGTGGGGGGTTTTCGACAGGGGGTGCCATATGGCTGTACGATGCCATATCTAACTTTATTCTCATGTATGATTGTTTTTACAGTCGACGCATATTTTTTTTCATTCAGTAGGGAGTTATTAAATTTCCAAAACCCGGGCCCCCTTTCCGAGGTATTAATTTTGAGTGTGAGTTTAATCATGGAATGGTCCGATCTATAAGCAGGTAAAATATCTGGGCCAGTTTCGAGTAAACTTAAAAGATCTGAAGAGATCATAAAAAAGTCCAACCTTGCCATTTTAATTGGGGATTTTCTTCGCCAAGTATATCGTCTTTCGTTTTTATTTTTCAATCTCCATGGGTCCACGAGTTCGAGGCTGGCGGCAAGATTTTTCAGTGCATCTTTTGCGTTTGGATTATTAATGTGGTTGTAATTGAAGGTATCAAGTTCTTGATCTTGCGTGATGTTCCAGTCACCACAGATAATTATTTGAGTATTACCGATGTCTAAAAGCAGTTTGTTAATATTTTTTATAAAAGATTGGATTATCGTCATTCGGGCCATATATTGTCACGAGACTGAATCTAATTTTTTCGATCGATATATCTAACATAATGTAGTTCCCTTCTGAATTCCGTGTGGTCTCATGTATTTCATATTCGAAGATATTATTAAAGAGGAATGCCACCCCACGGGATGGAGACGAGTAAGAGGCCATTACTGTTTTGAATCCCCATTCTGCTTCAATGTATTATTCCATGGCTTTGGTGAAATGAGTGTCCTGTAGACAGTATATTGAAGCTGTTTTATCCCGTAGGTGATGGAACATATCTCGGCGTTTTTCGTTTGGTTAAGCCCTCGGCGCAGTTTAGAGAAATTATTTCGATATTAGACATAGGAAAGTACAAGTGTCAGATCTATACTTGATAAAGCATGGAGTCGGGTAAATTTAGTACGTAAACATAGATACAGAGTAACGCTTGAAAAAAATACATTACACATTTATCCGACCAATACTGGAATATTCCTCCCCTGTGTGTGATAAATGTCCTGATTATTTTAGTGATGACTGAAAAGGTTCAGTACGAAATGGCCCGAATAGTAACAGGTGCAACAATCAGTACGAGTAATGCGCGTATTTTAGGAACTCCTCTCCTAACACAAGTTATGCAATCTAAAAAAATGATACGTGGAACTGCTCCATCAATTTAAAGAAATTATGTACGACCAATCCAGGCTAACAATTCCAGATATAACTTCCGATTTGAACATATAAGTCTACCCTCAAAATATAAACTATGAATATTATATGAATTCTTTTTTAACCGAATGGAACAAACTGCCGGAAACTACAAAGGGCAGCAGTACAATCGAAGACTTCAAAAAGGAACTCAATAGTGACAATATACGTCCACCTGCCTATATTTATCATATTAAAAGCCGTAAATCTCATATCCGTCATACTCGGTTAAGACTGAACTGCAGCCATCTGAGTTGTGACCTGACAGATAATCATGTAAAACATTTCCCCCTTCTGTTTATGTGGCGAACTTGAGACAACTTCCCACTATCTCTTTTAATGTACATTTTATCAAGAGCCCAGAAGAGAACGATATGACTCCCTACCCAATGTCGCCCTATCTGAGAATACTCTATTGCGGGGATCAAGGGAGCTTAGCCTTCGCGAAAACAAACAAATATTTAATGCAGTACAGACATATATTATGAGAACAAACAAAAATCCCATGATTCTATCATTTGTACTGGTAACGAATTGCTTTGTATTCCGGCCGCGTTGTGCGGCAGCATGATATTCCCAAAAATATATCTAGTACTAAATGCCTTCCGATAACGATTATTTTGTACGTTACTTGTTATTATCCTGTATATACGCGAACTGATTCCACATGAATGATGCTGCGGTATTCACAATGGACACCCTAGAAATAGGAATTGTCCTGTTTCGGGTTTGTGCTGCTGAATGTGTTCTTGTTTTCACGGAAGATATATAATCCACGACATTATTTTGATTATGAACACTCGTAGCCGTGAATGTTTGTTTAATTACTTTTTGACGGATGAAACCAGTGATTGACCCCCTCCCATGGCTCCTGACGCATGCATGTTACTATAGACGAGCATAATTTTTATCACGCAACAACCCAATTTTTGAAAACTCCCAACCACTGTCATCATTTCACGATTCATCTGTCCCCCCGCATGTCTTCTACTTTCTCACCCCCTCTCTCTCTGTCTATCTCCTACTATCCCTAACACTATCTTCTCCCTATTTTTCCATCCCTAGCTCAAATTTAGTGATATATCTCCATTTCTCATAAAACCATTATTTCAATCCCTTCCCGTCTGATCGATACCCCTCCCTCACTTATTGGGGGAAGGGGGTATGTCGCCAAAGCGGAGAAGACTTCATATAAGTCTCGGGCTTGTTGTCAGATCCTCGTGTCCATACTTCAACTCTTCTATTTTGTATACATGTGTCATTTGTATATTAAGTTATTTGTTTGGATTTGGAAATAAAAATATGCTTACAATAAAATACATTTTGGTTGTCATCGTATGATGTATCCGAAGTACGAAAACCGCGTGTCCAAAAACCGGCGATTCTTCGTCGCCTGAATTCGTTGACCTCTTCTGCGCTTTTTGAATTTGTGGAGAGAAAAAAGATTGTCCAAAAGTTTGGCCAAATGAATTTTTTTGTGGCCACTTTCGAAAAAAAGTGGCCATTAGCCACTTTGACTACCGACAACGCGAACACTGATTGTCCGAGGCTATATTGACCTAATTTTAATAATATTCTTCAGCAATAATGTTCGGTTCAAAAATATCCAATAGTTTTCTTGTGTTATATATTTGATAGGAATGGAAGGACATGTATATGTCCTGGACACCACATGAACACGGAAACATCACGACCATCAGAGTTCCTATTGAAACAATATGGCAGCCTGACATCAAGCTCTATAATTAGTAAGTATTATTCTCATATAAAAAGAGCGTGTTGAAATTATGAACTAATCCTGATCTCTTACTCATAAAGGAAACAGATCCGAAATAAATTAGATTCAAACTAGACTGCAATAGTTTGGATTTCGTTATTGTACCACGGATGACTGTGTTCTCAAGGGAAAGTAAGCAAAATTAGATTTCATCGTCCAACAAACACATCTGCCTATATCATCACAATAGACCACATAACATACATTTCCAATAGCCTTTCCACGAGAATATCATATACTAATATTTGTTATGTTAAATTTGTCTATCCCCGAATCATGCAGAAACGACTGGTCAGTTTCTGATGTAGTATCATAGAAAGCAAAAGTGACCACAAACGCGCGAGAGGTGGATATACTCCTTTCGATTTTAAGACACTTGATTCAACAGGACATTTGGCATTAATTATTTGTTTCCATTGCAATATCTGACAAAACATCATTCAATTAATTTGGTAGTCAACGATGATTTGATGACACATATATAAGGTTAGTAGTTTTTAGTTTATATTCTGAAAGGTGGCTTCCGGTAAAGTTGTTGACAAGTCGCTCAATTTTGATGTCCTTATATTATCCATAATTTCTCATCCACTTCACGTGGCAACGTAACGCGTTCTAATGAACTATACTCGCTCATACTACGGGTCACTCACTACCCGTGACCAAACCTTGACTAAAGCAAAACCTTCACCTTGCCAAACCTTGACCGTGGGAAAATTTCATTGTCCAATGATCACAATATAAACCGCAGATGACTGGCAGAAACTCATTAACTGTGTTATCGAGTGACAATGCTTTACGTGTAGACTTATAGACTAAACGATAGTCCAGCAACAGTATGGAATGCATACTCACAGCATCAGATAGAATTCTCAATGGGACACGAACCAGATGTCGACGACGTAGTTCAATCGTATGTCCATGATCACCGATAGTTGAAATTATGAACTAATGCCCATGTACAGAGATTCTGACTACGATGAAGTCCTGCATAAACTTGATGACCAAGTTAGCGTCAATAAACTTAAATGATCCTACAGACCTATTGATATATTTCGTGAAATTAACCAAATCTGGCCCACTGACGGTGGACTTCACCACCTACCTGTCTTGGGTTCTTGTTATGTTAGATGCACGCCCCAAAGTGATATTTGTCGATGTGCTGATATCAACTAGAATACAACAAGATCCTATTTATTTTTCAAGTGCACTTTCCCAGCACTAATCATCCAGACGAATTGTACGAAAATTGTATGTCAGACATTTCCGATCTAATTAATGTATTCTCGTCACATGGCTCAGTACTTCTACTGTGATATGTTAATGTCCATCTTGACGCACACCACACGCTCCACCACTAGTCTGGATGCAAAGCGATCTTCCAGGCCGACTGGGCTTGAGTATTTCTTAAATCAACATAAGATGATCTCTCTGATGACATTACCCACTTGCAAAGCCCCAAATGAGTTATATGTACCATATTCTTATGATTCATCATCATCTCTTTTAGATCACATTATTGTACACGCATGCAGAGCAGATCTTGTATCCAATACGGAAGTATTAGACGATAGTGCTATGAACACATCGAATCATCGACACTGGGACACACCGTTCTCATTCCCTGTCTAACTACCGATAACTCCAAAAGCGTCAACCGAAAAACAATAAATTGGATAAGGGTTGATATTGAATTATATAAAAGCTATGTAATAAATAGTATGCCACATCTATCAATTTCACTCAATAACAACAGTGAAGTTGACACAGTTTACGCAAATCTATTTAGTGCTATGTCTGCTGCTCAAAAAGGCAAGTACCACACCTCACCGTCGACATAACTCCAAACCATATTGGGGTCGTGATATCCAGCACTTACATAAAGATGTGATTGTGGATTGTTTCAGGGCGGCCCACATATATTAACATGTCAGTTCCGTAGAGCTCATCGCTTAGCTGTAAAATCATATTTGAAGGACTCTTGGGGGACTCTGTATACAATATAGAACATCTAGCATATATAAAGCGTTCTGAAAAAAATCTGTTCGTCCTAAAACTGGTAGCTGTGTGCGCACAGGACCGGAAATGATATTTAGCGGTAATAGTCCCGAAGCAAAGGGCCAATTTTAGGGGTAAGTAAAAATTATCTGTTAATTTTGTTTCTCAACGGATTGTGATTCTTGATAAAAACAATATTATGGTAAAAGTTGAACATAATTTGGCTGCGGGAATGGTGTAGTATTTAATAGTCGTGATAAGGTCTGTCGACTGAAACAACCAATAAAATAATCAGCAGTCAATACATTAGTCGGGGAGCCAATAAGGTCCCCCCCCCCCCCCCGATGATTACAAATAACCTTATTTTTATTGTTCCCTATGGTATCCAGATAAAGAATCCGGTTTTCACCGAAAAATAAAGGTGGCCCTACTAGGTGCTAGAGGCATTTGAATCCAAGATGGCCGCCATTTCCTCTAATTCCGACCAGCTGTATGTAATCGTTGTAATAGGTCGGTTGTTAGCAAAAGACACAGACAAAGTGTATGCCATTTTGTTGGTATGATGTCCTTCTTCAAAATGGCGGCAAATAATTTCGAAAAAAAATCAAAATGGCCGCCGAAAAATGACGTCATATGCACGAAAATAGGAAATTTAATTAATATTTCACCATATCTTCCATTTTTCTTCACATTAATCATTAGTAAATGGCATTGTTTTTGAGACAGTCATCAAGCGTGATATCATAGCGTCATTGTAAGACATTTGCATTGACGAGGGTTCCGTAATAGATACAGAAAGAGGATTTGAAAAAGAGGGGTGAAATTTTCGATTTATTTTGCATGACGATTTTGATAGTCATTTTATCGACAAACCACACAGGCTGTTAATAGAATGTCAACAACTATGTGCTTTATTTTATTGGACGGATGTTTTACTTCAATGGGAATGAAATTGGTGTAGAAAATTTCCAAAATGGCCGCCGAAAATATGAAAAATGGTAAATATTGCCCCAGGGTGTCCTGCAATGGTTAACAAATTGTGGTTGATATATAAAATTGGCTAATCTGTATTATATACATTGAATACTAACATGGCTGATGCACCATGGATCATTGTTTCTATTGTCACCACTGACATCACCAGAAATATTGAATTTTTCTCTCACAAACTTGACATAAATATCGGCAAAAATTCACTTTTCAGGGTTGGACAATTGTTTTAAGTAAAATGCAACTGTCATTGGTATCAAAGGTATTTATTGTTTTGGTCTATCTTAAATGTGTCACACTACGGTGTTTATAGACCAAATTGCTCAAGATGGCTTCCAAAATGGCAACCAAATTTGTAAATAGTTAATTTTTTACATATATCCCGAACATTATTCTCTGCGTTATCGACAAGGTAGTAAATTGTGACTGACTAGGTGGCAGCCAATGATTAATGTGAAGAAAAATGGAAGATATGGTGAAATATTAATACAATTTCCTATTTTCGTGCAAATGACGTCATTTTTCGGCGGCCATTTTGATTTTTTTTCGAAATTATTTGCCGTCATTTTGAAGAAGGACATCATACCAACAAAATGTCATACACTTTGTCTGTGTCTTTTGCTAACAACCGACCTATTACAACGATTAAATACAGCTGGTCGGAATTAGAAGAAATGGCGGCCATCTTGGATTCAAATGGCTCTAGCACCTAGTAGGGCCACCTTTATTTTTCGGTGAATTCCGGATTCTTTATCTGGATACCATTGGGAGCAATAAAAAATAAGGTTATTTGTAATCATCGGGGGGGGGGGTGCAGGTGGACATTATTGGCTCCCCGACTACAGCGATAAGTGGCAGAGATATAATTTTGGTATTTGTGCGCGTTTAGGTTACTACAATAGTTTCAAAGACGTGTGTGGATTACTTGTGCTTTTCTTGTGTAACAATATTTGAAGCGTGAGTTCTTCTTTTATGACTAGTGTTTATTGTTGTTCTAAATTCACTATGTCGTGTGTGCTCATCGGCAGTGAGTTTTAGAGGGCTGCTGTATTTAGTATGAGTGACCGGTCGTGTGCATTGATGATTTTTGTATGAATTTTATATCGCGAGAATTTAAGTCAGTACTCCAGTACTCTGCGATAAAGACGGAAGTAGTTTCTCTTTCGTCTCTCGAACGTTCCTGTCCTTTCTTTCTCTCGGGCGTCAACTTCAGACAAACTCTTAGCTATTCCTCGTTCGTATATAGAGCGCTTGAATAAACTTATCATCCCATAGGTCCTGAGCGAATTCTGAGAATGTTTTTTTTCAGCTTCGTTTGCTCCCTGATATATCTGGGCTTGTCGTCTGGGTCACTCGAACTCTCATCTTCTTCTCCTTCTTCCATAGAGCTGTCACTGATATCATCGTTATCAATATTTCCGAACGTGTCGGCCGTTGCATCGTGCTGAGTGTCCGTGTGTCTCTTAAGATTGAATTTCGTGGTGCACAATACGGACACGAATACATCCAGTTGATATTGTCTCCCTTTTTTTCATGATCCAGTAGACTTTTTGCACGATCGGTGTCGGCTTTAGCAGGTGATACTACCGTAATTACTCCACAGTTGTTCGACATATATTCAAATACTCTCGTAGAAAAAATATATTACGCTTTGAGAACTATGGCGTCTATATGTACCTTTTTGCGACCTTTTTTGAGAATAATAAGTTTTTCAACCTTCCTCTCCGGCCCCGAATATTCTATAAACTAATTATTACTCTTCCGCATATACCGGAATATATAGTGATAATGCCAATAATTCGCCTAGATACAGTCTAAGGTATCTGCATAAGCTAATTTCCACTCTCATCGCCAACTTTATCAGCTAATTATTATTATCTAATCTCCTTACTCCTGAGTCTTCGAGCCGCTCAGTCACCCTATCTTTATCTTTGTTAGCTCGAAAAAACCTCTCTATACTACTCAATGCTGGGACGACATCGAAGGAAATATTACTGATGTAGCTAATGATCATCCATCTCACAAAATAGTGATATGTGATGATCTGAATGAAAGTTAATTAAATTTTGCAAAGACAACATTATCCTCAGTTCACTCTTGATCGTGTTATCAACGACTCGACAAATTTCACTGAATTTTCAGAAACGCTCATAGACGTCATTCTTATCCATGACAACTGCATTGGAAAGGAATGTGGTACACTAGAACCTGACTTGATCCGCTACCATGTCCGTCTTCTTCAAAATATCTTTAAGTGACCCACCCAGACAAGAAACACATAATAAACGCACTGTCTACGTCTATGATCAAGCAAATTTCACCGGCATAAACGAGGAAATAAAATCACTGGAATGGGCCAAAACTTTCAGTAATGTAGCGATTGAAAATGTTTGTTGTACTTTAACTTTAAAAATGACAGAACTTACGTGCAAATACATTCCACATAGAACAATACCATTTAGCTGAGACGAGCCTGAATGGATGAATTCGTTGTCTAATTAGATTCATCCTGAATCGAATCAGACAACGAAAAAGAAATCACTAAACAGCGAAAAGAGTTAATACCCTCGCCATGTTGACTAAATATCGAAAAGCTCATAATGTAGTAGTATCCGAAGTTGAACGGCCAAAAGTATTCATCAACTAAAAGTACAAGATCTTTTGAAAAATCCAAATACGGCGGACTGCAAGTAGTGGAAACATTCAATCGCCTCACATCAAACATGAGTGATATTTGGCAGGGTCATGTTTCGTCAGATGGCGAAAAATCAACTGTGCTTAACAATTACTTCTGTAATATCGTATCCTTAGATAGACCCAGTAACCCCCCACCCCCCCCCCCCCGGCATAATTGAAGATGACACAAATCTTACTATATTGCAAAGCATTGAAATTTCCGAATTAGAAGACTATAATATACTAATTGAAATTCAGCCCGAAAAGTCTTCTGGTCCCGATCTTATCAGCCCGCGCCTACTAAAGAACTGCCCAAGTTTCAGCACGCCCCTCTCACAGATTTTTTATCGTTTTTTGCGTGAATCATATCTTCCACCTGAGTGGAAACCAGCAAACGTTGTCCCGATACACAAGAAAGGCGACCGTAGTAATCCTGAAAACTATCGCCCAATCTCACTACTGAGCTGCCTCAGTAAGTTGTTTGAAAAATGTATTACTAAACACTTTATGATTCACCTCCAGTCGAACAACATTTTAATCAGTCAGGGGTCGTGCACGAAGGCCTACTCTCCAAACTTCATTCTATAGGAATCCGCAATAACATACTGCAATGGTTCGGATCTTATCTATATGACCGCCAGGAACGTGTTGTTTTAACCTCTCGCCAACCTGCACGGTGAATGATAACCGCGGGAGTGCCCCAAGGATTGTCCTGGGCCCTGTACTCTTCCTTGTCTTTATTAATGACATAGTTGAAAATATGGCATGTGACATTCGCACTTGTCATCGACGACCCAAACATAGGAGCGACTATTTTACAGAATGATATCAATAGACTAGAATCGTGGTCCTCCAAATGGCTTGTCAAGTGTAATGCTCTAAAATAGAGGCATTGACATGCACTCGGAAAAGTATGAAGTTTGTTCACCAAACGCTGTTCATAAACCAACAGCCTGTTGAAGAAGTAGATACACATAAACATCTTGGAGTTAGTTTGAGTAAAACAGGTAGATGGGGACCCCATATCGAACAAGTGATGAAAACCGTATGGAAACGCATTTCACTCTTGAGAAAATATCGATTCTACCTCGACAGAGCAGCTCTCGAAAAATGTTATTTTACAATGATAAGGTCAATCCTGGAATATTCCTGTGTTGTCTGGAATGTCTTAGCCAGCAATAATCTGACAACATCGAAGATATACAATACGAGGTAGCTCGTATTGTGACAGGCGCGACTAGGTATGTCAGTAATGCATCTCTTCTTAGAGAAACTAGTTGGGAAACCCTTAAATCACGGCAGAAAAAAACTTAAATTAAAATTATTTTATAAAATGGTAAAAGGTCAATCGCCTGTCTAGCTCATGAACCTAGTTCCTCCTACTCAAGAGCAGATATCACAGATATCACAAAAGTCTAGCAAGCTAATGGTCCCTAGTTTTGACTATGACTATTACAAAAAATTATTTCTCCTATCAACAACAATTTTGTGGAACATCCTAGACACAAACAAGGTAACCATGGACCCCCTGGCCACTTTCTCAAATTCTCTGGAACCCAAACGAAAGATGACCACTAGATGATTATACCACGCTAACACGCGTGAAGCGCAAATTATGCATACCCGCCTCAGATTAATCTGCAGCAATCTGAATTACCACAAATATTTTAACTTCGTTTCCAACCAACCCATGTGTACCTGTTGTGAAGTAGAGGACACAGAACATTATCTAATCGAATGCCAAGTAGTACAGTGCACAGCGATTGCTATTGATGAACGAAGTATCTGAAATACATTATTCGAACAAAAAGATTCAAATAACATCTCGACCACAAATTAAGGGCTTCCACTTGATCGACACACAAGTATATCATCTATCATCTATCATCTAACAGGTACCAAATCGGCTCATATCGTCAAAAATTGCGTGAGAAATAGTAATATTAATATTAATGTTGATGTTATTAAATATTCATACAAATCCAAATTATAGTGGTGTCAGCTCAGTTGCAAAAATGCTAGGTCAGAACACAAAATTAGTGTATAATTAAAAGTAATAGCTTATCATTTAGACTCACAATCTCCCCTCCCTATACTTCATATCAGACTCACCCAAACTCTTGTCTATACTGATCTATACTTCGTTCCGCTATACTAAATCTAAAGTGACCTCGAGATCGGCTGCAGCTAGTCACAGCCGGATTTGGGACCTCTAAGTTACCATGACCAGGATATGTGACGTCAGTTTCCATCAAATCCTGGTTGCGAGTTCCCGTACTACCGATCAAATACAAAATGGCAGACTGAATAAATGAAAATGGCGGACAATGATTGAATGAATGAAATAAGTGAATGTGTAGTTGATACATGTAGATTTTTATCTTTGGGTTCGATGGGTGTGTTACTAAAACAATTATCTATCTAATTTTATGAAACTATTTTTGGAAAGGTGGAGTTTATAGATAATTCGATGTTTTTTTATATGCATAGGCCATCGATCTATACGTCGATGCCTGGGCCTCTATAAAATAATGTTTATTGAAGCTCTTAAAGTATAAAATATACACCACGAGGTCTGATCAACAGATAACCCTATATAGTTTATGAGACCAGACCCTCAATTTCGATGATTAAATTACAGGAAATTCATGTTTGTATGTGATACTGAAAGTGGCATTCGTTGCGGCTGCAGCTGTGGTCATAGTCGTTCGAGGTTCCTCTGATATGGACATGCGCATACTTATTTCCGATATAAGCTGTGACCGAAGCTGCAGCCGATTTCGAAGTCACTCCTATTTTCAATCAATTTCTTTCTATTATTCCATATGAAGAAAAAAAATCTCATGTTGACATATCTATCGATCCAGCCCACACTGAGTAGCTGAGTAAATATAACAAAAACGATATTTTCAAATTATTATGACCACCATCACCTAATATTATGTCATCATTATCACAGTGTGGGCTTATTCACACGTAATCGGAAACAACTCCCAAAAGCTTTATGCTTGATGTCGGATCCCCTCCGTACAACCAATATTCATGCTTCATATTTTGTACCATGCATTTTTTTTTAATTATATGGAATCTGTTTACATCAATTCAGACGGGGTTTATATCAGTAAAGCTACCAAATTGAAATTGCTATTAACCCTGGTTGTACTACATATGTAGTACCCTCACTGGTCACACATTGGGCTGACTGACTACTATCGTTGAGCTGGTAACACATTCTTATAAATACTGTTTTCCATTGCAGTGCTGATACGAGGCTACATGAACTGCGGGATGCTTTGGCTGTGGTCTACCACGACGGAACGATTACGCATATTCCACAGGCAGTTTTTAAAAGTTCGTGTAAAATCGACATACGCCATTTCCCCTTCGACTCACAAAATTGTACATTAAAATTTGGATCGTGGACATACGATGGAACGAAAGTGAACTTATCTAAATATTACCCTGACCTTCGTGGATTTGAGACCAATGATTATGTTGAGAGCAACGAATGGGACCTCAAAGACAGCAAATGTCAACGTAACGTGAATAATTATGTGTGCTGCCCAGAACCATACATAGACATTACATGCAATATACTAATTAAGAGGAAAGTAGCATTCTACAGTTATATTCTTATCCTGCCTTGTGTGCTCTTATCATCACTGACCCTCGTTTTGTTCTGGTTGCCTCCGGAATCCCCAGCAAAGATGCAGTTGGGTGAGTATAAACGCATTAGAAGTTTATAACGATTCGGTGCCGGTTTGTTTCATTGTACGGCAACGCCAACATAGCTACTGTTAACTAGAAATATACTAGCCAACTAGATGTTTAAACAGAAGGTGCTAACTGTCTTAAACATACAACTATCAGTTTAAAACTGATATCTGAACACAACATTTTAAATCAGATAGCTAACTATTTCACAAGTTTGCAATGTACATGTATAGCCTATATGTATAACACATATAACCAACAGGTAAAACAGATATATGTATGTCTAAGCTGATTGCGAACTGTTTAACACGTTTGTCTAAAGATGATTTCTGACTGTTAAAAACGGAGGGTTAACTGTTTAAAACATATATAACATAAGATAGTTTATTGCAATACACCAATGAAACAGAAAGGTACACGATAACATTAAAAGTAAATTATATATACACTGTATTAAATAGCCGTATTTTCAACGATAGAATACCGTTAATGTAACGGTATGTACGGTAATATCTATATTTACGGTAATACTGTTAATGGCGCGTGCGCGCAATGTACTTTGGGAAGGGTTTTCTTTCATCATCTGATCGCCGACGCCATTTTCTCGGATTGTGAAGTCGTTTGTTTGTAAATCGTTGGTGGAAAAACAGTTGTTGGGTTGTTCTTAGTGTGTTTGTCAAGGTTTTGTATTGAATAATTTATTGCTCGTTGTTGGAAATCATGGTAGCTTATATGATATTATTAAAATTTTAATCCTTACGCCATTTACGGCCAAATTACAATCAACCATTAAACATGTTTGAATGTGACTCGGAGATATGCCAATAGGGAACGGATTTGCTGAAATTATATATATTTCACTATCACTTGCACTAACATATTGTCGTATTTTTAATTAGAGGTTATTTCTATTTACTACATTATAAATTAAATACGAACATACAAGTTTAACTAACCTTTATAATATAACAGGAACATTTACATGTAGAATAACAGGCAATAGAATAGACGATAATTGTAAGACATGTTGTTGGTTTGGAGTCCGTGGCTTGAGTGATGGAAGTTCGTCATCGGGAGAGCATCGCCGTGCAGTTCCGGAATTGGCCGAGCAGTGTTCGTTTGACTTCGTGATTGTCTCTCCCGCGGTTGTTGTTGTGGTCAAATGTGACCTCTTTTGTATATCTTCCGATCACGGGCTTTTCGGTGTTTTGTTTGTCATCCACGATTATTAATTGATACCCAAAAACACTACAATATTGCAAATATTACGTATCCAGATTATACAATAGTGGAATATACCGTGTACTGTATATTTGACGGTATTATTGTATAATTATACGGCAGTGGAATATATGGTGTACAGTATATTTGACGGTATTATTGTATAATTCTACGGTAGAATATACGGTATACTGTGAATTATACGGTAGACTACTGGCAACTGATCTGCCGGTACTCTACCGTAAACATTACGGTGGGTTATTTACAGTGTAATTATACATATGGCATTCAACGAGCGTATAACTACTCTATATAATTATTTATGAGTGTTTATTAAATACAAATTGCATGTCCATCAATTTCATTCTGTTAAGATTCCATTTGATAACTGGATCATGTTGCACCCGCGATAATTATTCTGTCGTCGTTCTTCGTTATGGCAATGCATTTATCATCATCGTTCATGTTTGTAAATTGTCTGTTATAATTTTGAGCATCATCAGATAAGTTTTTCCTCAAGTCACTGCATTCCATTATGAAATGTTTTTCAGTTTCAATTATTTTTCTTATCAAACATTAGACAAATTTTGTCTTTGAATTAAGCTAATATACGATTGCTAACACGCAATCGGTGAACCTTTCTCTTGTTGTTCGTAACCGAAGGTGTTTGAGTTATGGTTGTGTTTGAACATTCTACGTGTGTAGTTTAATAAACTACGCGCATAGAATGTACATGGTTTCAAATCGAAAATACCTTGTATTAGATTGTAATATATTCATACCGCCTTTCACACGATGTTGTAATGGTTTATTCTCAGACACAGACCTGTGTAACATAATATATACAAGAAAACCATAGTCAGAAATGGTAACGCCACCAATATTATATTATTACATATAAATAGAAACTATAAAAAATACATAACATATTTTGATAACAATTGATTTTAAACAAGTAATCCTTCAAATTATTAGTAACAAAGCAAGTAAATGACTGTGGGGTCACTCAACAGATTATAAAGACTTGGACTTAGTATACTGTAAATACTGGGACTGTATATTTTTTAATTTTAATCTAAAATTTAAATGAAATAATTAAAAGATAAAATTTAGCAAGTAGTAAAAGTTTATTTTCTCATTTAATTTTTTTTTGTTTTGGTTAAATAGAGCAATAATTTAAATGTAAAATTTAGGTTTAAAAAAAAAAGATTGACCCTGGCTCTTCCAATGTTTGCGCGACTGATCTGGTCAATTGTTCTTAAGAAGTTGTTTTGAGAATTACTATGGAGGGAATAGTTATGGCTGTGGCTTCGCAAGTAATTAACTTGGTGACGTTAACAAATCTGAACTCCAGTAAACCAAGGACGCTCCATGCCAAATATAAGGTCAATAAATCATTCTTTATAAGTTGTTTTAAGATTTACTATGGAGGGAAAGAATTGTGGTGCTGGCTTCGCAACTATTTGACCTCATTGTAACAAATATAAATATTAGTCACTCAGGCAATAGATGTATCTATTTATTCTGTATATTAAGTTATTGGGTGTTACGTGTCTTGAGATGTCTAAATATTTTTTGATCGACAGATCGCGCAAGCGCAAGGGACCCCGCCAATCTTCTCTGTTGGGATTCCAATTGTTGGCTTATTAAATATGCACATATGCTTAAGATACAGTCGCGCGCTCTCCCGTAGGTCGGGTTTTGGATCCCAGTTAATGAAAATATCATTGAAATAATCGGTTTCCCCCAATAAACATCCATATATTCAATATACATTAGTCGGGGAGCCAATAAGGTCCACCTGCACCCCCCCCCCCCCCGATGATTACAAATAACCTTATTTTTATTGTTCCCTATGGTATCCAGATAAAGAATCCGGATTTCACAGTAAAATAAAGGTGGCCCTACTAGGTGCTAGAGCCATTTGAATCCAAAATGGCCGCCATTTCCTCTAATTCCGACCAGCTGCATTTAATCGTTGTAATAGATCGGTTGTTAGCAAAAGACACAGACAAAATGTATGTCATTTTGTTGGTATGATGTCCTTCTTCAAAATGACGGCAAATAATTTCGAAAACAATTCAAAATGGCCGCCGAAAAATGACGTCATATGCACGAAAATAGGAAATTTAATTAATATTTCACCATATCTTCCATTTTTCTTCACATTAATCATCAGTAAATGTGTACCACTCTCAGAAAACATGGTGATGACATTTATTAACACAAGTATATACAGGTGAACAGCAAGGCAGCCACGGGAGAATAATATACAATGATATCTTCTTGTTAATACGTTCAGAACAAGAGTGAAGTCTCGTCAGAGCTTGGCTCTGTCTGGTATATATGGGCTGAGAAGAAAACGTCCTGAACTCCAGATGTCGTGATTTGTTTGGAACACTTATGCGCCGCTCCCATCAACACCAGATGGACAATTCCATCAACAACAGATGGATAATTCCATCAACAACAGATGGACAATTAATAACCTGCTTTGACGAAAGCCGCGAACCCCAGAGGCAATGATCTAAATCATTCACCTGAGAGTTGTTGTTCCCAACATCAGGCCAGGACACTGACCCCAGCTACGAAAGTATTACATAACTCATATCACCTTTTTCAAGATTTTTGTCATAAGACAAAAATCTTGATGAGAGATTTAAACTATCCCATTTGGAATATGAATTGTTCCGAAGCAGAAGAATGTCATAATCCTACAAGTTCCCATCACAGGAAAGTCACACTCCGAAATTTCTTTAGTCGAGCAAAACCTTCGATTGCTATGAATTGGTCCGAAACAGAAGAATGTCATAATCCTAGAATAAGCTTTGGTTCTGGAGAATTAGTTCTGATCCAGCGTTGGAAGTTAATGGTGCCTCTCCCTATTAACCCCATTTATCTTGGCTATATTCTGACTCATCGGTTGATCAAGATCCAGCGTTGGAGAACAACGGTGCCTTTCCCGGTCATTCCCGTTCACCCTGGCTAGATTCCGAATGAATGATTGATCGATTGATCAGATATGACTTCTGTCGGAAGTTATAATGGCCTTGTTTCGATACGAAAGTGGAATAAATTTCCAATTTGATCTTGAATTCAGGCGTAAATTGGTTAAGGGTCAATCTGGTTTAATATCTAGGGTGTGACTTCCCGTCATGGCTTAAACTGCCTTGTTCGATACGAAAGTTGAATAAATTTCAACTTTATCTTGAATTCGGGCGTAAATGTGTTAAGGGTCAATATGGTTTAATATCTAGGGTGTGACTTCCTGTCGAGGGCTATATTTGCCTTGTTTCGATACGAAAGATGAATAAAGTTCAACTCGATCTTGAATTTGGGCATAAATAAATTGTCAACATAGTACTCTCTAGTGGAAAGGACTTCATATACGTTGTGTAAGAACTGAAATGAATTATCTGGGTAATGTCAACAGCGTTAGAACACGCTTATATGTGTAGAACACGATTTCAACCTTGAAAATGACCATTACCGATTATCATTGTAATTGGGGCATAACGGCCCACCTATGCCATCATGTACAATTGCTCTTGTACAAACGCTCTTTTGCATTAAATGTCCCAATTTGTTGGCATCAGCGGGTGAAACACGCATTTCGAGTAAAATCTCTATTTCATTGCCGTGAAAATGCCGATAGAACATAACCTAACACTTATCATGTAACATAAAAATACGTACATCAGGAATAATTTGTCATTCTATATACATGCTATCCACGTGTTTAACGAAATGCCCTTTTGAGCTGACTAACATCTTAGTTGAGTTTAAAGGCTGTATACAAGCATATACGAATGGTATATAGCATAAAATGTTCCCAATTTGTTGGCATCAGTGGGTGAAATCCCGCATTTCGAGTAAAATCTCTATTTCATTGCCATGAAAATGCTGCTAGAACATAACCTAACAATTATCATGTAACATAAACAACTCCCACACCAAGGACATTTTATATAAATGCCATCGATTATATATATATGTATATATATTGCTTGTGAAACGGAATAAAATGTACAACTCATGAGACAATTTGCTTGGCTTACTGGTTCACATAGCTAATTATATATGGGTTTGTATTACACCCTACATTACATTATTATCATGATATGTCCCTTTAAAACAATTAAATAGTTCACTATACAAACTTTAATTTCCTGACATCAGCTATCTCTTTAAACGTATTTCCAGTTTATTCTCATATGTCCCTTTAAACTTAAACTCTTCAGACAACGACTAATTTATATTTTCATGACCTCAGACAACTCTTAAACGGAATGCGTAAGCTAGTTTTCATTCACATGTCCCCTTAACTAAAATCGATAGATAGGTCACCATACGAATTTTAATTTTTCCTGACCACAGCTTAACTGCTAATGAAATATATATAATTACCACTTTAGTTCCTACAGTCCCGGGTGGACAGTTTTGACCAGTTTGCATAATTAATACCCTAAGGCCATGTGTCGACTCCTAGTGTTATCTATGCATTGCTGTTGTGAACAGTGGTCTTTCATCGAAGTGACCCGTGTATTCAGGGGTCATTGTCTCCTGTATATGTACCCCGAAATGCCCGCTCATTTGTGTTTTCGCTAGAAATAGCCAGTAGTGTACTAATTTTCTTTTTGCCTGGATCTAAATCTCATGTTAATGTTTTCAACATAGCTATGGTTCAAAATGTGTCTTTAAACAGTATAATTTTCATGAAAAATTGTGTCTTTATTCAGTACAGTTTTCATGGAATTAATAGGATTATTTTCGGATCTATTTAAACTCCATTAAAGGTAAGTTATCTTTTTTCTTTACAATTTTTGTTCCGAGAAATTTGTGCCGTCAACAAACAGTTTAGACATATTAGACATATATCCGTTTGGTTGTAAGTCACAGACACTCAAATAATTCCCGGAACAGATTTTATCATGGCACAATTCATTTTCTATTCATTCTTTTCTTGTTTATTATTCAGTTACATTTCTTACTTTCTGACTTGTCAACTCTGATCAACCTTGGTTTGTTCGAAACTTGAACGCATTAAAACCATTCTGGTTACTTGTATAATGCGTACATACGATGACGATACATGTACAGCGATCTATATATTTTAAAATAGACATTTTAACCCAATCCGGGTGTGTCATAACCAATATACAACTAACCATCCGTGTAGATATTTTTGCAAAACATTGGAACCATTTGGCTAAATGGAACATTCTTAAACCATACTTCAAACTTCAAGTGACTATAATGTCTTTAATTTTAAATTTTTTCGAATTACTTCAACTAATTTCTTTTATTTAAAGATATATCTCGCTGGACACAACCAGTTTCTTGACAAACTGTCATAAATAACTAATGTTTTCAAATGGATAATCTGAGCACAATAAAACTAATATTATACGCTCAATTGACCGACATCACAGCCTTAACACAAATTGAACCCACAATTCGTTCAAAACCAGAACTCACTAAACTCATATTGATTAACTTGACAACATCCTAAAATCATCAGTAAATTTAATACCTATATATCCTGCATAAAGGTGTAATAATTTAGACCAGCGTATATGTAACTAATAATACCTCGAAAACAAACAATCTTTATTTCAAATCGATGCAACGATTTTTGAAACAACAATTTGACATAGAAAACGCTGAGACAACAGTAATTTCCAAGCATACCTAATATAGAAAAATTGACGCAACAATTTAAACTATAACTGTGAATTCCCTGAACATAATTCCCTGCATAATTTAATAATTCACTGGGAGTCATTCTCGCGTAGATTGTCAAACCAATCTCATCCAATTCTTGGATACCATAGCTCTGGACACATTATCCCAGTGATTATTTCATCTAGCTGATAACATTTTTCAATTTTAATAATTACGGCCAATTTGCACAAAAATTTAGACCAGCAACAATTAACTAATAATACTTCGAAAATAAAAACCACTCTTTATTTCAACTGCCATTGATAATCTCATATTTTGACAAGTTGTTTTAACTTTCTTCTCAACGGGAACAACTAGACTTTACATATATGGATTGCTTCCTTTAAGTCTACAAATTACTTCAAAGCTAAGCAATTTCCATCGAACAAGCGACAGGTTGTCCCGGAACATAACAAGGGTCAATTCCCACACAAATTTAGACCAGCTATCATTTATTTAAATGTGACTCAACAATTTTCAAATCATGATAACTCGACTCATGAAGAGTTTAGCCAATTTGCACAAAAATTAAGACCATATCTCATTTATCTCATTTAACGATTAATGAAACAACAACAACTCGAAATAAACATACTGGTACAACAGTAGTTTCTAAGTATACCTTATATAGAACAATTGATGGAACCTTTTTAAACTATAGTTAAATCTACCTATTTACCTATAAAGAGTTGTGAACCAAGCCAACTAATTGCAAATTGCCTCATACCTTGCATTCCTTCCTTCCTTCCTTCATTTCTCCCCCGTGACCGCCTGCGTCCATGTCCAAGAATTCCAAGAAGCGTCTAGCTCACGGCACCATCTCCGGAATGTACCACTCCCCAGGTTCTTATACACTAAGTTGGAACTCTCAGAAAACATGGTGATGACATTTATTGACACAAGTATATACAGGTGAACAGCAAGGCAGCCACGGGAGAATAATATACAATGATATCTTCTTGTGAATACGTTCAGAACAAGAGTGAAGTCTCGTCAGAGCTTGGCTCTGTCTGGTATATATGGGCTGAGAGGAAAACGTCCTGAACTCCAGATATCGTGATTTGATTGGAAAACGTATGCGCCGCTCCCATCAATACCAGATGGACAATTCCATCAACAACAGATGGATAATTCCATCAACAACAGATGGACAATTAATAACCTGCTTAGACGAAAGCCGCGAACCCCAGAGGCAATGATCTAAATCATTCACCTGAGAGTTGTTGTTCCCAACATCAGGCCAGGACACTGACCCCAGCTACGAAAGTATTACAAATGGCAATATTTTTAAGACAGTCACCAATTGTGATATTATAGCGTCATTTTAAGACATTTTCCATTGATAGATACAGAAAGAGGATTTGAAAAAGAGGGGTGAAATTTTCGATTTTTTTTGCAAGACGATTTTGATAGTCATTTTATCGACAAACCACACAGGCTGTCAATAGAATGTCAACAACTATGTGCTTAATTTATTGGACGGATGTTTTACTTCAATTGGAATGAAATTGGTGTAGAAAATTTCCAAAATGGCCGCCGAAAATATGAAAAATGGTAAATATTGCCCCAGGGTGTCCTGCAATGGCTTACAAGTTGTGGTTGATATATAAAATTGGCTAATCTGTATTATATACATTGAATACTAACCTGTCTGATGCACCATGGATCATTGTTTCTATTGTCACCACTGACATCACCAGAAATATTGGATTTCACTTTTCAAGGTTTGACAATTTTTTTAAAGTAAAATGCAACTATCATTGGTATCGAAGGTATTTATTGTTTTGGTCTATCTTAAATGTGTCACACTACGGTGTTTATATACCTAATTGTTCAAGATGGCTTCCAAAATGGCAACCAAATTTGTAAAAAGTTAACTTTTTACATATATCCCGAACATTATTATCTGCGTTATCCGACAAGGTAGCAAACTGTGACTCACTTGGTTAGTATACGTGTTAGTTAATTAACTGACAACTACGTTCTATTCTGTTTGTCCCAGTTCCGTATGGGGCATGACAAATTCATTTTAAAGTTGCAGTATGGAATTTTGCGGAGAACCTCTTTTGTGATTCTGGCCATATTATTGAAAGGAAATGGGCAGAACTTTTAGACGGAACTGAGATGAACCATAATCTGTGACTATTCTGGCCCATTATGATAAAAAGTGATCAACTGGATAAAAGATGGATGCCAAGATGGCAGCCAGGGAGTTACTATATGATCATAGGTGATGTGAATATGTATACAGGGAGTTACTGTATGGTCATGAATGATGTGAATAGGTATACAAGGAGTGACTATATGGTTATGAGTGGGGTGTCCATGGTGAGATGCATAGGAATATAAGGAGTGGCTGTATGGGCATGTGTGAGGTGAATCGGTATACATGTAGTTAATGTACGGTGTATTGTTGTGTGTGGCCGATGTGACCGTATGGGCATTGCTGTGGTGTATATATATAACGAGAGTAGCTACATGGTCATCCGTGTGTTGTTTATGTATATATGGAGTGACTGTAAGGTGGTGGTGGGATGTATATGTGTACCGTGTGTGGCTGTATTGTGACATGTGGGTGTATATGTATATTTGTGCTGTCTGTATGATCATGGATGGAGTGCGTAGATAAATAGGTAGTGATTTTATGGTTATGGGTAATGTGTATAGGTGCACATAGTATGCCTGTACGGTCAAGATTGAAGTTATATGCATACCTGGAATAAGCGTGTGGCTATATAGTGAGTGCCCTTTTGGTAACGGGTTGGTCGTATATTTATATATGTTGTGGATTAATTATCATCGGTGGTGTATAAGGTGTAGATGAATGATCATGGATGGCGTGTATGATTATACAGTAAGTTACTGAATTATCATGTGTGATGTGTATATGCAAGTATGAAACTTATGAGTGGTCGTGTGTGCGGGTATTGGTATATTTGGAAGGGCTCACCATTGGTGAGGTGTATATGTATATCTGGATTGACTCTATGGTCATGGGTATGGCGAATAGATATTCATGTATGGTCCATAGTGAGGTGAATAGGTATATAATGAGTGACTGTATGATCGTGAATGTGGTGAATATGTATACATAGAGTGACTATATGGTCAGGTGTAGGATTATACCTGGTGTTCATGCATGGTGACTCATGTCTGTATCGTCATTTGTGGCATGTACTATTGTACCGGTATAACCAAATATGGCTGTATGGTCCGGTGTGCGTGTATAGAGTGGGTGATCATTTGTCATTTGTGTGGTGTTTATGAACATATGAGGTCATGGGTGGGTTGTACATGTGTAATTTGGGTGGCTATCGCTTTCCACAATAACTCAAGGATGTGCTAATCAATAGAGAGGTCATGTCAAAGAGTTCTCCACCTTGATAGTGTTTGTGTACAAGGGGGAACTTTAAACGTAAAAAGCGATTGCCACCCATTACCACACAGTCATTCCATATATACATAAACACCACAGACATAACAATATAGTGACCAACTGTATAAACGTACACCTGACCCGTGACCACGGATGGCCATACAGCCATGAGTCACAATGCAGGTACATCGGGTATAATCCTAAACATGACCCATAACCATAGAGTCACTCCTTGTATACCCATTCACCTCACAATTGGCCATACGGTCATCCCATGTATACATATTCTCCACACACACATTCAATATATACATCATCACCACAACAATGACCATAGAGTCACCCCGGGTATACATATCCACCTCACCAATGGTCATATAGCCACTCGCTTCATACACATACCCTCACACATGGCACCTGGTATACTCCTTCATCTGACCTATGGCCATATAGTCACCCTGTGTGTACCTATTCAAAACATTCATACATGATCATGGTCAATCATTGTATATATATTCACCTCACCCTTGGCCATGTCACTCCCTGTATCCCTATTTGTCACACCATAGCAGAATAGCCACTCAATATATACTAATACTCCCCAGCGATGTCAGTATATTCACTCCATGTATGCATATGCACATCATCCATGGCCATATAGCTGCTCGCTATATACACATACCCCTCGCCCATGACCATATAGCAACACATGTGTATACCCGTATAACCTACACATGACCATACCGCCACGAGTCACCAAGCAAGAACACCGGGTATACTCATACACCTGACACATGACCATTTAGTCACTCCCTGTATAGCTGTTCATTACATTTATGATCACACAGTCACTCATTGTATACATACATGTACTCATCTCACCATCGACCATACAATAACTCCCTGTATACCTATTCACCTCGCCAATGATCATATAGTAACTCCCTGGCTACCATCTTGGCATCCACCCTATATCCAGTTGATATGTTTTATCATAATGGACCAGAATAGCCACATATTATGGTTCATCTCAGTTCCGTTTCAAAGTTCTGCCCATTTCCTTTCAATAATATGGCAAGAATCACAAAAGAGGTTCTCCGCAAAATTCCATACTGCAACTTTAAAATGAATTTGTCATGCCCCATACGGAACTGGGACAACATAATAGAACGTAGTTGTTAGTTAATAAACTAACACGTATAATAACCTAGTCAGTCACAATTTATTACCTTGTCGGATAACGCAGAGAATAATGTTCGGGATATATGTAAAAAATTAACTTTTTACAAATTTGGTTGCCATTTTGGAAGCTATCTTGAGCAATTTGGTCTATAAACACCGTAGTGTGACACATTTGAGATAGACCAATACAATAAATACATTTGATACCAATGATAGTTGCATTTTACTTAAAACAATTGTCCAACCCTGAAAAGTGAATTTTTGCGATATTTATGTCAAGTTTTGTGAGAGAAAAATCCAATATTTTTGGTGATGTCAGTGGTGACAAGAGAAACAATGATCCATGGTGCATCAGACATGTTAGTATTCAATGTATATAATACAGATTAGCCAATTTTATATATCAACCACAACTTGTAAGCCATTGCAGGACACCCTGGGGCAATATTTACCATTTTTCATATTTTCGGCGGCCATTTTGGAAATTTTATACACCAATTTCATTCCCATTGAAGTAAAACATCCGTCCAATAAAATATAGCACATAGTTGTTGGCATTCTATTAACAGCCTGTGTGGTTTGTCGTTAAAATGACGATCAAAATCGTCTTGCAAAAAAAATCGAAAATTTCACCCCTCTTTTTCGAATCCTCTTTCTGCATCATTTACGGAACCCTCGTAAATGGCAATTGTCTTAAAATGGCGCTATAATATCATGCTTGATGACTGTATCAAAAACATTGCCATTTACTAATGATTAATGTGAAGAAAAATGGAAGATATGATGAAATATTTTGAAGAAGGACATCATACCAACAAAATGGCATACATTTTGTCTGTGTCTTTTGCTAACAACCGATCTATTACAACGATTAAATACAGCTGGTCGGAATTAGAGGAAATGACGGCCATCTTGGATTCAAATGGCTCTAGCACCTAGTAGGGCCACCTTTATTTTTCGGTGAAATCCGGATTGTTTATCTGGATACCATAGGGAACAATAAAAATAAGGTTATTTGTAATCATAGGGGGGGTGCAGGTGGACCTTATTGGCTCCCCGACTACATGTTTTTGGAGCAGAATTAGGTGGTCCATATTGGACGCCATCGTGGAATGTTTTTATTTTTTTATTTTCACACATATTTATTAGTTATGTGGATGGAGTTCTCATTAAACCTCACATCTTTATGTTGGTTATGTGTATTGAGTTATCATTAAACATCACATCCTTATATTGGTTACAGTAATGCCCAAAGCAATTGACCACTTAACCACAGCAGAATTATGGGTAATTTTTCAGGATTTAAAATCCTGACAAATTACCTATAATTCTGCTGTGGTTAAATGGTCAATTACTTTGGACATTATTGTATGTGGATTGAGTTATCATTAAACCTCAAATCCTTATATTGGTTACAGTAATGCCCAAAGTAATTGACCACTTAACCACAGCAGAATTATGGGTATTTCTCAGGATTTAAAATCCTAAAAATTACCCATAATTGTGCTGTGGTTAAGTGGTCAATTACTTTGGACATTACTGTATGTGGATTGAGTTATCATTAAACCTCACATCCTTATATGGGCTACAGTAATGTCCAAAGTAATTGACCACTTAACCACAGCAGAATTATGGGTAATTTTAGAGGATTTAAAATCCTGAAAAATTACCCATAATTCTGCTGTGGTTAAGCGGTCAATTACTTTGGACAATACTGTATGTAGATGGAGTTAAACCTCACATCAGTGGGTTGGGGATTTTGGACCTTGACTTGGGACCTTTGGTTTTTAACGCAACAAATGCAAGTAGTAGTATAGTCTACCCTTTCTAGTAGATGGTTTGACTTGACTTTGCTCAGCACCTGATCCTGAGCTAACCGGGGTTACAGGTCACGACGCGTGGGTGTATATCGGTGAAGGTTATCACCAGAATAGCGCGTTATCGTGGCGGGTATCTCTAGGTCACGGGTAAACAATATATTCCGCAACAAATCGGCGAAGGTTATCACGAGAATAGCGCGTGATCACGGGGCGTGTATGTCTAAGTTATATATAACAATTCGAAGGTTATCACCATAATAGCGCGTAAACGACGCGCGTACGTCTAGGTCCCGGGCAAACAATTCGGCCAAGGTTATCACGACAATAGCGCGTGATCATGGGTGTATATATCTAGGTCACGGGTAAACAATATATTCCGCAACAAATCGGCGAAGGTTATCACGACATTAGCGCGTGATCGGGGGGCGTGTACGTCTAAGTTATAGGCAAACAAACATTTCCACAACAAATCGGTCAAGGTTATCACGAGAATAGCGCGTGATCGACAAACAGCAGTTCAGTTACAACAATTCGGTTAATGAGATAAGCACGCCGCAACAAGGTCACACACTACAGTAACACGTCTTATATAAATCCCACCCAGCATCAAAAGTAGTACAGCTAACAACGTATTATCATAGCGGCTATCATCACAAAGGCGAAAATATTATATAGAAGATAAATGAAAGCCGTTCGAGTAACCAAATTATTAGCGGATATCGCAAATAAAAATATCCCTATGCTATATATTGGTACCATAAAAGGAATATATAACGCGGTTATATTACGAGCACATATAATAGATCAAAGAATACAGAATAATACCAGGAAAGTAGCGGCCAACACTCTATATCGACCGGCTATTCTGTGTCTAAAAAGAAAAACCGCGGTATCAACCCAGCAATATAGCGTACTATCAAAAGTATCAAGGAGGCGCAAACAAATCCTTCAACCCAGAACAGACATATATCCGGAAAAACAACCTATAATGGATAATATAGCATCACCGTAGGACCAACCAGATCTATACTGGGACGTTATACCGGATATAGATACGAAGTTACCTTTTACGGAAATTTTTATGTGATTCTAGCAACAAAAAAAAAAAATGGAAGGAAGCAAATACACAGTGTGCGTAGAAGGCAATATAGGCGCGGGAAAAACAACTTTCCTTAGTTATTTTCAAGAGGATCCGCGAGTGAGTATAAACGCAGAACCGGTTGAACGATGGAGGAATATAGAAGGTGTCAACGCTTTGGAATTAATGTATACCAACGCAAAAAGGTGGGCAATGACGTTTCAGTCATACGTTCAATTGACCTCTACCAAGCGCCACAAACAAGAAACTACCAAGCCGATAAAACTTATGGAAAGGTCACTATACAGCGGACATTATATATTTACAGAAAATCTGTTTCGAAGCGGCAACCTGACCGAAATAGAATATAATATTTTGACGGAATGGTTTATGTGCCTTCTGGAAAACTCGTATATAAAAGCCGACCTTATTATATATTTACAAACAAAACCGGAAGTTGTCGCTGAGAGGATTAAAACACGAGCCAGAAAGGAGGAAGAGACGATAAACTTTGAATATATTCAATCGCTTCACCAATTGCACGAGGAATGGCTTATAAAACAATCCAAGTTTTTAGCACCGGCTCCCGTTATCATACTCGATGGGAACGTAAATGCGGCAGAGATGAAAAATATTATCCGACGTAATATTAACAGAATTTTATGCGGGTATTCCGAAACGTCGCAAAAATAATTACTTATAAGGAAATACGAGGGCAGTACACCCGACAGTTCCCTAATCACTTCGTGCGATGGATGACGTTGACACTATAGAGAGAGCGCCGTCCAACAGGTCGACTAAATGGGATTGGATGGGTAGAGAAATTTCTCGTGCGCAAATTGTATATTTCTGCCAGGTAACCGTTATTATGATAGTGATCGTTGTAAGCTTGGTACATCTAAGTGCAGGAACAAATCAAACGGCATTCTGGACGAGTTTAGTAAGCGGATGCCTGGGTTATATGCTACCGGCCCCGTCTATGCAACACACTATCAGCGAAGTATCTATAACCTAATTAGGAAGATCTATATATAACACACCCACAATAACGCTGAGCGGGAGGTATTCTGGATAAAACCGGTTCGAGCCAGTTCAGCTACCGGTATATAAAGTACGAACATAACACAGACGTTTAGTATATTCTGTTAGTTTCTCCAGCGACAAAATGATTTACCTCGGTAGAGATATTTACGCAGACGTGTCTTCCTACGAGGGTATAGTGAATGTACATATAAGGAGATATTATTCGCAAGATGGAACCCTTAAACCTTCTAAAACCGGGAGCAGTCTGCATATCGGAGAATACGAAATTCTTAAAGCGAACTTAGCCGTTATCGAATACGAAATTCACAGTCGTATTCAAGGAATAGACGAGACGGAAATGGATATGATTTATTTGGGAAGGGACAGATATATCAACGTTTGTATTTACGCGGGATGTACCCTAATACATATCCGCAAGTTTTATCGAAACGACGGAAATCTCAACCCGTCATCGTACGGAATTACTCTCAAAACCCAAGAATTGGACGAATTGAAGAAGAATATACAGAATATAGATCAAAGTATAAAGCAACAGGAACAGCTATTAACACCCGTTCCGGCCAAACACTGTGACGATCTACGTGGAATGTTAATTACCATTTACGCCGAACTGGTTCGAAAGCAATTACGCGTTGAAGTGGAAAAAGCTTGTTACGGTTGTATAAATAACAGACCCAGCCAAAACGATCACGACGTGTGTTTACAGCCGAACCAAATGTGGCCGGAGTTATTCGCTATCGCTTTCAATAGAACTGATGAAAGCGAGTTATTTCGTATGTTTAAAGACGAATCCAAAAACATTCAAAGGACGGTGACGTACGAACAATTTCAAAATATCGTTATCACCGAGTCTGATATTCGAGAAGAAGTACTCTGAAGAGGTGGTTTATGAACACGTATACCCCGAACACTCAACTAAGGGCTATCGGATATATATAAAAAAAAAACGGACGAACTAATATTAGAGATGTCGTCAAGGAAACAACTTTCTCGTGGAACGGAAGTACTGTATTCTATAATGGATTAAACAATATACGTATTTAATTATTGTGTTTTCGTCTTTTATTATTCCCCCCCTCTATTCGATCGATATATCTCTCTTACCTTTTCTCACATATATAAATTAGCACTAATACCGCCGATAACGGTTATTCAACTATGTATCCTTTTACGAGCAACACGTCGATCGCTATTTCCGGACCTACGTGTTCGGGAAAAACTACTTGGTTGTATCGTTTGTTGAAATATAAAGATGAAATGTTCTCACAAGCGCCAGATCGTGTACTATATTGTTACGGAATATATCAACCTTTGTACGATCAAATAGATAGAGAACTCTCGTTTATTTCGTTTCGCGAGGGTGTACCCGATGAAAAAGATTTGAGAGATATATCAGATTCGAATAAATGTAACGTGGTCGTTTTGGATGACTTGATGGATACCGTGTTATCATCGAGCGAGATGGAGAATCTATTTGTGAAAGGTATGCATCACCGTAATCTGACGGTGATATATCTGAATCAAAACCAATTCAACAAGGGGCGGTACGGAAGAACTATCTCAATACTCATATAAACGTGCTTATGAAGAATCCTCGAGACGTTACCCAGTTGCAGTATTTAGCCCGGCAGGCGTTTCCGGGTCAAAGTAAATTTATATTAGAAGCGTATAGGGATGCCACCTCAGAAAATTTCGGGTACCTAGTACTCGATTTAGCGCCTATATCTAGCGACGCATATCGAGTAAGATCCAAAATATTTCCGGGCGAGGATACTATTATATATCAGAACGCATAAAAAATATCTAACCATATGCGCCTGTGAACGCGTAGAGTCGAGATGAAAAAGATGGTATTACTATCGAATGAAAGATTTCAACACCTACTGTCGGGTCAAACCACTCGGGAAGAGGTCGTAAATAACGACTATAAGGCCATAACAACTGAGACTCACGAACCCCGAATTAAACCTGACTACCCAATAAAGGAACTCAATAAATCTGAAGAACAAGTCGCCACCCGGTCCACTCAAAAGGAAAGCAATAAATCTGAAGAAGAAGTCGCCACCCGGTCCACTCAAACAGAGGCATATAAAACGCAATTAGGTTTAGGTATCTCCTTAGGGAGCATCTCAAAAGTCTTTGCGGAATTCCGAAAGTATTTTCCGAAAACAAATGACGTTATGAACACTTTGTGGAAAACTGTTTGCGGAAATTTTTCGGTAATTACGTTCCTTCTTTCGGAAAATAGCGCTAAGGTTTGCGGAAAAGAAGACGACGTTTGCTGATTTTTTTCGGAATACGTCCGACGTTTTCGGAATTTGCGGAAATAATTGCGGAATTCAACCCAACGTTATCGGAATTTTAGTTTCCTCTTTCGGAATTTGCGGAAATAATTGCGGAATTCACCCCAACGTTATCGGAATTTTAGTTTCCTCTTTCGGAATTTGCGGAAATAATTGCGGAATTCACCCTAACGTTATCGGAATTTGAATGCATGCGGACCTCGTTCCGGAAAATTTGCGGAAGATATTCATGGGTGTCGGGCCGGTAAAATCGTAAACATCACCGCATACTAGAGTATATAGGTCTATTGCTATTGGGTTCGTTTATTTATTAGGTTTACAGTGTTTATTAACTTAATAAAAACAATACAGCAATTAAAACACTTTTCCTTGACGAATCTTGGTATGGCTTCATCAAGCATACATTGCCACAGCTATCTAGTCAAAACGTGTTTAATTCACAAGCACGAATCATGTATATATATGGCATGCAGGGAGTGAGTACCGTACCCTATATAAACCTCCTGACATGTACTCATATATATTTGACACGAGAGTGCGCAATTATCGCTACATGTATACCAAGTTCCATGACACTGGAAAAGTTCACGGCTGACCTAGTTAATTGTAGCAATGATGTCAGTTTCACACTGTTTGCAATGTCAACACTTTCCTCCCCATTGAAGTCCGTGCAATGCGTGTAGGCCTACTGACTTCTTTCATTAATAGTCGCATTGCGATTGGTTAGACAACAAACAAACACCGACGTCAATCATAGTATTTCAGGTATTGTTCCCACCCGGCCTCTATCTCAGTCTGAATGGAGTTACCACTGATTGGTTAAATTTTAATCGAGCTCTGCCCATGCAAAATTGCAAATTGCATGTCTTTTGTGGATTCCGTTTTCGTTAGCTAACGACCAGAATATGCGATGAGGTGTGACTGCATGCATCCTTTATATTTCACTTAAATATATGATATATCTTGCCTATTGTGGACCCCCCCCCAACTTTTCGCAAGTAGGGGAACCTATTACAGTCGCAATAGTATATAATACTGCCAATTTTCGAATCTATAGTTATCGCCATAGAATGACATATTTTTTTTTTATCTTCCGAAACACTTATTTGCATATTACATTTTGGATACATTAGGTCCCGGCTTTAATTCGGCTTTACTCCTAACAATTTAATAAAGAGCGTTCCGTAGTTTTTTCATGAATCCTGATGGATAGTAAAAATTAAAAGAGCGCAGGAAATTTCGATACAAATCTCCAGTGCAAAGGTTATATTTAACTGACAAGTGTACACGTGCATAGGCCTATATGGGCTACTAGTTATAAGTAGCTGTAAATGAATGTTGTTTTCTTTAATACGGCTACACTTGATTTTTTTTAAATTGAAAAATAGACCAACATTCTATAAATGTATCTTCAGCCAGATAAATACGTATTGTTCCCAATACTGCATTATTAAGTCACACCCAACTATATTTGCAACTGTAACGTTTACTCAGGCGATTTGCATTGGAAGACATGTCCATTCAAATTAATCCGACCACTTTTTTTCTGGACATGTTGTGTGAATTCAACTGCGAAAATTAATGTGACCTTCAATTATTAATTCCGTCAGAAACGGCATGGGTAGAAATTAAGTACAAATCTCAGTATAAGCAGGTCATACACTGATACACTTGGGTAACTTTGACAAGACAATAAAGATTACCAATGTGGTCAGTTGATGACCTATATCATATTATTCATATATTTATATCATTAAGAGGTAAACCTACTATATGCCCATTTACAGTAACAGTAGTAATCTTACGAACATTGCCACAAAAAAGTGAATAAAACCCCTGATTGGGAACTTGTTAATCGCCGTTATTTTTGCGCGCATCTGTATATCTCAAATGCCAGGTGCAGCGAATTACGTCAGCCCGAGGACTGTGTAGCAATGAACATGGTTTGCTACATCGTATACCGTTGTTTGAGTGAACATGATTGTATGTCACTTTCTCGGCGATATTCTCTTTCAAGTTTAATCAAAAGTCTACTGGCACGATGGCCCGCGACTTTGTCTTTATAGTAACTATTGAAAAGATTTGAACACACATTCAAGAATGGTGGTCAACAATGCTCGATTTCACCAATTCCCATAATACACCGCGCGCTGGGTTCCGGTTTACGCTGTACAAGCAGATTCGCATTTTGCAGGATTATAAAGTCAAATTTGAACGAGAGAATGACCTATATCCCCTGATGATAATAGAGCAGTTCACAATAATTTAGCTTTCCGCACTAGAAACCACAAACTGCCAAAAAGAACTCGGCGCTTGGACGAATAGGCCTACAGATTATTCGGACAGAATCTGCACTCTCTGTAATCTCGAAATCGGCGATGAATACCACATGGTACTGAATTGTAGGGAACTTAGCAAACTAAGAATAAAATATCTGAAACCCGACTTCTATCAGAGACCAAACACTTATAATTAGCCGCTCTATTTAACTCCCGAAATCATATATATTGTATTTATGTATACAACTCTTCTGTAATGTCTATAATTGACGACCAGAATAAACTTAATTGAATTGAATAGCCGGGACAACTCTTTTAGCCGGGACAACTTGGTCCATGTAACAGCAGAGAGATAGTAGTTTGGGTGGCTAGCCCGGGATTCTCGAAAACAGCATAGATGAAGGAAGGATTTTTAGTCTATGCTAACAGCGAGTCATCCCGGCTATAGATATGGAACGTTACACGATTCGTTGTTACTTTCATGACGTCAGCCAATAGAATGTTCGCATCATGTGAGTGACGTCTAATGACCACCCTCATTACGCCGTGACTCGGTGATTGACAGCTTGTTTTGTGCACGTCAACCGAGTTGTCCCGGTTGACCGAGTTGTCTCGACTCATTTAACAGCGCGACCGTGTTGTCCTGGCAGACCGAGTTGACTCGGCTAGCCGAGTTGTCCCGGCTCATGTAACAAGCCCCTTTGGTTCATAAAATTTTCGCGGGCGAAACATACCTTACCACGCACAAACGCTCTTTATTTTTTATTGTGAAGAAAATTCTGGCTGGCAGTAAATTCCAAAAGGAGGCCCACATGGACGGATGTAGTCAATGTAATTTCAAACCAAATAATTATAGTTTAAATTAGTGTAATTTAATTTAGTATACCGGTAGGACGTCGACTATATACTTATAAGATTATCACACCTTGTCGCCTGACGTAGCAGATCGCCAACACACTGAATAGATCGTCTGGCTAAACAATGGGCTTAATCAAACCACATTTATAGTGCCCTCTTTGTGTTTTTCAACACATTCTAAAAACGGCAAGTACACTGTGACCGAAAGGCAAGTATACCGCGGTCGAACGGCAAGTATACCGTGGTCGAATGGCAAGTATACCGCGGTCGGACGGCAAGTATAGGCCTACATCGCGGCCGAACGGCAATTAAACCGCGGACCATTAACGGCAGTTAGCCGGTGTGGCCGCGATGTTGTTGCAGTTCGGCCGCGGTGGAAACACAAACCGCACCGCGGTTAAGTGGACACTTGTTTTGTCCAGCGTGGTAGCTAATTGCTTGTTATGGAAATCCCTCATTTAGGTGAGAAGCACCCCAGTATATTGGGTATATAAACGATAATAGTATAAAACTATTCTGATAAAATATCGTAATGATAGAAGAGTTTATAAAACTGTGGATACAGTGTGTTGAATGATCATATTAAAATATAGCACGTTTGTTTGTTGATTCGAGAAATTATATTAACAGTGCTGAATAACAATCCCTTTAATGCCTTGTGTGTCAGTTTCCCGTTTGTGATGCGTCTTGTCTCGAGATTTAATTGCGACGTGACGATTTGCGGAAGTATATTTCGCCGCAACAATTTTCCAGACACTTCGCCGAGATTTGGGACAGTTCGCCGGAAACTGACGACTACTTCACCGAAGGTCGGGACTATTCGCCGTAATTTAAGACATTTCGCCGAGATATACGACTTTTCGCCGGAATAGACGACTGTTAAAAAAAATTGCCGAAATAAATTTACTTATATGTGGGTGTATTGTGGGACAATTGAAAATTTCTGACATTTATCGCAAGTTATTGCATTATTGTGCGCATACACAGTTTTATGACAAGCAATAGCCTACACAACTCAACATTCGTAATTCTATCCATCTTGGATGATATGGTAAATGTTGTAAAGCCAGTGATATATATACCATATGAAAGTCTCTAAAACAACCTAGTATACTATACGGATCACCACCGCTAAAACAACATAGGCCTATAGGCTACTTACTTTTCGGATCACCAATGGCTTCGGGTGAATTGTAATATGTAATATGAACACACCTCAGGTAACAGTATTGTCGGTAAAACACAAATGATGGTAATAATCACACGTGCTAGGAAGGAAGAATGGCTTCGGGTGAATTGTAATATTCCAGACGTTTTCAATGTTTCAATAGTAAAGTATGCAGACAATACTGCCTATTGTATTTGAAATGGAAGTTTAGCTGACGTTCTACGACCGACTTCGAGTCGCTATTCGGAGAAGATTTACGCGCGAACGATTTATTCGTATATAATTACGTAGCAAGTATTTATCCGTTTTGTGTTTAATAAAAAAAAAAAAAAAAATTGTTCGTTCATTTTGTTTTTACTACCCTTCCCCCTTCCCCCTAGGGGGGCGGCGGCGGCAACGGCGGCGGCGGCGGCGGCGGCGGCTGGCCCTCATACTTTTTTGTTGTTTTCCAGGCTTGGGACTGGCTCTTTTCTTTCTTCGATTCTCTCTCTCAGAGAGAGAGAGTCGGGTAGCGTTGGGTGGGTGGGGGGTTTTTTACCACCCCACCGCACCGCGTATGAAAGAGGCGTATTTACCAGCGTAGTTTCTCTCTCCGATTCCGTGTGTGTTTGGATACTGGGTCCCCCTCTCATCCTTCATTTTACCGGAGTTAATATAATATCTAACGGTCGCGTGCGTATCCCGCATCTCAGTACCTCTCTTTTGCAATAAAAATATGAAAAACCTCTCTTCTCCTGCGTGTACGTGTATATGGTGTTGTGTCTAGCCCTGAATCCGCGGTTCGTCCCTGATCCTACTCGTCCGCTTCGGAGTACCCTTCTATAAATAGACATCGGCGCTTTAATGCTGCATTTTCGTAATCCCTTGGAGCTGATTTTATATTCATTCGTTTTTCGAAATTTCGGGAGTGACTTCTTTTTCAGATTGATAGCTTTCCTCAGTAGCCCGTATCCGACGATTCTGGTACTGGAAGGTTTAACCACCTTCGCCTTTCGGACGATGTAGGTTTTCGAGCAAAGCCCGATCATCTCGTCACCGCTGTATTCCAGCTTAAATAATCCCGGTTTTCGTTTGTCGAAAGCAGCGTGTTTCGTACAACAAGTCCTCGGGAACCAGCGATCCTCCGAGTTATCATCGTGACATAAGCCCGACATACCTTCGTCATACTTATGCAACAAGTCCGGTTTGATTACGTCTCTGAGCGTTTTCCCGGCGAGTGCGATATACGCCGAATCTGTGTCCATTTCTAGGTATTCGAAATTACGTCTCTCCACGTATAAATCGAGGAAATCGTAATAGAATTCCAACATTCTTCGTTTAGCGTATTGCAGAATAAAGAATCCCACTTGGATAGGTAGGTCCAGCTTGATTTTTTGCTTAGCCATTTCGACTTCGTAATATTCCTCTTCTTCGTCCAGGCACTCCAATTTTCGAAATCGTAGTTCATTGATTTTGAGAGAGGTTTTGTTCTCTCCCTGAATATACTTGATATCTCGATGCGTCATTTTATTCATTATCATAGATCCGTACGCGGAATTCCCTATCACCTTCATCGTGTCGGCTATTATAGATTTATCGGGATGCAGGTCGCCCATTCTCCTAGCGTCGCTGACCCGGTCTACGAACGATTGGAAACAGCATTTGGACCGATACTCCACTACCTGGTAGATCTTCGTCACTACTATACCGTGCTGTAAATACCATTTCAACAGAGGGCTCGCCAAAAAAAATTGCCTGGCCTTCATACCTCCAACCAAGAGACGACGCGGCTTTTGCGAAAGATCGTGCTCCCGCGCGTGATCTTGCATATGCTCGCCGATAGCGTCGAAGGGAATATCGGTGTTGCAGAAAATCGGGGACATTTCAGCGAAATATTCGTGAGGATCGAGTGCGGGTGTTGAGGGCAGCGAAGTCGGCCATTCGACGGGAACTTCAATATCGACCTCGATCATTCCGAACAGCTCGTCGTCTGTGATACCTTTCAAAATCTCTTCCTCGCTCACCCGTTGTCTGTGGCGACGGAAAAATTGAGGCCTCGTAGCGTTGATAAATTGGTATATCTTCGGAGTATTTCGGCAGTATTCTTTATATTCGCATTCCCATATTTCTCTGACTTCGTAACCCAAACTTCGGAAATATTCGGTGGAATCTTCGTTTTTTTAAATTTGGCTTCTCTAGTCTTCACCCATTTCTCGTTCGTGATATTACGGGTGACTGAACAACCCGAATGTCCGTGAGACCAACAGCCGTGGAATTGGAAGATAATGGCTGGACTGTGTTCGTCTTTAGCCGGTTGAAAACCGTCGACCGGAAATTTGCCGATTCGTACTTCGAAGCCGCTGTTCATTTTGTGTTGGATATCTAGACCTTCGTGACGCGTGAGCCAATCCATCCAATGATAGGCGGATAAGTATTTATCTCGTAACTCGGGTTTGAATTCGTTCTCGGCCCTTCTTATAATATAAGCACCGACCGGCATCGCTTTCTCGAAGGAATTCAAATAAAGGGCGTTGGCGTCGAAACCCTGTACTGATTGACATCGCTCCCGGCTCTGATAAATGTTTTTCCGCCGCAGTGATTTCTCGTAAAGATTATAGCGGGCCCTCCCGTGAGATTATCCTTCACCGTTTTGAACCGAAATTTACGTTGGTTATTAACACCGGAACCCAAGCGGTGTCCGGTCTTGATTTCAGCAGAACTGCGGTCATATCCATTTCACTCAATCTGGATTTCAACTTTCTGATATCCGCCCTCCTGGAAAGGTACATTGGGGTATCAAATATGGCGCTGTTATTATACGGGGCGTAGTAGCGGTATCTGCCATTTTCTTTGTTCTTCAATATTACTCCGAACATTAGGTTTAGACGCATAGCACTTTTCTTGTCCTTATATATTTTTCTTATACAAGTGATCAATGTATTTATAGTGACCTCGTTGGTTAGTGGGAAGTTGTATAAGTTATATATTGCTCCTTTCTTGTGTTGTTGTAATATCGTGTCCCTATTGGCTAAATACACTTCTTCTAAATCAGAGTCCTTCGCTCCGGTGTTATCTTGCCAAGGCGGTGGCTCGTATCCCCACGTTTTTTTCTGTATACCACCCCCGGTTTGAAAGTGTATACTTTTTCTGTGCAGATATAACTCGTGTCGATCAGGAAATTTTTTGGTGCATTGCCGACAGCAATAACAATTTATAGATACTTTCCTTTTAGGACGTTTGGTGGATATGGAATAAGTTATATCGCTACGTTTCCTTTTCTGTTGTCGTTGATGAGTGTTGTTATGTTGTCTGAGTCCCCCCGCCATAGAACACCTCATTTGACAAACGTCACACACGTGGTCGGTACCGACAAATATCAGTTCGTGTTTCTTTTTGTTGCTTTTATCTTCGAACGACTTGGAACATATTGAACACGAATACGAGGTCCGGGTACCCGGGCATACCTTCTCGTGTTTCACCCTATCGCTTCTGTATTTGTATACTTTACTACATTTTGAGCACGGATATTGAACGCCGTCGTGTTGCTTCCGCTCGTGACGAGCTAGGTTTTTCTTTTGGTTAAACACCTTGGCACACCGATCGCAGGCGAATACGACCTCCTGAAAATAAAAATAATAATACTCATACTGCTTCGTATATATATATATAAATATATATATATACATGTAGGTAGATATTTGGTATATAATTATATAATAGCTATGCCACCTACGGCAAAAGGTTTTTTTTTTTATTTATTTTGTTTACCCTTAAACATATATCATACATACCTTGTCATAATACAACACACTTGCGCATATCTTCTCGTGTTTCACGCTATCGCTTCTGTATTTGAACAGTTTACCGCATTTTGAACACGGGTATTGAATACCGTCGTGTTGCGCCCGCGAGTGGCGAGAGAGGTTGTTCTTCTGAGTATACACCTTGTCACACTGACTGCAGGCGAATTCACTGGGAGTAACCTTTAAATAGAAGTAAATAAATAATTGAATTCCACAGAATTTGTTTCCCCCTACAATTAGAAATTTATTTAGGTATAATAAATAAAACTATACATACAAAGATAATACTCACGGAATATGTTTGGCAGATATTATCCAATATCCTATGTAAATCTTCATGATTAAGCTTGTCGACATTTGATTGGTAAATATATTCGCACTTCGGACATTTTTCTTGATATCTCTTTGTGTTTGATACAATAGAAGATAATAGTGGTGGTGGTGATGGTACTTTGTCGCGGTTGATTTCCTAAAAGGGAATAAAAGGAGTAAGAAGAAGAAGAAAAAAAAACGAAAAACCAATTTTATATAGGGCAGTAATTTAACCCCAACGTTTAGCATTTGGAAATAGTGGTGTTATAACATTTCTGTAAATAATTCAAAATATATACATATAAGTTTGATAAAAATTGCTGCGTTCTAGTCGATACGTCGAGACGAGTAATTTGATATATCACAAGACCATATTGTTGAGAGAAAAAAAAATTTGAAAAAAAAAATTTGAAAAAAACAAAACAAAATTTCGGAAAAAAAAACAAAGTTTGAAAAACCAAAAAAAATGGAATTTTTTTTTTTTTAAGAAAAAAAAAAAGGGTTTTAAACAAAAATTATACATACCATTGTGTTATTTCCTTTTAGAAATTCCACCTGTTGACACTAAAGCTCGTATTTCTGTCGTCAGATTTTTCCAAACTCTGTAGTGTTAGTTTACCTGCATAGGAAAGTAGACTAAACCCGCTACAATATATATATATTGGCTCCCGACATACATGCATAAGGATAATTAAGACTAAAACAGACGAGAGCATACATACGCCGGTTACCTGGCAGTATTTGCTGGCAACCTTGTGAGTGCCAAATTAATGTTCCGTGCCAACATTTTTTGGCCTCGCGCCTGAGTGTACAATATATTATCTGGCATTGTACACAATAATAATTAAGACTAAAATAGACCGGAGCATACATAAGCCCACCACCGATGTTGCCTGGTAATATTTCCATCGCAATTATCTAGGTGTTAGACTTATAGGTGTGTGCCAACATTTTCTCTGTTCACTATATATAATCACAATTCATAACCTTCTAGCGTGCGCACTATAGAGGTATCTGTATGTATATTAATAAGCGAAGAGGATTCTTCTGATCTTGCTACCACATTCCAACATATTTGTAGTACATTCTATTTCTATTGCGGATTTAGTGTCCTATTACTACTGCAGTAACTTGGGACAGCTTGTCATCTACATATGGATTTACTGCGCCTTGTACTTCTAGTGAGAGGTTACCAGCAACTTCTAACAGATATCTACTACTAATAAAAGCTTGCCATCAACGTGCAACAGCTTTCATTCTACTATTGATCCCTTACCTTCTACTTATAACGCCCTACCTAGTACTACCGAGAAAAGAAAGGTGAAACAAGCAGGACCCGCAAAAGGCGATATGATAAGGCGCCTTCTACTTCTAATTTTCGGATTTACTGGATTTCCTAAGACCGCTCCCCATATTTACGTAAAGCCTTTTACGAGATTAAACGTCTCAGACGTTATAAAAAAAATATAACGTTACCGTAATTGCGCAGGTGGGGCGTGCTGGCATCTGTGGGCACTAACAATATTATTAGCAATAGACAGTTGAATAAGAGAAGCTGACAAAACTTATTCAACGCGGCTCTCACTCTGAAGACTATTCACACCCTAACTCTTCAGAGTGAGCTGGAGTCTTGGGGATTTAAATTTTGGTGGGGCCACATTAACCCAAGCTGATAGAAACTTATTAATGGAGTTGGCTTTGTGGGTGAAAGAGTTCGGTTCTCTATAATAAGTTGTGTATAAGTTAGTACCCCCCACCCCAAATAATATTGTAACAGTGGTTTGAAGCACATATTGTGAAAACTATGATTGAACAAGAATTCTGGAAGTAAGGACAATTCAATAAATATAAATATCCATACCTGGTTTTGTGTTTATCCTTAATAGAATACTTCCTGATTTAACACATTTGTGACCCAACTTTTATGAAATAAAACTAAATAACTATACATTATAACATATATAGCTGGAAATATATTCACGTTATTGTGTAACAATAACCATTCGACGTTTATATACTAAGCATTTCGTATATATCCGCCCTCTTTATTGGCGTCAGACCAAACGAAACGTGCGTCAGTGATAGGCTTCAGCCGATTACAGCATTTGTTCACGCGAGCCGAACGTTTTTACAGTGCTATACTACCCCATTAACTCGCACAAACCGATACACACACACCCTCAACGAAATTGTTTTTACTCAAAATAGAAGCATGAGCCAATTAACGGATAACTCGCGTTTTATACTATCTCTCTGTGCCTACTAATTAACAATTATTTACCGGGTGCTGTAGTACAAACCTACCGCAGTCATCGTTCAGTTATACCATACCCCACGAAAACATTGGCTCCGTGCCCCGCCGATTTGTTGTGGAATGCCTCTAACCTAGACGTACACGCCCCCCGATCACGCGCTAATGTCGTGATAACCTTCGCCGATTTGTTGCGGAATATATTGTTTACCCGTGACCTAGATATATACACCCATGATCACGCGCTATTGTCGTGATAACCTTGGCCGAATTGTTTGCCCGGGACCTAGACGTACGCGCGTCGTTTACGCGCTATTATGGTGATAACCTTCGAATTGTTATATATAACTTAGACATACACGCCCCGTGATCACGCGCTATTCTCGTGATAACCTTCGCCGATTTGTTGCGGAATATATTGTTTACCCGTGACCTAGAGATACCCGCCACGATAACGCGCTATTCTGGTGATAACCTTCACCGATATACACCCACGCGTCGTGACCTGTAACCCCGGTTAGCTCAGGATCAGGCGCTGAGCAAAGTCAAGTCAAACCATCTACTAGAAAGGGTAGACTATACTACTGCAAGTACACCTTATACACAAATTTCTTATGTAGCCATAGTTTTTCTTGGATAAGATTATTTATATTTTCAACAACATATTATTACACCGGTGACTTTAAGTTTACAATTTCAGCCTGTCCTGACTCTATCGATACGATTGAGTCATATTTTCAAAAAACATATTATACACCGGTGGCGTTAACTTTACAATTTCAGCATCTACGTGATTATATCGGTACGATTGAGTAAGGTACAAAAAAATTCTCCCACAATGACTTCGCCCAGTCGACCACATAATATCAAAACCTGTAAAACAACTTACACCACATGTGGCGCAATAACATATATATACAATGTTTTGTGCACATAATTACACAGTAATACAACTAAATTTAAATTGACCGAAGTCGCGACCTGAACGCAAGTACACATTAAAGTGCCAGTGTAAATCTGCAAGGAAATGTCAATCAACTTCAAGTATAAGTAGTGTTATTTAATTTCATTGATCTTAAGCCCCTTCGTGATGTAAATTGACAGTTTCTTCATTGTATTCTCGTCAGTGTCATTGAACAGGTCATAACACGCTTCGTAGGAGCCATTTTTCCATATAATTTCAGGTATGTATTGGGTTCTTAGCTCATGCAGTTTAGTGCAGTTCATTATAAAATGAAATTCGTCTCCGCGTTCATGTTTATAAGCAAGGCATAATCCACTATCGGCTTGTATTGTGCTTTTATTTTCCTTCTTTTTTCATTTGCTCACCTCAATGGCCAATCTGGGGTTAGCAGTTCTTAATTTCTGTATGATGATATAAATATTAAAGGGCAAATTATAATATACTGATAGAGAAGGTAAATGTTTCAATTTAATGTACGGCTCACTACACTCGGGCATCCATGATCGGACATATTATCATGGTTGGAGACATTAGCGAGTTTGCGATACCCGTCCGACGGGAACGGGTACGGGTAAATCTGTGAACATCGTCACGGTCACTTGGGTACTTTCAATTGCAGCACATAAAGCGATAGCGAATTGAAACGGGTAGATTTGTCCCATTTACCGGTAGCCTTTCACTACGATTTTCTCACTCAAAGGTCCATGCATCCCATGAAATTACAGTCAGCTATGCGTTAACCTATTTATTGAAAGATTTCATGGGCAAATATTATTGACAAAGTTGTCATTTTAACCCAGAATTTGTGTTCAAATTCTCGAGGGGGCTTCTAGCACTTAGATAAATACGGAAGGCCGATTTTTGTCACAAACAACTTTGTTCACTGCAATAATGACAGGTTGTGATTAATAGAGTGAGTAGATGGTGCTAAAGACGCAGTCTCGGCCCATTGCAGGGACATGGCTATAGATGGTCTGTGCGTTCTAATTCCATTTGCACCCACTCCCCTTGGCTGGCATCAAGCTTTCCAATTGTTGGATTTTTTTAGACCTGACACCCCCCCCCCAAAGCTTGAACAATTTCCAACTGTTTCAGACAGCCATTTCAGTCCAAATTGTGTTACATAAAATAGGGAAATATGCAAATGTTGGTCTAAAAACTACAAATTCTTTACTAATAAATTGTTCAAAATCAAACTACGAATACAATTTCAACCTATTGTTTGTGTGAATTTTCCAACAAATGTTGTGTCAGGTATATAAAATTTCCAAATGTTGAACATTTGAACAAAGTTGGGGGGGGGGGGGGGTTGAGACACCCCTGTCGTCACGTACCTGTCTCAACCCATTGTACAAGGACATAGATATATCGTGGATTTATCTATGCATTGCACATTTGAATACAATTACCGTTTAGTTACCTTATCGTATATATGTAGGGATTGATTTCTTATTTTAATATATATTTACTATCTGAACGGACATGGCGTATATATTTGAACCACAATACTGGTGTATACTGTAGTGGGGATAATATAGGTCACCAAAGACACGAAATATCTATACATACTCTACAAAATCTAAGCATAAGCAGAGCGAGTTTTAGCTGTTTTCTGTGTTTCGCACAGAAGTGAAGCAAACGCACTTTATGCAATCCGTATAATAAACAGACTACATTTTGACACCTTTTTTGTTACCAAGTTAAACATTTCAACCTACCTCCGGGTTTAGATCACGACAACAATCCCAATTCTTAGGATAAATATTCCCTTGCCCCGACGGACCGACCCTTCGATCTGTTGAAAGATTCCAAACAAAGGTTTACTTAAAGCGTCTGCAGGTCCAAAACGCCAAGTACTAACCAGGAACTTTAAAGCCATCAACTCTCAAGTATCTCAAATGCCTTTAAATGCAACGATTCCGGAACATGCAATGAACTAGCCTCACGTTTGAACGCTAAACTAAGCTCTCTGATTGACGATTATGCTCCTCTGAAAACGCGCACTACGTGCGACCGCCTTGCAGAGCCATGGATGACGAAGGAAATTATTTAATCTAAGCGCGCAAGAAGAAAAGCCGAACGCAAATGGAGATCATCTAAGTTGACTGTCCACCGAGAAATATTCATGGACAGTAGTAAACATCTGTGCAACTTAATTAAAGATGCAAAAAAAAAATTGTATAATGACTCTATAACACAGTATAAATCAATGAAAATGTTGTTTAATTTCACCAACACTATGCTCGGCAAGTCCAAATCAACCGTACTACCAAATAACCACGATACTGCTGACTTACCAGATGTGTTTGCGCAATTCTTTGATGATAAAGTGGTGCGTATAAGATTCGCAGAGAAACAAATATTGATGCTGAGTTTGCTGAATTTACCGAGAATAAACTAAACAATTTTCGACCTGTAACACAAGAGGAACTATAATCCCTTATCGCAAAACTGCCACCGAAATCCTGTCCCAGCGACCCTATGCCAACTCAGTTGATCCGGGAACACAGGGAAGTTCTGGCATCAGCAATAACATGTATATTTATTTCATCTTTAAGACATGGCGTTTTTCCTGACATTTTTAAGCATGCAATTGTTAAACAACTCCTGAAGAAGCCAAGATTGGACCGGAACAACTTAAGAAATCACAGACCCGTTTCAAACTTGCAATTCATCTCTAAAATGTTAGAACGTGTCGTGTTGTATCAACTTCGTGATCACTTGGATAACAACAAACTCAATGAGCCATTCCAGTCCGCATACAGAAAAAATCATAGCACAGAAACGGCCTTAATATGCATCACAAGTGATCTCCTCAATGCAGCAGATGAAGGCCTTGTAACAATTGTTGCCTGCTGGATTTGTCCGCCGCGTTCGACACAATCGATCATTCCATCCTTATTAAGCGGCTCTCTTCCACATTTGGTTTATCGGAAACTGTTATCGATTGGTTCCAATCGTATCTGACTGATCGTACACAAAAGTACAGATTGGCGACACGTTCTCGGAACCTAAATTGCTTCACTTCGGAGTCCGCAAGGCTTAGTTTTAGGACCTGTTTTATATTCGATGTACGTCAAGCCGCTCGGTGATGTAATTAGATCCAATGGTGTTCGTTACCACATGTATGCTAACGATATTCAAATGTACCTTTCTTACCTGCCTTGTGACATAATTGAAAACTTGAAACAAATACAGGACTGTATAACTGATGTAAAATCGTGGATGGAAATTAATAAACTTAAGTTAAACGAAGAAAAAACGGAGCTGATATTATGTGGAACCGATTACCGCATTAAACACACTGATGTTCACCATATTAAAATAGGTGATTCAGATATTCAGTTATCATCGTCTGTCAAAATTCTAGGTGTTGGTTTGGATAACACACTATAGATAGACTCGTGATTTTAATAATGAATTTATTACTTATATAATCCATATGTAGTATGATGCCAAAATGCTTATTGAAATATCTTATGTATATAGTGTATATATATTCGTGTATGTTCCACCTTAAATGGTGGCTTTATGCATTAAACAATTCAATTCATGAACTTACAGGTCAACTCAATGTGCAATTCCATGTTTATGGAGCTTCGTCGCATCTCGCAGTTACGGCCATATTTAACACAGGCATGCTCACAGACCGTTGTTTCTTCATTTATATTTTCAAAACTAGACTATTGTAATGCCATTCTCGCCGGCATCACAACTGGACACTTGGATAAATTGCAAAAAGTATTTAATGTTGCTGCAAGGATTGTTTCCCACAAACCAAAATTTTCAAATGTAACACCATTGCTACAAGAACTACACTACCTTCCTATTCGTGCACGCATATATATATAGACTACAAGTGTGCGTCTTTCTGTTATTAAAAAATCAGAATCTAGTTCAAGTATTCTCCCTTTATTGCCTCAATATTTTGATAAACTTTTAAGTATGTATGTTCCACCTACGAATCTGAGGTCAAAGGCACAAGCTCTAATTGGTATTCCATCAAAAAATTTGAATACTTATGGCGATAGAGCATTTGATTCGTATGCGCCAAATGTTTGGAACTCACTGAGACACGACACAAGATTTGCAAACTCTCTGATCGAATTCAAAACTTTGTTAAAGAGTGAATTATTCTGTGCTCACTATGGGGAAGTTACCTCAGATGTTGTTTAATTATTTTGATGTATGTGTATATAGGTATGTGGTGTGTATAGATGTATGTATATCACGTGTGATAGAGGGCAGGGTACTAGTAGGAATGTAAGCGCTCTGGGCCATGTGGGATATATTAAAGCGCTGTATAAAAACTATTTATTATTATTACTCAAACCGATCAGACGGTCCCCATATCATAAAGTTACAACAAGAACATTTCTTCAAAATGCGCTTTGGTATCAGAATCGATTAATTACAACAAAATAATGCTAACTGCTGTCAACTATAGAATAACATTTTGGCCGCATTACCACTTGATTTTAGAGTTAAGCATCTTCATCCGCAATTTTGTCCGAGACCGTCGGTTTGATGACTCTTTTCTGGGCCACAAATAATTACACAATTCACAATCTTCAAAAATCGATATCTGAGCTTTGATGGTGGGTTCCTCGATTCGAATCAAATATTTTGTTTTTACCCCCGAAGCCAAACAAATAGTAACTTGGGAGCGTTAATTCGGATTATGCATCTTTAATATGACTAAATATTCCCCAACTAAAATAAGGGACAAATGCGGTACTATATCGAACTGAAAGTACATGTAGGAAAATATTAGACCCTTGGTCTAAAACATTGCATTTTACACCGAATATTTGTTGGACATTTTAACTATATATAACGTAATTGTTTATTTTAGCTATTATAATCTATTTTCTAAGTTTAAAAATTCCAACCGATTTATTGTCAACACTCGATCGGTTTATGACTTGTAGAATCCAATTGTTGAATATGTTACCAATATGAGTGAAAGAAAAGCAACATCCTCTTTCAACTGTCACCTGATTATCCTGGGGCTCATCTAATATAAATACAAATTTCCAACAACCCATAACGCTAAGTATACAACATCGGCCAATAACGCGAATAACAATCTATATCATAATATCTTTTTTGTTGCAGTTGGCTCACCATACATTACCAGTCGATGTGATGAATTCTACCGGTAAAACAGTTTGCGATTTAAAAACGTGTACCAGTACGGGTAGCTACCCGTACGCGTACCCGTACCCGTACGGTTTGAAATCACAAACTCGCTATTAAGTGCACCAGAAACAAAATCACCAAGGTCGACACTACTATGAGTACCAATCGAAACATCATCGTCTGATTCCATGTTAAATATAGATGGCGAATAATTACCAATATGGGTGCGAGTCGACGAGGATGCATGTACAGTGTAAAAGGCTTCGCTAATCGAGGAACGATGTTGGAAGATTGCACAATATAGATTATCTAAAAGAATCATGATTTATATTTCCCGATCGCACCGAGCGAAGTTTATTTAGATATTTGAACACATTCCCGATGGAATTTATATTGCTATGGGGTATCGACATAGTTCAGCCACTGAAACATTATTTGACGCTAGTCTATTTTAGTATGAGCACATTTTACAGAACTTGAAGTGTGTCTGCTTGACAACTGTATAGCTATTATTAATTTGTAATAATAATAATAATAATAGTAAAAAGAAGAAGACAGTTTAGGTTATATTGTTACGGTTTTAACTGACAGTCAATACAAACCTACATATATCCTCCTTGAGAATGCACAAAAGTCGAATAAACATAATAATAATAATAATAATAATAATAACTAGAATGAAACTGTAATTGCACAGCAATTTCGATACTTCCATGTTCGCAAATGACGGAAATTGTGTCACGTGATAAAGCTTCAGTTTTCAGGAGACACATATCAGTATGGTGATACTGTAGCTCATAATAATACTCGGCAATCACAGATTCTGTCCACCAAATTCCATCAAAATCTGCACCAAAAACAATTTGAGATACATACCAACATACCGGAAGTGAAATCAGTAAAATGTATCATATATAGGTAGTACCCACATACCATCCCATACCGCTACCCATAGTAACTTATGCGCCACAGGCGCGCGTATATAGGTAGTAAACAACCCACCACCCCATCCCGCCACCAATTGTATTTTATGCTCTCGTATATAGGTAGTACCCAATCATCATCCCATCCCACCACCCATAGTATCTTATGCGCCGCAGGCGATAGTATATAGGTAGTACCCAACCACCATCCCATCCCGCCACCCATAGTATCTTATGGGCTATATGCGCTCGTATATTGGCAGTACCCACCCACCACCCCATCCCGCCACCTATAGTATCTCATGCGCCACAGGCGCTCGGTTATATGTAGGCCCTTTCGACGACAAGAGAAATCAAACATCGATTTTGCAATTTTGCAAGGCATTTTAGGGGCGCGAAAACCCAATAAAAATCAGGTTTTCAATCAGCCATAACTCTAGAAGTTTAAGTTCGATTTTTAAAATTCATGTGACATAGTGATCAGCGGCACCTAGTGATGATGTCCACCAAATTACATTAAAATCTGCGCCAAAATAGTTTTTGAGATACATACCCACACGCCCGTTCTCCCAAACCGGAAGTGATATCCGTTAACTCTATACATCGTTCTAGAGCCCAGAGTTTGCTGCACATCATGCAAAAAGTGCGGCGGTTCATAACACACATACATGCGCAAATAATGAAAAACGTTCGAACTCGATATCTCAAGCCGTTTAGGAGGAGATACGTTTACAACAATAAAACAGATAAAGAGCGTTGTTTCCAAAGGTCAAGGTCAGACGAAATTCCCTATTTATACATCGACTTCGTATACCCAATGGCTATGTAAGTACCAAATTTCAAATCAATCGGTGAAGCCATTTCGACGATACAAGAGATCAAACATCGATTTCGCAAGTTACTTTTGTGTCGCGAAAAACCCCCAAAAATCAACAAAATGGCGATAACTCCGAAGGTCAAGGTCGAACGAAATTCTCAATAGGCCATTTACCGAGATCTTCCAAAGTCATATACTGAAACCGAAAAAATCGGGTGAATCGGTTCAGCCGTTCCGGAGATTAAGGCATGTTATCGGAATAATAATAAGTAATAAAAAAAAAAAAACTCTGAAGGTCAACGTCGGAAATAAACCACGTTTTTAAACAGCCATAACTATCGAAGTTTATGTCCGATTTTTAAAATTCGAGTTGCATAGCAATCAGTGGCATCTACTGATGACGTCTACCAAATGTCATCAAAATATGCGCTAAAATAGTTTTTAGATACATACCCACACGCCCGCTCTCCCGAACCGGAAGTGATATCCGTTAACTATATACATCGTTCGATAGCGCAGAGTTTTCTGCACATAAAGCAAAAAGCCCCAACTCAATATCTCAAGCCGTTCTAGATTCCATATAAAGAGCGTTGTTTTATCCTTCGACCAGTAGCGAACTTTTAAACCGGAAGAGCGAACCCTATAATTTTTCGGCGGTTCATAACACACGTTCGAAATCGATATCTCAAGCCGTTTCGGAGGAGATATGTTCACAACAATAAAACAGATAGAGAGCGTTGTTTCCAAAGTTCAAGGTCACATGAAATTCCCTATTTGTGCCTCGACTTCGTATACTCAATGGCTATGCAGGTACCAAATTTCAAATCAATCGGTCAAGCCGTTTCGACGATATAAGAATTCAAACCTCGATTTCGCAAGTGACTTTTGTGTCGCGAAAAATCCCAAAAAATCAACAAAATGGCGATAACTCCGAAGGTCAGGGTCGGACGAAATTCTCAATAGGCCATTTACCGAGATCTTCCAAAGTTATATACTGAAACCGAAAACAGCAGGTGAATCGGTCCAGCCGTTCCGGAGATTAAGGCATGTTATCGGAATAATAATAAGAAAGAAGAAAAAAAAGGAAAAAAAGCCAGAAGAATTACAATATACTTCCATGTTAAAACATGGAAGTATAACTAGAATGAAACTGTAATTGCACAGCAATTTCGATACTTCCATGTTCACCAATGACTGAAATTGTGTCACCTGATAGAGCGTCCATATCAGTATGGAGATACTGTAGCTCATAGTTGTTTCTTAAGCTCAAGGTCATACAAAATTCCATATTAGTGCATCGACTGGGTATGTTCAATGGCTATGCAAGTACGCAAAAGTCCCAACTCAATATATCAAGCCATTCTGGATTTCGTATAAAGAGCGTTCTTTTATTATTCGACCATAGTCAACTTGTAAACCGCTAGTGCAACCCCTATAATGTTTCGTTGGTTCATAACAGATGTGCATGCGCAAATAATGAAAAAAGTCCGAACCCGATATCTCAAGCCGTTTATTAGGGGAGATACGTTAACAACAATACAACAGATAAAGAGCGTTGTTTCCAAAGGTCAAGGTCAGACGAAATCCCTTATTTGTGTATCGACTGCGAATGCCCAATGGCTATGGATGTACATAATTTTAAATCAATTGGCCAAGCATTTTCAACGATATAAGAAATCAAACATCGATTTTGCAGGTTTGCAAGTCATTCTAGGGATCCGAAAACCCCATAAAAATCAGGTTTTTAAGCAGCCATAACTCGAGAAATTTAAGTCCGATTTTAAAAATCTGAGCGGAGTAGTGGTCAGCGACAACTAAAGATTATGTCCAACAAATTTCATCAAAATCTGCGCCAAAATAGTTTTGAGACACATACCCACACGCCCGTTCTCACGAACCGGAAGTGAAATCCGTTAACTATATATATCGTTCGAGAGCGCATATTTGCTGCACATCATGCAAAAAGTCCCAACTCAATATCTCGAGCCGTTCTGGATTTCATATAAAGAGCGTTGTTTTATCCTTCGACCAGTAGCGAACTTTTAAACCGGAAGTGCGAGCCCTATCATTTTTCGGTGGTTCATAACACACATATATGCGCAAATAATGAAAAAAGTCCGAACCCGATATCTTAAGCCGTTTCGAGGGAGATAGGAAAATAACAATAACACATATAAAGAGCGTTATTTCATAAGGTCAAGGTCAAACGAAATTCACTATTTATGCATCGACTGTGTATACCCAATGACTATGCAGGTATGAAATTTCAAATCAATTGGCCAGGCCCTTTCGACGACAAGAGAAATCAAACATCGATTTTGCAATTTTGCAAGGCATTTTAGGGGCGCGAAAACCCAATAAAAATCAGGTTTTCAATCAGCCATAACTCTAGAAGTTTAAGTTCGATTTTTAAAATTCATGTGACATAGTGATCAGCGGCACCTAGTGATGATGTCCACCAAATTTCATTAAAATCTGCGCCAAAATAGTTTTTGAGATACATACCCACACGCCCGTTCTCCCAAACCGGAAGTGATATCCGTTAACTCTATACATCGTTCTAGAGCCCAGAGTTTGCTGCACATCATGCAAAAAGTGCGGCGGTTCATAACACACATACATGCGCAAATAATGAAAAACGTTCGAACTCGATATCTCAAGCCGTTTAGGAGGAGATACGTTTACAACAATAAAACAGATAAAGAGCGTTGTTTCCAAAGGTCAAGGTCAGACGAAATTCCCTATTTATACATCGACTTCGTATACCCAATGGCTATGTAAGTACCAAATTTCAAATCAATCGGTGAAGCCATTTCGACGATACAAGAGATCAAACATCGATTTAGCAAGTTACTTTTGTGTCGCGAAAAACCCCCAAAAATCAACAAAATGGCGATAACTCCGAAGGTCAAGGTCGAACGAAATTCTCAATAGGCCATTTACCGAGATCTTCCAAAGTCATATACTGAAACCGAAAAAATCGGGTGAATCGGTTCAGCCGTTCCGGAGATTAAGGCATGTTATCGGAATAATAATAAGTAATAAAAAAAAAAAAACTCTGAAGGTCAACGTCGGAAATAAACCAGGTTTTTAAACAGCCATAACTATCGAAGTTTATGTCCGATTTTTAAAATTCGAGTTGCATAGCAATCAGTGGCATCTACTGATGACGTCTACCAAATGTCATCAAAATATGCGCTAAAATAGTTTTTAGATACATACCCACACGCCCGCTCTCCCGAACCGGAAGTGATATCCGTTAACTATATACATCGTTCGATAGCGCAGAGTTTTCTGCACATAAAGCAAAAAGCCCCAACTCAATATCTCAAGCCGTTCTAGATTCCATATAAAGAGCGTTGTTTTATCCTTCGACCAGTAGCGAACTTTTAAACCGGAAGAGCGAACCCTATAATTTTTCGGCGGTTCATAACACACGTTCGAAATCGATATCTCAAGCCGTTTCGGAGGAGATATGTTCACAACAATAAAACAGATAGAGAGCGTTGTTTCCAAAGTTCAAGGTCACATGAAATTCCCTATTTGTGCCTCGACTTCGTATACTCAATGGCTATGCAGGTACCAAATTTCAAATCAATCGGTCAAGCCGTTTCGACGATATAAGAATTCAAACCTCGATTTCGCAAGTGACTTTTGTGTCGCGAAAAATCCCAAAAAATCAACAAAATGGCGATAACTCCGAAGGTCAGGGTCGGACGAAATTCTCAATAGGCCATTTACCGAGATCTTCCAAAGTTATATACTGAAACCGAAAACAGCAGGTGAATCGGTCCAGCCGTTCCGGAGATTAAGGCATGTTATCGGAATAATAATAAGAAAGAAGAAAAAAAAGGAAAAAAAGCCAGAAGAATTACAATATACTTCCATGTTAAAACATGGAAGTATAACTAGAATGAAACTGTAATTGCACAGCAATTTCGATACTTCCATGTTCACCAATGACTGAAATTGTGTCACCTGATAGAGCGTCCATATCAGTATGGAGATACTGTAGCTCATAGTTGTTTCTTAAGCTCAAGGTCATACAAAATTCCATATTAGTGCATCGACTGGGTATGTTCAATGGCTATGCAAGTACGCAAAAGTCCCAACTCAATATATCAAGCCATTCTGGATTTCGTATAAAGAGCGTTCTTTTATTATTCGACCATAGTCAACTTGTAAACCGCTAGTGCAACCCCTATAATGTTTCGTTGGTTCATAACAGATGTGCATGCGCAAATAATGAAAAAAGTCCGAACCCGATATCTCAAGCCGTTTATTAGGGGAGATACGTTAACAACAATACAACAGATAAAGAGCGTTGTTTCCAAAGGTCAAGGTCAGACGAAATCCCTTATTTGTGTATCGACTGCGAATGCCCAATGGCTATGGATGTACATAATTTTAAATCAATTGGCCAAGCATTTTCAACGATATAAGAAATCAAACATCGATTTTGCAGGTTTGCAAGTCATTCTAGGGATCCGAAAACCCCATAAAAATCAGGTTTTTAAGCAGCCATAACTCGAGAAATTTAAGTCCGATTTTAAAAATCTGAGCGGAGTAGTGGTCAGCGACAACTAAAGATTATGTCCAACAAATTTCATCAAAATCTGCGCCAAAATAGTTTTGAGACACATACCCACACGCCCGTTCTCACGAACCGGAAGTGAAATCCGTTAACTATATATATCGTTCGAGAGCGCATATTTGCTGCACATCATGCAAAAAGTCCCAACTCAATATCTCGAGCCGTTCTGGATTTCATATAAAGAGCGTTGTTTTATCCTTCGACCAGTAGCGAACTTTTAAACCGGAAGTGCGAGCCCTATCATTTTTCGGTGGTTCATAACACACATATATGCGCAAATAATGAAAAAAGTCCGAACCCGATATCTTAAGCCGTTTCGAGGGAGATAGGAAAATAACAATAACACATATAAAGAGCGTTATTTCATAAGGTCAAGGTCAAACGAAATTCACTATTTATGCATCGACTGTGTATACCCAATGACTATGCAGGTATGAAATTTCAAATCAATTGGCCAGGCCCTTTCGACGACAAGAGAAATCAAACATCGATTTTGCAATTTTGCAAGGCATTTTAGGGGCGCGAAAACCCAATAAAAATCAGGTTTTCAATCAGCCATAACTCTAGAAGTTTAAGTTCGATTTTTAAAATTCATGTGACATAGTGATCAGCGGCACCTAGTGATGATGTCCACCAAATTTCATTAAAATCTGCGCCAAAATAGTTTTTGAGATACATACCCACACGCCCGTTCTCCCAAACCGGAAGTGATATCCGTTAACTCTATACATCGTTCTAGAGCCCAGAGTTTGCTGCACATCATGCAAAAAGTGCGGCGGTTCATAACACACATACATGCGCAAATAATGAAAAACGTTCGAACTCGATATCTCAAGCCGTTTAGGAGGAGATACGTTTACAACAATAAAACAGATAAAGAGCGTTGTTTCCAAAGGTCAAGGTCAGACGAAATTCCCTATTTATACATCGACTTCGTATACCCAATGGCTATGTAAGTACCAAATTTCAAATCAATCGGTGAAGCCATTTCGACGATACAAGAGATCAAACATCGATTTAGCAAGTTACTTTTGTGTCGCGAAAAACCCCCAAAAATCAACAAAATGGCGATAACTCCGAAGGTCAAGGTCGAACGAAATTCTCAATAGGCCATTTACCGAGATCTTCCAAAGTCATATACTGAAACCGAAAAAATCGGGTGAATCGGTTCAGCCGTTCCGGAGATTAAGGCATGTTATCGGAATAATAGTAAGTAATAAAAAAAAAAAAAACTCTGAAGGTCAAGGTCGGAAATAAACCAGGTTTTTAAACAGCCATAACTATCGAAGTTTATGTCCGATTTTTAAAATTCGAGTTGCATAGCAATCAGTGGCATCTACTTTTTACATCAATAAAACCGATAAAGAGCATTATTTCCAAAGGTCAAGGTCACACGAAATTCCCTATTAGTTCATCGACTGCCAATGCGCAATGGCTAAGAAGGTTCCGAATTTCAAATCAATCGGACAAGCCATTTCGGCGATATAAGAAATCAAACCTCGATTTTGCAAGTCATTTTAGTTGCGCGAAGACCCCCCAAAAATCACCAAAATGTCGATAACTCTGAAGGTCAAGGTCGGAAATAAACCAGGTTTTTAAACAGCCATAACTATCGAACTTTATGTCCGATTTTTAAAATTCGAGTTGCGTAACAATCAGTGGCATCTACTGATGACGTCTACCAAATTTCATTAAAATTTGCGCCAAAATAGTTTTGAGATACATACCCACACGCCCGTTCCCCCAAACCGGAAGTGATATCCGTTAACTATATATATCGTTTGAGAGCCCAGTGTTTGCTGCACATCGTGCAAAAAGTCCCAACTCGATATCTAAAGCCCTTCTGGATTTCATATTAAGAGCGTTGTTTTATCCTTCGACCAGTAGCGAACTTTTAAACCGGAAGTGCGAACCCTATCATTTTTCGGCGGTACATAACACATATAAATGCGCAAATAATGAAAAAAGTCCGAACTCGATATCTCAAGCCGTTTCGGAGGAGATACTGGAACAACAATAAAACAGATAAAGAGCGTTATTTCCAAAGGTCAAGGTCAGACGAAATTCCCTAATTTACATCGACTTCGTATACCACAAGGCTATGCAGGTACCAAATTTCAAATCAATCGGTCAAGCTATTTCGACGATATAAGAGTTCAAACATCGATTTTGCAAGTTACTTTTGTGTCGCGAAAAACACCCAAATATCAACAAAATGGCGATAACTCCGAAGGTCAAGGTCGGACGAAATTCTCAATAGGCCATTTAGCGAGATCTTCCAAGGTTTTATACTGAATAAAAAAAACGCAAGTGAATCGGATCAGCCGTTCTCGAGATTAAGGGGTGTTATTGGAATAATAAGAAAAAAATAAAATAAAAAAAATAATAATAACTAGAATGAAACTGTAATTGCACAGCAATTTCGATACTTCCATGTTCACCAATGACTGAAATTGTGTCACCTGATAGAGCGTCCATATTAGTATGGAGATACTGTAGCTCATAGTTTTTCAAGCTCAAGGTCATACAAAATTCCATATTAGTGCATCGACTGGGTATGTTCAATGGCTATGCAGGTACGCAAAAGTCCCAACTCAATATATCAAGCCATTCTGGATTTCGTATAAACAGCGTTCTTTTATTATTCGACCATAGTCAACTTGTAAACCGGGAGTGCGACCCCTATCATGTTTCGTTGGTTCATAACAGATGTGCATGCGCAAATAATGAAAAAAGTCGGAACCCGATATTTCAAGCCGTTTAGGAGGAGATACGTTAACAACAATAAAACAGATAAAGAGCGTTGTTTCCAAAGGTCAAGGTCAGACGAAATTCCTTATTTGTGCATCGACTGCGTATGCTCAATGGCTATGCAGGCACAAGCCGTTTCGACGGTATAAGAAATCAAACATCGATTTTCCAATTTTGCAAGTCATTTTAGGGGTCCGAAAACCCCATAAAAATCAGGGTTTTAAGCAGCCATAACTCGAGAAGTTTATGTCCGATTTTAAAAATCTGAGTGGAATAGTGATCAGCCTCACCTAATGGTGATGAACACCAAATTTCATCAAAATCTGCGCTAAAATAGTTTTGAGATACATACCCACACGCCCGTTCCCCCGAATCGGAAGTGGAATCCGTTAACTATATATATCATTAGAGAGCGCAGAGTTTGCTGCACATGATACAAAAAGTCCCAACTCAATATCTCAAGCCGTTCTAGATTACCTATAAAGAGCGTTGTTTTATCCTTCGACCGGTAGCGAACTTTTAAGCCGGAAGTGCGAACCGCGGGCTAACCTGCTAGTCTACTATATAATTTGAGACTTCGGTATATATATATGTGTGTGTGTATATATGTATGTGGGCACTTCATGGAATCCAAAACGCGTGTACAGATTGAGCTCAAATTTCGTATATAAGTGTAAAATCCCACCGACACGACCGTGGTCGCGTTTTGGAGAAGCTCAGAGCACCCGTTCTCCAATCTCTGTCACAAAAACGGCACTGCGGTGGTTAAGACATCAACGATCTTTATATTGACCTTATACGGAGGTGTTAACAATCAACGCTCTTTATTGCAATGGACGTGGCTAAACGACTGACCCCATGCGTCCGAAATACGGATGCGGATTCCAATGGACGTGGCTAAACGACTGACCCCATGCGTCCGAAATACGGATGCGGACGAAATGCAATTATCTCGACTATATATTGCAGAGGGATTTCACGACTGTCCGCTCTGAAGTTTAGGACGGGGAGGACGACGCAAACATACTACAAATGCAGACAATGTTATCAAACTATCAACACGAAGATGCACAAGAAAACACATGTGTGCGACGAGTTGTACTGCAAGACTTGTAGAGATTACTTTGATGTCAACCACCAATGTTACATGACACCTGTGCAACCGTCGAGTGAACAATCACCAGCAAATGGCATAGATGTAGATGCAGTGATGGAAACTCAACTATATATTTTCTTAGACCTGGAGTGTACGGAGGATGATATGGTCCAATGTCAAGATGGATATACGCCAGGCACGACTGACAAATGTGTGAATTGTTCTAAGTTACGATATGGAACATATGAGCACCGACCCAATTTATGTATAGCCCATAAGGTTTGTTGCAAATGTGCCAATGTGGATTTAAAACCAGACAGCATGTGTGACAATTGTGGTAAAAATGAGATGGTATTTAGAGGAGCTACCACTACCAATGATTTCTGCAAATGGTTGTTTTCCGAAGAACACAACAGTACTGTGTCATAACTTCAAGGGATATGACTCATTTCCAATACTTAACTATCTCTACCAGAATGCAGTGCTACCGAAAGTCATACCCAATGGTTCAAAGAATATGTCTGTGGAGGTTCCAGCATGCAAAATCCGGATTGACTCGCTTAACTTTATTCCGTCGGCTCTCGGTAACTTACCAAAAATGTTTGGTATTAAAGAGTTGAGAAAGGGGTACTTTCCTCATCTGTACAACAAGAAGGGGACCCAGGACAATGTACTCAATAACCTCCCAGACATGAAATACTATAATCCGGATGCCATGAAAGAGAGTGATAGGACATGTTTCTTAAAATGGTATGATGACCACAAGAGGGACTCATTCAATTTGCAAGATGAATTGCTGACCTACTGCATATCTGATGTGGACATATTGCGTCGCTGTTGTTTGAAATTCAGAACAATGTTTATGAGTATGACACAATCGAATACATGGGATATCGGCATAGATCCATTCGAATTATGTATTACTATTGCATCAGCGTGTAATTTTGTATATAGGACCATGTTTTTGGAAGAAGAAACCATAGGCACCATTCCAGCGCATGGATATCGCCCGATGGAAAACATTCTGTAATGGCTATGCAATGGATCAAATATATCCAAATGTCAGAAGGCCGCCATGTACTACATGTCCGTAATGGAGGGGAGAAGAAGATTGGTCCATATGCGGTGGATGGATACTATGAGACGAAACATGGAGAGACGGTTGTGCTAGAATTCCATGGCTGCTTCTGGAATTGTCAAAATACTGGGGTACACTGGGGTAAAATAATCGAGTGGTACCTGCTTAAAACACCTGGGCGGTATTCACCAACTGAGATTATTTTATAAACCAGGTAGTTTATTTGATAACGGATGAATGCTAATGCCTACGCCACACTCATTCATTGTGGCTGGCTTTCAACAATCACAATCGTACTTGGACCCCGTTTACATGCGCGCAATGAATTTATTATGAACACGATTTCATATATGTTTACGCATCAATCGTTCGAATATTAGCGTGGAACTGAACTCGGAATGTGCACATAGTCCCGTCGATATAGACATGTATGTTCGCGCTGATATGTCCGAGTTAGTACAACCATGGCAATGGACGGATTTGTAAATAAATCGCAATCACTCTGAACCAATTGTGGCGACTGTAGTCGCCTAAACGCTATACGCATACATGAGTTTTGCCGATTTTTGCGTTTATCAGTATGTTCCTGTTAATTTTAATTTCGACAATGGTGGGGTTACGCCGTTACTGATACCAAGAATGAGCACATTATAATCAACGATATTGAGAGGTTCAGCATTAACCGTTAGAGCTGGTATTGCGACAAACAACTCCAATTACCACACCACATGATCCGAGGGTCGGGGTGGCATTATATACAAATACGGAAAAACTAAAATTACAGCAATAGTAATTGATTGCGGTAAATATATATCTGTTTCCCCCGTTTTGTATTAAATTGATATCAATAAAATAAAATCAGAAAATGTATTTGATTATACCCCCACCATGAGAAATTCCATGATAACAATGGTATAAATGAAACAAAACAAAATTTTATGAAGAGGAGAGTGTACGAAATATCCTACAAGATGTGAAAAAGTCGAAATAAACTTTTAACTCCGATACCAAATGTTTCACTTAAACGATAATCATTCACAATTATGGCTTTGGGCATGCGCGGCGCGGGAACCGGAAGTGAAAAATTTTCTCCGTTTTTGCGATCGTTTAATTCTCTAAATTCAACTATTTTGACAATGGATCGGAAATTATTTTTCGTAAATGTTAAATTACTGGTCACGAACACTATTTCTAGCACACGAAAGTTAGGGCTATAGGACCTAGGACACAGAGTGACAATTAAATCGCGTCACATCACATATCTTCGTGCTAGACCGGCGACGACCAATTTTTGCCAACGGAACTAGTCACTGATGTCAGCCGAGGGGAAAATAAAAAAGAACTTGTTAGCACAACGTCAGTTCCCAAGAAGCTCATACAGATATTAACCTGTCCTCATCTCTGACAGTAACGGAAAATACTTGTAAAAACAAGCCACACACAGTTTTGACCTGAACATCACAAGAAACTGGTACTGCAAAGGCGGAAGAAAACATCAGACTGTGTAAAATGGCTAAATGACAATGCCAAGACAGTCACGCTAAGATATGGTAAAACGTGGTTCTACCTATGGACTGGCACCTGTGAATTAACAACAAAGAACGGAAAGTACATCTCCCTCCGCTCAGAAGACGATGAAAGTGTATATGAAATAGTGCGTCATATGAAAGAGGCCATCACAGTCATACAAGAAAAAGGAAGAAATAAGATAACATTTCTGAAAACTCCCATCTACTCGATTGTGGAGCACAACCGATACTACGGAAACAAGGATCCGAGTACTTTTCAGCACCAGGACGACACACTGCGCGACCAAATCTTTAAACTCAATGGGCGCATCAGACAACTGAACAACACACCTTGTGTCACATCACCATCATTTACTCCAGACCTCAGCGAAAGGAAGAAGGTACGGAAAGGTGACAACCATCAACCAGCTACAATCAAGAGGTACGACTGCAACCTCTACAAAGACGGCCTTCATCCTAAACCACTTCTAGCAAGGTACTAGCTTCAAAGAATCACAGAGAACTTCTGGTAGAAGGTACGTGGCTATCTTAGTGTATAGCCCTGTCAATAGCAAGGGTTTCCTGGCTATACTGTCAGAGCTCAAACACCATGAATACCACTTCCTTCATAAACACCATCCAGACAACATCCTCTCTCAACTAAAACGGGTACTTTAGTGTATGTCCCCTTGCAGTAGCAAGGGCTTCCTGGTTATACTGTCGGGGCTCAAACGCCATTTGTACGCCATCCAGCAACATCTTCCAGACAACTTCATCGACCAGCACGGCTATCTTAGTGTATACCCCCTACAAGTAGCAAGGGTTTCCTGGCTATACTATTAGGGTCCAGACAACATGTACCGGTATACCACCTCCATCAACAACATCTTTTAAAAAGCATTCTCCCTCCGCATTATCGCAACAACAGTAAAACACTGGCAACAACCAAAATCCTGGAACAAAGCGTACCATCGGAATGCCGAGACAAGAAGGTCCAGACAGAACTAGCTCAAACTATGAGTGAGCGACATCTTACTAAAGAACACCGAGAGCCAACCAGAGAAAGGAACATGCTCGATCTGGTATTCGTCACCAATCCTACACTTGTAAAATCATCATCAAGTGTGCCAGGGATATCAGATCACGAAATGGTGGTAATAGACATCGAACTGAAGCCACATCACACTCTACAAGAAAGCAGATTGGGCGACATTAAAACTCGAAGCAACTCTCATTTCAGGAAAGATCTACCATGAAAAATACCAAGGTGCTAGCATCAATGACCGATGGAACATCCTGAAAGACGACATAAAAACATCCATGGACAAGAACATACCATCAAAGATAGTCAAACATCAGAGCAGGCCACCATGGCTCAGAGACAAATGGAAGGGAATGATTAGAAAACGAGCCAAAATGTACAAAAGAGCTAGAAAAACCAACAAGTGGTCCAAATACAAAGAATTTCAAAAAGAATGCAGGAGATCACTCAGACAAGCAGAATGGGAGTACACAAAAACCAACCTATCCGAAGCATTAGCAAAAAACGACTCCAAACCTTTCTGGCGCTACAACACCAAACATATCACCAACGATATCCAACCACTGACGATAGACCGAAATGGTGTCACCAAACTACTCCGACAGGTCAACCCATCAAAAGCCTCAGGACCAGATGACATCCCCAACCGAGTCCTAAAGGAGTGTGCAGAAGAGTTAAGCCCAGCATTGACAACCATCTACCAACTATCCATCGACACTGGGACATTACCAGATGACTGGAGAAACGCCAACGTCTCTTGCATATTTAAACAAGACAGTCAATGACTGTGGGATCGCTCACCAGACTGCAAAGACTGATAAGACTGGAACTCTGGAGACCAAAACTGAGCACTTTTCATAATCACTTTAAAAGAAGTAGATTTAAACAGGATATGTCGCTAGAGAGACTTCAAGTATGTAGCTTGGTAAAAAACCACCTTGAAATTGCCAACTGTACACTACTGATCACCCCCCCCCCCCTCCTCCAGCTCAACAAGTCCCCTCCCGACCGGGATCCAGACTCCCAAGTCTTAGGTTGGAATTTCACAACCGACACCTCAAACTTTCTCAATTATTGGAAATTTCCAATCTCACAAGCGCCTTTTTCTAAAACCATTTAGACATGTTTGAAGCCCAATTATCCATGGACCCAAAACACAATACATGTATGTCAGACCAATCAGTCAGGTGGTTCCAATGTAGATGTTTTAATGAATTTGGTATTTCTATGATTTTATTGGACACAAAAGTGTTAACTCCCCATAGACTACCATTTCTTGACAGGTTGACCTCATTTTAACAAATCTGTATCTCAGTCACGAAAGGATCTTCCTGATTCCTCCATACTATATGTAAGCTAAATAGTCTAAAATCCCTTGAGAAGACATTTTAAGAATTACTATAGAGACATATAGTTATGTCCCGGGTCCCACCCTTTTAACCTGGTGACCCCATCTGAATAAATATGAATCCCAGACACCAAAGAACCCTTCATACATATCATAAATATCAGTCAAATAGACCTGATGGTCCTTGTGAGGGAAGCATATTAAGAGGGAAACTGTCCTTCGCTTGGCCCCTATTTGACCAGGTGACCCCATTAAAAAAATCTGAATTGCAGTCAAGGAAGAACATTCCATTCTATATAAGCCAACTAGTTCTTGAAAACATATTTGAAGAATTACTATGTAGTGAAATAGTTAAGTCTCTTGCTCTGCCCTTATTTGACTTTGTGATCCCATTTTCACAAATCTGATAAGGATAAAAATTAAGTCCCCCAGTTGAAGTTGGTGATATTCACCCATTGGGCACCTCATTTATGAATTTTATCTTCTGCAAATTAGGGGATATAGAAACTTCCTAGAAGGGAAATTTAACTAACAACAATGTAAATTTGATACTATAGATACTTCCCAGAAGATGAGGCCTAAGCAGAATGAGGTCGTCAGAGGGTGAATTTGGTGATGCTAGCCTGCTGTGCCGGATAGCATCACATAAAGCCTGTCTGTTCCTACATTGTGTATGCCTGGCCCCAAGCAACACAATGTATTATACAACAAGCCTTGAAATAGTGTGATAGTGTGTCTGTCATTTGCAGAGTGAGGTCCCCAGAGGGTGAATTTAGTGACGCTAAATTCAGCCTCTGGTGACCTCATTCTGATAAAGTCCTCAACTGCTATGGAAGACCTAGAATAAAATTGAATTTCCCCAGTTGAAGTTGGTGATGTTCACCCATTGGGCCCCTCAATTGTGAATTTTATCTTCTGCAAATTAGGGGATATAGATACTTCCCAGAAGATGAGGCCTAAGCAGAATGAGGTCCCCAAATGGTGAATTTGGTGATGCTAGCCTTGAATCAAGCTTTGAAATAGTCTGTCTGTTATTTGCAGAATGAGGTACCCAGAGGGTGAATTTAGTGAGGCTATCCTGCACAGCGGGCTAGTATCACTAAATTCACCCTCTGGGGACCTCATTCTGATAAGGCCCTCAACTGCTATGGAAGACCTAGAATAAGATTGAAGTTCCCCAGTTGAAATTGGTGATGTTCACCCATTGGGCACCTCAATCATGAATTTTATCTTCTGCAAATTAAGGGATACAGAAACTTCCTAGAAGGGAAATTTAACTAACAACAATGTAAATTTGATACTATAGATACTTCCCAGAAGATGAGGCCTAAGCAGAATGAGATCTTGAGACTCTAGATACTTCCCAGAAGATGAGGCCTAAGCGGAATAAGGTTCTCAGAGGGTGTGTTTGGTTATGCTAGCCTGCTGTGTAGGATAGCGTCACTAAATTCACCCTCTGGGAACCTCATTCTACAAATGCCAGGCACTCTTTGAGAAAATGAAATTAATCTGATTGTAATGACCACTGAGTGATAATATAAACAACAAGGGTGCTTCATTGATAACACCATTAATCTCATTTAAATTATGGATGACATGAATACACTCCCTGGGGACTCTGTCTAAGGCTGCAGAAGCTCTCTTTATCTCTCTATCTGCCTTGCCATGTGTCATGTCTATCAGTTCATAGGAGAGTTGCCTTGTAATGGGAATTTAAATAAATATACTTTATTTACCTGTGAGTTAGGATATGAGATAGGGTGGAATGCTGTTGGTTGGGGTGGGGTTCTGGGTCATGTGGGGGGTGATATTTTTTGTTTGTATGTTAAATTGATCAAGGAGTTCCTGAATTTTTTATTATTTTTTGGGGAATTATGGCCCTGGCTCCACCACTATTTGACCCAGTGACCCCATTTGAACAAATCTGAACCCCAGTCATTCAATGACCCCACATACCAAATATAAACTAAATCGGCTTAATGGTTATTGACAAGAAGTCGTTATAAGAATTACCAAGGAGGAATATAGTTATGGCCCTGGTTTCGCAACTGTTTGACACAGTGACCTCATTTGAACAAATATTAATGACAGTCACCTAGGGAACATCCACCCCAAATATGATCAAAATGCAAAAATGTAATTTTTTGGTTTTTAGAGTTATGTCCTGGCTCTGCCGCTGATTGACCCAGTGACCCAATTTTAACAAATCTGATTCCCAGTCACCCAAGGTCCATCAGTACCAAATATAAGCTAATTCGGCCCAATATGTTTGTAGAAGAAGTCATTGTAAGAATTACTATGAGTTATGGCCCTGGTTTCTCAACTAATTGACCGGGTGACCTCATTTGAGCAAATCTGAACGCCAGTCACCCAAGGACCCTCCATACCAAATATTAGCTAAATCGGCACAATGGTTATGGACAAGAAGTTGTTGTAAGAAATACTGTGGAGGAATAGAATTATGGCCCTGGTTTCGCAACTATTTGACCCAGTGACCTCATTTGAACAAATCTGAATGAGAGTCACCTAGGGAACATCCACACCAAATATGAACCAATTTGGTATGATGGTTTCAGAGGAGAAGATGTTTTTAAAAAAAGTTGATGGACGGACAGACAGACGGACAGACGGACGGACGGACGGACGAGGAGTAATGACTATAGCTCCACCGGAGACTTCGTCTCAGGTGAGCTAAAAAGGAGATAAACACACAGCAGCAAACTATAGGCCGGTGTCTCTAACATCAGTAGCCAGCAAACGATTGGCGCATATAATATGCAGGCATATGCTCAACCACCTAGATAAACAAAAAGTCCTCACACACCTGAACCATGGATTTAGAGTCGGACAGACGGACACTCCTGCGAAACTCAGATGTTAACAACAACCAACGACCTGCTAAAATCATTCGACTCCGACATACAAACAGACCTTATAATATTAGATTTCTCAAAGGCTTTCGACACCGTCCCACACAAGAAACTCCTATACAAACTGGACCTATATGGCATCCGAGGACATATCCACGACTGTCTGACATCATTCCTACAACAGAAAGGAAGATGAGAGTGATTTTGGAAGGGAGCAAATCACGAGAGGTCAACGTCGACTCGGGAGTACCACAGGGGTCTATTCTTGGGCCTTTACTATTATGCCATATAAATGATCTACCAGACTGTGTGACATCAAAGTACGTCTATTCGCCGACGACTGTCTTCTCTATAGAAAAATCCGTACCATCAATTACCAACTAGAACTACAGAGAGACTTAAGGAAACTGGAGATATGGACAGAGAATTGGGGCATGCAGTTCAATCCAAAAAAAAAATGCTATGCAATGCACATACAAAATAACATCTCCAAAATATACACGCTGGGAAATGAAATCCTCGGACAGGTTGAAGACAATCCCTACCTAGGCCTGTAAATATCAAGCTACCTTAAGTGGACAAAACACATCAACAACATCTCAAAAAAGGCAAACTCCACCATTGGCTTCTTGCCACACAAATTAAATCCGTACAGCACACATAACACTGATCAGATCATGCATGCACTACGGACCCATACCACAGAAAAACATCAACGTCCTCGAAAAGATCCAACGGAAAGCAGCCAGATTCATAACAAATGACTATAGGTCTAGAGAGGAAGGGGATATGACAAACGTGCTACAAGACCTAGCACTTACACCTCTTTTAGACCGACGAAAAACCCAGAGACTGAGCTACCTATTTAAAGTAGCAGGAGGTCATATACCAGCGCTTCCACCAGACGACTTCCTGAAGGGAACCACACCAAAGAGGAAAATCAAGGCAAAAACTTTCACCGATCACCAAACCAACAACATTGTGGAGAGGCGAATTATCAACAGCGATCGGTGCTTTGAAATCCCAGACTCAACGCGTGACCAGTACAAACGCTTCTTCTTTGTGAAAACAGTCGTGGAGTGGAACCACCTAGACCAATAGACTGTTTCCTCATCATCAGAGGATTTCACAGCTGCACTAGCAAAAACAGCAGCTGTCGACAGCGCTGTGCATTAAACAACTGACCGTGTCCGTCCTATTGTGCCAGAATTGGACATTTGGACGTATCCATTCAGATTCAGATTCAGAGTATGCCATGGTGTATATCGGAGATCACGGAAACGGTACTCACAAATCACCATCCATCATGATATTGAGTCATCACCAATATTCGCATCACATGTAATATTATATTTACCTGGTCTTGGTTAAAGGTGTGTGTATATAAATTGTTGGGAGAGGGGCTACATTACGGTGATATAACTTGTGTCTCAATCCCTTGTAACTTTTGTTGGAATAAACATGTTTAAACCAACAGGAAGGTGGCTACGCTGCCTGCTTGGGTGGTTGGCGTTCTCCTTTGAATTTCTAACTGCACCCTCTTAAGACAGAGAGACACTGTACCAAGTAACCAAGTCCATGACGTTCCACTTACACCCCGGATTGTTATTATCCAACTGATACAGAACATGTTCAGCTGTTGGAAATTGCTTTACTAACACAGTTTAAGGATAACAATGTTCATGAAGGGCAGTTTAATTAGTGCAAATATTTGACCATATTTGACTTTTGATTAGAAACCAATTATCAGATCAAACACTGGCTGTAGAAACTCACAATTAGAATCATTTCAACCTATATTTTGTCATTGTAGAAATTGTTTACCACAGTTGAGATGGTAAAGCGCCCCACACCTGTCGCCACATCCATGTATACATATGCATTTTCAAAAGAACAAATATACATTAGCAATAAATTATTTGCACCACGACTCCAATGGCATAACGATAACGTTAGTTACCACTTTCTCAATAATATGAAAAAGTTTGATACCCAATACTTGATTTGGCAACTACGATTAAATTTCTTAGTTCAAGGCGTTCATATAAAGGTTTTCTGAAAAATTTAAAGGGACACTTTGATTATTGCGACATAACTAAGATGCGGGCCCCGTTGGTTCAGAGTGCCCGGATGAACATAATTAATGGAGTGTGCTTATCGGTTACAAGCAACTAATTATATAGAGTTACGCTTCTTGAATTTGTCAGCATAAAAAACAATCTGGCTGCTGATTGGTTGATTATCATTGAGAGAAATATCCCTGATCGGGAACAGAAAATCCTAGCCTACGTAAATATGGCGATCGTGTATGTTTAGATGTCCAGGAAGAGTCTGGTGGTATTCAGAAGTTACGGAAGGGGTCTGAGTATTTTTATGTTGCTGATTTTTGTGCAGTAAATGGGGTAGTTGTGGAAATGCAAGATTATTGTTTGAAAACAATACCGAAAAGGGCTCGTTTGTTGTCACGGACTGGTGCAGCGGATGACGTTCTAAGGGAAAATTGACCACTTGAAGTTCAAATAGGCTTAACCCATGGCCGGTGGGACTTTTAGTTAACAGTGTCGCCTATGGAAAATAATTAGTTGTGTGTAACCTATAGGCAGAAAATTCACATTTTTCAAATATCGTTCAGGGCAGCGAATTTAGAAGCACTGATAAACAAAGACTGTCTCGTTTTGTTGAGCTATGGTATTTTTACGCCCTACCGAATCATTTTCAGATTATGCGAGACATTTATTAACCCTCTGTCGTCGGAACTTCAACTTTTTCTGGAGGCGAAATTTTATGAAAATCATCAATTTTGTGCATATGGGTGGACCTTTAATGTTCAAATAACACAATCGAGGTGGTGGAAGTTTCTCTAATGGGAATTCGACTCAAACTCCTAAAAAGTACTGAAATTTAAAGGGACACCCGCCTATCATTGAACCAAATCATCGTCGGATTGTGAAATTTTGAGGGGGGGGGGGGGGTCTATTTCAAATCCAATTAAACATTGTAATGTAAAAAATCAGATAAATTCCTTAAAGCGTATGGTAGAGATACGTAACTAGTTTTCAAAAGTTATACGTATGCCTTTCTATCGTGTGCGTTATGCACGCGAGTTGGATTTTACAAATTAAATTATGATGAAAAACCCTGAATTTTGGGTGTGGTCACATTTGTGGTCATAATATTCCCATTAGTGAGTGGATGGACATGGGGCATGCGACACCGTGTAGTATATATGTATATGACAAGCATGACATGAGACATTGGTATCTTATCTACTAAACTGTGCTTCCAGAGCTATCAGGATTCTATAATCAGTGTTATTTCTTACCCCCAAAAATTGGTTAATTTTAAAACGGGGCATGTGGGTTAAAAGACCGCTGGTAGATAATAGAATGTCCAATGACTCCCATATTACTATTGTATCACAGTAAAGCTTTTCTTGTAAAATTGGCGCGGTTTACACGACCAAAGTCTGATTTTCGTTACACTTATAGGTTACAAGCAACTAATTATATAGAGTTACGCTTATTGAATTTGTGTAGGGAAACTCGAGTCAGCATAAAAAAAAATCTGGCTGCTGATTGGTTGATTATCATTGAGAGAAATATCCCTAATCGGGAACAGAAAATCCTAGCCTACGTAAATATGGCGATCGTGTATGTTTAGATGTCCAGGAAGAGTCTGGTGGTATTCAGAAGTTACGGAAGGGGTCTGGGTATTTTTATGCTGCTGATTTTTGTGCAGTAAATGGGGTAGTTGTGGAAATGCAAGATTATTGTTTGAAAACAATACCGAAAAAGGCGCGTTTGTTGTCACGGACTGGTGCAGCGGATGAGGTTCTAAGGGAAAATTGACCACTTGAAGTTCAAATAGGCTTAACCCATGGCCGGCGGGACTTTTAGTTAACACTGTCGCCTATGGAAAATAATTAGTTGTGTGTAACCTATCACAGTACGCGCTAACTGCTTGGCCTCCTATCGCATGCAGGTACCGGAGTATATACGGTGTATAGGTTACACTGGTGTAAATACTATAGGCAGCTCCCCCTGCGGTTGCGGGAGGAGTATAGAGTTTCACAGTTAAAACACTCTGGGCTGTGATTGGTTGCATGAATTAAATGTAAACTGTTGACAAAAATTCAAGGAATCATTCTCCCACAAACTTCATTTGCCAAGAGGCCCATTCATTAAAGGTGAAGTCTGTTGTGGCTGTTTAGAAATTTTAAGTGTGATTGAAAAAATGACAATATTTTTTTAGTGCGGAACTGACCCTAGTCATGAAAAAACGAAAATTTGAAGTGGATTCCCTGCTAGACGGTGTTGATTTTTTTATTGGGAAAGTTTCCACAGATGTCAAGCTCACATAATCCGAAGGCAGTTTGAACAGTTTCCATTTGACCTCTGATGCAGATCAACAAACGTTAACATTGAAGCCTATGGGAAATATTTACACCAGTGTAACCTAAAGGGAAAAAATAGCTTTTTATCATTTTTGATTCCTGGGAGTCACTTTAAAGCATTTTAATGCATTTTACAGAGCCTGGTCTTTCAGTCCAATGAATATCTCATGCTTGGTGTGGCTATTCTTGCTGCTGATGTCTTCTTTCACTTACATCAGCCAAAAAAATAGTAAGATTTTTCATAAAAAATGCCAATTTTTCAAGGTATTTTCAAAAAAATTCAAGGTGGTAATAGTCACATGATAATGCAAATGACCCATAACATGAGCATGTCAACGACACATATATCAATTGTTATAAGAACCTAATCTAACAAGTATTTTGGATTTTATAGCCAGTGATATACAGATATATATCATAAAAGTGTGTCATTTCCACTGGTGGGTATGGTCATTTGAAGGTTAATAGCACTAAAACTTGGACACATTTAAGAAAATGCTTCAGCAATTCAAAGAGAGCATATCTTTATTCAACTAATTCAATATACACCCACATCCAGTTATCTTGGATCACCCTTGCAGACCTGAAAATGTCATATTTTATTCTTCAATGTGCTGATAAAGTCATGCGCTTGATGCTCAGCTGATCAGATCTGGACTCAATGACCTCACATCACCAGAAGTTCTCTCATGGAAAGAATATTGTACAGTCTTCCATAGCTGATCCAAGTTTGCAACACCAGACCCCTAAAACTGAGTGAAAATGGGGCCTGAACATGACTGGTGGTGGAAAATTGTGCCTTTTTGATGAATAATTTGTTAAAGGGGGTGGGGTTAAATTGTGTGTGATAAATAAAGAACCATAGGGGTGATATTGTTTTTGAACACATTTTTTCCATTGATGGGCAATTCTGAAGAAATGTAGGGAGTTACAATTATTCCGCGAAAAAGCGGGCTATCGCTTTAGGTTACACTGGTGTAAATACTATAGGCAGCTCCCCCTGCGGTTGCGGGAGGAGTATAGAGTTTCACAGTTAAAACACTCTGGGCTGTGATTGGTTGCATGAATTAAATGTAAACTGTTGACAAAAATTCAAGGAATCATTCTCCCACAAACTTCATTTGCCAAGAGGCCCATTCATTAAAGGTGAAGTCTGTTGTGGCTGTTTAGAAATTTTAAGTGTGATTGAAAAAATGACAATATTTTTTTAGTGCGGAACTGACCCTAGTCATGAAAAAACGAAAATTTGAAGTGGATTCCCTGCTAGACGGTGTTGATTTTTTTATTGGGAAAGTTTCCACAGATGTCAAGCTCACATAATCCGAAGGCAGTTTGAACAGTTTCCATTTGACCTCTGATGCAGATCAACAAACGTTAACATTGAAGCCTATGGGAAATATTTACACCAGTGTAACCTAAAGGGAAAAAATTGCTTTTTATCATTTTTGATTCCTGGGAGTCACTTTAAAGCATTTTAATGCATTTTACAGAGCCTGGTCTTTCAGTCCAATGAATATCTCATGCTTGGTGTGGCTATTCTTGCTGCTGGTGTCTTCTTTCACTTACATCAGCCAAAAAAATAGTAAGATTTTTCATAAAAAATGCCAATTTTTCAAGGTATTTTCAAAATAATTCAAGGTGGTAATAGTCACATGATAATGCAAATGACCCATAACATGAGCATGTCAACGACACATATATCAATTGTTATAAGAACCTAATCTAACAAGTATTTTGGATTTTATAGCCAGTGATATACAGATATATATCATAAAAGTGTGTCATTTCCACTGGTGGGTATGGTCATTTGAAGGTTAATAGCACTAAAACTTGGACACATTTAAGAAAATGCTTCAGCAATTCAAAGAGAGCATATCTTTATTCAACTAATTCAATATACACCCACATCCAGTTATCTTGGATCACCCTTGCAGACCTGAAAATGTCATATTTTATTCTTCAATGTGCTGATAAAGTCATGCGCTTGATGCTCAGCTGATCAGATCTGGACTCAATGACCTCACATCACCAGAAGTTCTCTCATGGAAAGAATATTGTACAGTCTTCCATAGCTGATCCAAGTTTGCAACACCAGACCCCTAAAACTGAGTGAAAATGGGGCCTGAACATGACTGGTGGTGGAAAATTGTGCCTTTTTGATGAATAATTTGTTAAAGGGGGTGGGGTTAAATTGTGTGTGATAAATAAAGAACCATAGGGGTGATATTGTTTTTGAACACATTTTTTCCATTGATGGGCAATTCTGAAGAAATGTAGGGAGTTACAATTATTCCGCGAAAAAGCGGGCTATCGCTTTAGGTTACACTGGTGTAAATACTATAGGCAGCTCCCCCTGCGGTTGCGGGAGGAGTATAGAGTTTCACAGTTAAAACACTCTGGGCTGTGATTGGTTGCATGAATTAAATGTAAACTGTTGACAAAAATTCAAGGAATCATTCTCCCACAAACTTCATTTGCCAAGAGGCCCATTCATTAAAGGTGAAGTCTGTTGTGGCTGTTTAGAAATTTTAAGTGTGATTGAAAAAATGACAATATTTTTTTAGTGCGGAACTGACCCTAGTCATGAAAAAACGAAAATTTGAAGGGGATTCCCTGCTAGACGGTGTTGATTTTTTTATTGGGAAAGTTTCCACAGATGTCAAGCTCACATAATCCGAAGGCAGTTTGAACAGTTTCCATTTGACCTCTGATGCAGATCAACAAACGTTAACATTGAAGCCTATGGGAAATATTTACACCAGTGTAACCTATAGCAGTCGCTTTGGGAAGCAGACGAAATTCCTAAACGATGTACATCTGTTAGGAATTTCGTCGGCTTTTCAAAGAGACAGACTATTTAGCCATGCGTTTGTCACAACAGACCTGTTCTTGCGTGCATGCATAATTCGTGTTTTATTGATAGTAATGATGAAAAGAGTAACGACTTGTCTTAATCGAATAATAAAAATGAAGTTAGTTTGCCGTATCGTAATCAGGATGGACTTTATTTTACCTACGGACTGTTCATTCATGAAAGTGCAGCCTATACTCGTATAGTAAAACTCGGAATTATGCTTTCAAGATTCATATCAAGGCGACGTCCAGTCGCGGGATGTTGGCCAGTTTCTGTGCCGAAGCCAGGGGCGTACACTAGCGATGGCGGTGTTGTTGACGGGGATATCACGCGTGCAAATATATACATGTAGTGACATTAGCACTAACCTTTACTAATAAAAATAAATTGAGTTCGTGTGTCTGTCCAGCAAAAGGCGACAAAACGACTGAACCCCTCTGAAAATGTGTACATGGGGTCATAATACCGTGCATGATATGATGTATTATTGATACGTCATATCATGCACGTAATCCGGGAATTAAGGGAGCTAATAATGTTTATAACTTTGGCTATATATAGGCGATCAAACGGACGGGCAGATAATAGAATAGAACTATAACCATCATATTTTGCAATAATCATTACATTGTTTGCATTCTTATCCGAGTCAATGTCCATGATAATAACAGTTGAATACTGCGTAGCCTGATCTTCCACACTCAGTGACTCACAGTGTCAGTCTGTGACCACAGACCAGTCCAGTGTGGGATATTTGGATTGGTCTTCTTCTTCTTCTGTTTATGTGTATTTACCGCAATTTTGCGTATTATCGCACCGTACTCGGAGTCGGAAGTGCACATATTTACAGTGAAGTAGCTATTTGCATGTTGTTTTGGTCTCTATGCTTTCGGATGTTTCATTTTTGGAGTGGAGCAGAAAGAGAGCATGGTCTTGAAGAGCTTCTCGTCTCTGTTGGTGCGTTACTCCACTTTCACAGCATTCCAAAACTGTATTGTCCGAGGGAAGTAGGAAATTGTGTAGACATCTACGCCCGCAAACGTTAGATGGTACTTTTGCTGGTGGCCTCTCGTGTTGGCTGTTGTCTTTCTGATGTAAATGTCTGCTGGAATATCAACGGAGCCATACATTAATCGATGGAACATCACCATGTCTGCTACATGTATGGATCTGCGACTTTCCAGTGATTCCCGTCTCAGCTTCTTCTTTATGGCGTGGATGTCACTCTTCCAGTTGTAGTCATTTGCCACCCACCTAGCTGCCCTGTTTTGTGCTTTCTCCAGATCGTCGATGTTTGCATTTGTATGTGGGTTCCACACGCTTGCTGCATAATCAGTCAATGGTCGTACCATGGCCTTGTAGCATTTGTTTTTCACTTCTGATTTGCAGTTGCCGATGTTACGCCGTAGAAAAGCACAGGTGTTGTTTGCTTTCTTTACCGTTTGGCTGATGTGCGTATTCCATTTTAAGTTGTTGCTGATGGTCACTCCCAGATATTTTGCCGATTCAACTGTTTCAAGCTTGCGGCTATGATGGTGTAGATTGATTGAAGTGGCTTTCTTTTTGTAGTGACCTGCAGAACTTGGCACTTTGTGGGGTGGAAATCCATTTGTCATTTATGTTCCCAGGTTTCTAGTTTTTCAAGATCTTCTTGTAGCTGTACCTTGTCTGTTGCTGATTAAATTTTTCTGTACAACAGACAGTCGTCCCGTCACTTCACATGATATTTTCTGATAATTAAGCGGTATTTCTAACATCCAAATGGGTTAAACAGTCTATATCTAATCCGTTGTGTACACGAAAGAATGAGATACACATTTTCTGCGAATAATGTACGAAACAAGCAGATATGACTGATGAAAAAACAACACATAAAAAACTCGGAAATTCCATACCGGAAGTTCCGCATGCGCAGTGGTTTCGATAATGTGAAATGTGGCAAATACGGACTGTGGAATCACGTACTCTAACTCTGGGAACAATTTATTCCAAATTCCATGCATAAGAAGGTTTAAACATTATCATAACATCTTTGACTTGTTTTAATTTGTTTTCATGAAAAGGAATGATAAATGGCACAATAAACATATCTAGAACGACAAATAAATTCAAATTAGCCATTTCACCCGTCAAACTTCGGTCAGCCAAGCGAGGTACAAAAATGTATGAATCTGAGTACGAAAGTCGGAGTGTTCCTCTATCGTATTGCAATAATCGCCAACCTATTATAAATTTTTAAAAAGCTATGCAGGGGGACAACTCGGAAAAATTCTGATTGTAGCGGAAAAAATCTCATTATAGCCCTTTAATGTGTGCATGTAAACCCCACACTGGTCCAGCTATGAGCGTGGTCAAATATCTTGATTAAATAATTCTATGCCTTGGCGATGTTGTCTCATGCATCGACGGCCACGGAAAGCTTCGCATTGAGCTTCGCCCTGTTAACGCTACCTGGACTATATAAAAACCCAGTTGGTAAATATAACCCTGGGGTATACCCTGGTAGAAACACATGGGGATAACCAAGGTGAAAAACACCATGGTACAGGGTTTTTGTCTCGTTTCAGCTGGGTTAATCCTGGTAAAACCCAAGTTTCAGGGGGTCTTGATGGTTGGTGGAAATCTTGGTAGATGGACACCCGGGTTTTGGCCCCCAAAAAACCGGGTGAAACCTGGGTGGATTTACCAGGTTGAATTTTGATATGGGTATGTACGCCTGTCTGTATAATGTATTCATGTGCAATTGTATTCTAAAATGCTCACGGTATGTTAATTGTGGACTGTGAATATTCTTGATTCCAAACATATATTCGAAAGAGAAAACAACAAATTAGCCACATTCTGAGATATCACACCAGAAAGAGTTTTGCTAGATTGCTAGCTATAATTGAATGTAATGTGGCATATTTCTTCGAGTTAAATTGTTATTTATATTATAATTTAATTAATGCGAGTGCTCCAAATTTATGGAAATTGGAATAGTCAAATCTGTATGTGATGGCAGGCAGAGAAACGCTCTCAAGATTTATTCGTAGAAATCTTCAGCAAAAGTCCAATCACGCTGTTCGCTGAACGTTTTGGCTGAACGTGAATCGAGGAGATAATAGAACAATGGGTCAATAGAATTTACGGCGATTAGACTCGGAATAAAGATGACAAAATTATACAGAAAGCCTAGGTTGCGAATATACACATTCATTACGAAATTGGCCGTTATTAACACAAAACGGTTTGCCATAATTCATTAAATGTAGTTTGTCTTTCTCTGTGGGACTTTTACACATGTGTTTTTGTAATCCAATACGAACTCATTCCCAAAACAGATCATTCACATAGTATTGAGGCAACAAATAAAACATAGCCATCGTTTACAGTATTTCCAGAGAATGCATGGAATCAATAACATGTGTCCATGTAAAATAAATTGGTGAATCGTACAGTGTACACGAAATTCGTGAAATGGTTGCATACCCTGTATATTTATAATTATAAATACTAACACATTCATAAATGTAGGAAGCAATATATTCATTTTGGCTACATTTTTGCATTTGATTTCACGTGCTGTGTATTCTTGCTGAAAGTGATCAAAATGCTACTCTCGTGATAAGTTTTCTTCATGTCCTCATGTCAGTGGCATGGAGAGGTGGCCTTGAGTTGATCCCGAGATCCTCAAGCCTTGTTATTTGAAGAGGGGCGTTGGATGCTAGCATCAGAATGCATGCAATATCTGATTGACACTTCCAACATTCCGCACATAAATATGACAATCGAATGTTCGTTGATTCGATCCTATTATTAGGTAAGGGATAGTGTAACAATTAACTATCTTCATTGTTATCCTTCATACCTTTTTCCTCTCACATCACTGGCTGAAGGTTCGTCACATGGCGGGCCGCAAATCACTTGTTACCCTCGAGGGTAACATTTCGACAGTTGTTGACCGCTCAGCGATTACCAGTAAACATAGATCTACGAAGAACTCAACGTGCAGAGATTCCCTCACAGCTTTCGGATAATTTCCGAAAACACTCATTTTATAAACCCTACTGTTTGCTAATTTGGATAATAGTTTATTTTAATTTGCAATTAAAGTATGCTATGTAGTATGTATAAATGGTGTTACCACGGACATAAATATGTTATAAGGTGTAATGTTCCTATTGGACCTTTTTTTATCTACAAATAAATACTGTGGAACAAATAGATAAACTTTATAATGCAGTTGGTATGTACTGCAGACAATTTCACACACGATGTACATACGTTACGAATACGTTTTTGTACTAAGCTCTAAACACTAAGTGATACAGGTAATTCCATTAACAGCACATTAACAGTGCATTAAACCAATTAATGGGAAAATTAATTAAATCTCCATTAGAAAAACATTAAAAAAAGCATTAAAATTGTCCATGAAAGGGACACTTTTAAGATCATGAAAACAAACTTAAAGCTGCCTTAAATATCGCCACATTGGAAATTGAATTAATGGCATCAAAATGTGGTACTGGGTAGTGCATTAAAACAGCCTTAATACTTTTGACAAGGAATTAATGCATATTTAAGTGCATGAATAATGTCATTAAAACACACTTAAATGTTACCATATTAAGGATATATCTTAATGGCATTAAACTATTTTAACAAAGAGCTGCTTAAATTGGATAAAATTTAATGCCATTAAAATGGATCGGGATGGGAAGAATTAATGGCATTAATCAATTTGTTAAGGCTGTGATTTAATGCCATTATAATATTATCTAGAAAAAAATTAATGCAATGAATACTTTCAGTATATATCATGATCAGCTGATCATCATGCAACAAGTTATGAGCTTGGGAGTGTACATATGTGCATGTACATGTATTGATGGTTTCAATACTAGTACTTGATCTATCCTTATTCTTGAGCTAAACTTCCCAGAGCAGGCAGGTAGGTATGTGTTAATGTGGCCTATACTGTCATAAGAAGATCCCAGCCTCAAATTCGAAGGTTAATTTGCCTGTTGAATCTGTCAATAAATTTACCGATCTGGAGACCATGTTTTGCAAATGTCAATATTTGGGACTCTTAGAAAAAATGAATAAAACTTTATTGTGCAAACAAATGCTTTTGAATTCACAGGCTGCATACAAAGAATGGATAACATAATTATACGTGTAATTAACACATGATTAACAAACAAAATAAAGTAGTAAATATATATCATATATGAAGAAGCTTATATTTTTATATGGTTTCCAATCTTGTTGATCTATTGTTGGTATTGGCGACGATCTCTTTCGGTTGTGTACCGGTATATGACTATGGCATGGTTTTGATTCATATTATGACCACTTGTACTGTCACCGGATCCAGTACAAGCGATGACTGGAATTAATTTTCGATTCATTTTTAGTGACGATATTATAATTATGTGGTTAGTATACTTTGCTGCGTGAAAGTTTCCAGAGGATATATACATACATCAGTCCACCGCACGCCTCCCCTATTTTCGGCAGAGCAATGGCCTGGTGCCACCGTGCCAACGATCCATAAACGCAGATGGTCTCCGAGCGACTACAACATCTGGGCTTCCAAAGTCCGAACACTGATATACTTAACCCTTTGATGACCGGAGCAGCATTGATGCGTAGTTATCCCATAGGAAATGTGCAGATATTAATGTTGAACAGGTCGTTTGGTGAACTTATTATGTGAATATTTCCATCGTAGATGAGGCATTTCTATTATTTATGTATTATGCCCATACATAGAGATCGTATTCCATCATGTGACATATGGGAACTTTTTGATGTTCTGTTGGGGAACTTCATATGCGTAAAACATGAACATGTACCTAGACAAACATCTACTGGAACTTGGATTCTGAACTTTCTGAAGCAGCATGTGGATCAGCAATCTGCTAAGGCGGTCAAATGTAATTGAATTTGACATATTGTACCATCATTGTGTCCATGTATAGTAGTAGTAGCTAGTATATATGCAAAGTCGTTTCATTGTATGACTACTAGTAAGTACCGGTACTAAGGCCGATGGGGTCATTGTCACAAAGCTCCGGTCACATTTGTATATAGTCAGCTTTTTAAATCGATCACAAATGTAGCCAGCTTTTCATCGGCGATCACATTCGTAGCCAGCTTTTCTAATCGCATGCTTTATATGGCGCGAAATATGACGTCATCGCGTTCGTGACTAAAATGTCGACATCATGCTCCAAAACTGACTTTGTTTATCAACTTACATTGGAATATAATTCGAGCATTCTAACGAAATTGATCGGAAACCTCAGGTTATTAGATGAACTATTAAATATCAATTTTAAAGTCAAGATGTTTTTCATCCACCAACTCAGAAAAATTTGATTATAACCTAATCGTGTTCACCGATGCTCGCATGAATATGAAAAGCTGGCTACAAATGTGATCACCATAGAAAAGCTGGGTACATTTGTGATCGATTTAAAAATCTGGCCACGATTGTGAGCAATGCCTTGTGACAATGACCCCATGATCCATCAGCAGTACTAAGTTGAACTTGACACAGGATTTGTAACATGAACAATTTTAAAAGAATGTTCCTTCAAGTTTATGACCTTAATCTTCACCAAGTTCCATGTCTTAATTCTGTGCATTATCTCTGGGGGAAATCAATTCAACTTATTCAAGGGCAGTCACCTGCACTCCAGACAGTGTCAGTACTGTTACCTGCACTGCATGGCATCGCCATCAGAACTTCTGCAGTACGAAAACGACTTATGTCGGCTTGGGCTGGCCTAGATCCTAATATACTTGAATGTATATGGAATATCACTGGCATTTCATGGTTGATCAACTGAATCCGAATTACATGGTCATTGAATTTTCCTATCCAGTCTCCATTGTTCATCCCATTCAAAATCGGCGAGCTCGCCGGTTTCCGTGTCAAGTTACCATTTCACTTCGAAGTTTGACTTGAAATTTGGATGTATTGTAAACAGTACTATTGCCTTCACATAATAATGATCAAGAATGATTACGGTATTCCAATTTTATAGTTTTACGATGTGCATACACAGTCATAATAATCATATTCCATATAAGTATATTCCTCAATGTTCCCTCAAGTTGAACAGATCCACTGATTGCTTGCGGTGGTTTAACAATTTAAAACATAGTCCGCGCAAATTTCGCCTGTTTGAAAAAGCGGCTTGCAGAAAGAAACGGATCGTTGAGGTTGTTTTATGGGTATTTTGCTTCATCAGGATTATTTCTACACAAAGTATATACAAACAATGATTTATTTGGCATTATATTAATAACTGATATATCTAAAACGTCGCACATTTTGTATGACTCAATTCCATATTCCAGTTCCTGTTTCACTTTTCAATTTTATAACTTTCGATTTCAAAGGGCACATCCACCCACGATATATTTGTTTTGTTTTCATGATTATAATCACAGGATCGCGACAATAAAGCTATTCGACAAAAGAACTGATAAAGCCAGATGGGGTATTGAACCTTTTAAAAACATTATTTGGAATTGTGTTGTTCATAAATTGCATAATCCATCGCTTGTTTGATCGGAATTAAAAATAATCAGCCCCCGAAATTAGGAAAAATGTCCCCACGGCAAATTTAATCAAGCTGTAATATAGATATCACATGTTACCACGGTGTTTCACACAACATTTCTTTATTTTGCTGTGGATTATTTTGAAATTAATGATGCAAATTATCAAACCCAAACTTTAAACAAATATATGGTGAAAAATAATTTGAAATATTCCAAGTTTAGAAGGAGGGTTCATGGCTAAAATAAAAACACTCGGCCAAGGATTGATGCCTTAATTAATTTACTGTTTCAAATTATCAAATCCAAACTTTAAATAAATTTTTAGTGAAAAACAAAATGAAATTCCAAGTTTGAAACGCACATGCAGCAAACAAATATTCCAAACCAAGATTCCAGCACACTTACCGCAAACTTGAAACTAATCTAAAATTTACTGTGAACTTATCGCAAATGGTTTGCCTCAAATCTAAATTTTCTGCAAAGTTGCAGCAAACAAATTAATTTACTGCATAGTTGCAGCAAACAAAAAGTTTGCTGCAAAGATCTGCGAATATGTGCAATTGACTTTCTGCGAACAAACCATTTGCTGCAAACATGCCGCATATTTGCCACTAACTTGCAGCAAACAACCATTTCGATAAGGGTTAACTTACATAATTATTGAAATTATAAAACTAGAAAAACATAATAAATTTGGCAAAATTACATGTAATGAATACTGATGTGATTTTGGCACAATGATAATAATACTTTCATTAAATTTGTCACTATTTAAAAAGTTGTTGTGACTTGAATGAAGTGAACATGATTTGAACGTAATTATATCTACATATTGGGGGGAATATAATAAAAACAAGACAATGCAAAGTGTCGCAGGTCGAGTTTTGACTACTGGATCTGGCCACTGATAATGTTGAAACATACCAACAGGTACTAACGAGAACAAAATTGGTATTTTACGAATTGTATACGCTTGATCATGAATAAAACATAGTGAAAACTACAATCATCAAGGCAATCATTAATGTAGTAATATATAGCTATACGTATTCTATATATGTATATACTTTTATCTTAAAATCAGCTTTTATTTTTCCAGATACAAGGTAAATGGTCTAGACGAAATACAAATCTGTATTCTTTGACGAACATGCGCTCCGTTACCTGGTTACGCGAACTCCACAAATTTCGGCATTAAAATCATACATTTTCAAATGGAATCTAGCATTGAATCACATCGTATAATGAAAATAATTGGCGTTTCAATTGCATAATACCGGTTTTGTAGCATGTCAGTGATCATACTTGGAGTAAACAGCATATGTTGATACAAATTTTCGGCACAAACTCACCGTTGAATCGATAATGAAATATTCAACAAAGACGTCATGTCTCCAGGTACCCTTGGCTACCGCTGCGCCGAGCAAAGTATAGCTCGGAATTGAATTACTAATTTGTGTTTAATTTTAAGTGACGAGTTTTAAGATAAATATTTTATCACCATTGAGCACCAACAAAGATATGTGTATCGAGTCTAGATCCCGTCTTTTGCCTGCATTTGTGTCCCTGCATAACATTTGTAGATATAGTACTATATATACTAGTGATCATTCCATGCATGTATATGTGAAACAGTGGTAATATGGAGAAACAAAAATTAAGCGGATGAACTAATTAACTTTATTTGTGTTTCTCTAATTTATGCACCATCATATATAATTAATTAACATTAAGTAAATTTATATACAAGGGCATTTTGAGGTCATATTTTGAAGGTAAGGTACTTAATTTATTTCTTGCCCCTTGACTACATGTTTAATAATCATTTCATGACCAAGCCGTTCAATTTTAAATTTGATGCCATTAATTTTATTTAGGGCCTCAAATTTCTTAAATATCAAACTCTTCAAAAGTATTAATGATGGGAATAATTTAATACCATTAAACTTGCATTAATTGTACTTTCTATTTTGTTACATCAATAAATTTGAGGTCCTTAAATAAAATCGTGTCTCTTCAAATCGCGCTAAAGCCGAAGGTTTACTCGTGACGAGGCTTTATAAGGTACACTACAAAAAAAAATTCTTGTCTAGAAAACTTTTCTGGAAATAAGAAATATACTCTCAAAACAAGAATACGTTTTCTCAACCCAAGAAAACTGTTTATTAGTGAAGAAAAATCAGTATGCGGGCGATATTTTGTTCTTGATATTTCTTGTAATTAGAAAATACGTGGAATTTAAGAAAAATGTTTCTAGAAACCAAGATAATTTTTCTTGCAATAGAATATCAAAGAAACTTTTTCTAGCTCAAAACAGAAAATTTCTTATGAACCGAAAATGACCTGCCTGACATTCTTAAAATAAAAATAAAAAAATTAACGGTTTCTTAATTCGGCCCAGCAGTTTTCGAGTCTATAGCGCACACACAGTTAAACAATCACCGTCGGTTCGACGCTGTCTCACCGTCATAATCGACGACCCCACCGTCATAATCGACGGCCCCACACCGTTCGATCAGTTTGACAGCCCCACGCCGTTATTTTATATGTGCCCATGAAAATTGTCTAAATTAAATATTTTCGTGATTTTTCAAGTTATGACGTGAAAATTCAATAGTATATTTATCGGCGATCATATTATATACGCAATGAATCCATACAATATGACTGAATCTGACTCTGCTGATATTTAATATGTAGTATTAATTGTTTGTATTCAATACTATGATCCAGCAGATTCGGTCCGTCTAATCTTAAGTACGTAATTACGTTATTCTCAAGTCGGATGTCTTTTCGCCATGTTTTGAACATTTAATCGATAGGCTGCGCGCTACAAACTGTTTTTTCTGGCAAAATGCGACCTGTACATTTGTGCACTGATGTGAAGATGGTCTAACTTCGGTTCGTTTGTGAACTAGGCAAGTTCTAAATGTGTGAAAACCGGCTTAATCGTGGATATTTTCACTAAATTGTGACAACTGAGTTGTGTTCGTCTTCGAGCTGTCGTTTGACCTGCCCTCATTCGCCTCAGAGTTAATGTAGAAATGACGGTGATGTGACTATCAAAATATTGACATATTTACTGACACAAGAGGATACAGGTGTAATTAACAAGAACTTCGATGCCAACCACTGGTGACAACAATAACAACAACAACATACTATTTACATAGCAGATAGTGTCAGTATTACTAGAATGTTGACACTTGAAGTTGAACTGTGCTGTCCAGTTGACAGTGTTCTGATTGTTTCAACGCACACACATGTGCAATTATATGAGTGTATATACTGTACGCACTAGAGTGATTTACAAGAGTTTCAATGTCGACAACAACAACACCGTACTATACAATTACAGGGACAAATTCATCCCGTGTTCATAAATTTTCATTGAAACGTGTGGATACGAGACATTGTCATCATTCGCCATGTTATCGTCAAGTTATTACGACAATTTACCGGGAGTACACTATTCGTTGGATGTTCTTAGATCAAACTATCTTTGGCTGACTCACTGATATTGATACTAAGTCCGTGTTGTGATACCAGGATACAGTTTGATGCATCAAGCATCTGACATCATGCTTTAAAAAAAATTATGGAAAATGTGCGACTACAGAAGAACATTGTCGCCAAGTCATCACGCACATTTATTATGGGATATGCTGTTGTCTTTGAGGTTCCAATCCCAACTACATGTAGCTGTTATTGATATACAATACCAGTCAAAAGAAGTGGTATATTAAGCGCGCTATTTTCGGGCCCAATATCGCAATAATATTGCAAGTGGAAACCCTTACAAGAATGTCGCTTGTTGTATTATTGCAATATCTTGCGCTTAATATCTCAATATTGCGCTCAAAATTGTGGCATTTAGGCCTAAATCAAATTTTTGCTCCTTCTTAAGTTCTATATTGTTTATTGTATAAATAAAGAAAATGTTTAGATATGTATATAATTATAGTTGTAAATGCTATATGTACACTACATGCACACTATATGCTGTAGCATTTTAATATCCAATATAAATATAACACTACTAAGTATTGGGTCTGTATGAAATTTAGCGCGCTTAGTATCGCAATATTTTGCGTTCAATATTGCAATAATAAACGCGACTGACTTTTGGTAGTGTGCTATAATCACGCCTTTTTCTAAATTAAGCACGCTCAATATTGCAATAAAGGTGCACCTAAAATACCACTTCCTCTGACTGGTACTGTATTCTCATGATGTACGGATTCACCTGTTGAAACAAAAACTGTGTTTACAAGTGACTGGACAATTTCACACCTTACATGTTACCAAAAAGTATGGCGTTAAGATAATTTACTTTTACATGTACATAAATTTGAGTTTTAACTGTGAAACATGTAGCATTGTTATTTTTATGGCGTAAAAGGGATGCCGATTCATGTTTCAGAATGGTCGAAATTAGTATTACTCATAACTGAATAGTGATGGGTATCGATTTTTATTTACAGCCATAAATAAAATATATACAGTAGTTCGTGAATGGCGAACACATTACATTTTCCGGATTAAATTCTAGAGGCAGATTACAAGCTTGATCCGCTGCAAACTGCAAAGTTTCATAAGTATTGTCTATATCACTTTATGCTTTGAGGATTTACATTTCATAAAACTATGATCGTAACATAAGAACTAAGATATATTTCATCAGATTTCATTCAACCCTTGCAGTTGGCCATAATTACCGTCTTGATATTAATTAAAGGGTGCCGAACCATAACAAAAATACAACGGTCTGACAGAATATTTTTCTTTACCCAAAATAAGAATATATTTCTGGAATATATTCTTATTTTATGTCTAGAAAAATATTCTAGTTCGAAATTAACATTCTAGGTCTGAGAATAGCTTAAGAATGTATCTCTAGTCATCTTTCTTGTTCTTACAAATTTATTCTAATTTTATTTCAGATTATTTTTCTTAATTAAGAAACATAGATTGTTACTTAAGAAATAATTTTTTCTTGTTTCAATAAAATTATTCTTGATTTCTAACATTTTCTTCTGTGTCTCCCAAGAATGTTGGGCTTTCTTATGTTTTCTTGAAGTGAGAGGAAAAAAATTCTTAAAAGAAGAAAGCTTTTCTTGTTGACAACTGTTTCTTTCAAATAAAATTTTAGAAAACAAGAAATCTTACCATAAGAAAAGTTTCTTGAAACTAGAAAGAGGTAGAACATTTTAGAAAAGAAGAAATGTTCCCACAAGAAAAGGTTTTCTTGTGTGTCTCCCAAGGTTATTTTTCTTAAGATTGCCGATTTTTTTCTTCAAATAAGAAAATATTTGTTTGTAGTGTAAATGAGAATAGTTAAGTGCTGTATCACTAACCTATTTTCCCCGCCAAATCCAAACGGGCTTATGAAAGAGCGAGCTAATGCAGGAGCAGGTATTTCGATATACCGTTGATAATCTCCCAAACTTTGAGCGTTCTACTAAAGAAGCAACCTGCCCAACGGAAAGCTCGCATTCGGGTGGGTTCAAATTGGTAAATTCCACCGAAACCGAAGGCGGAAAAATACTCAAAAAATCAAACATGGAGATATAACTTTTTTGATGAGTGGATGTTATTAGGAGTATCAACGCGCACATTGAGAACGATTTCCTGAGTTTTGGAGCGAACAGTTTACTCATGGCGACGCTATATATCGTAAAACGTAATACATAAAGAGGAACACAGCCTACCATACACTGTATACAACCTACCATAAAACTAAAACATGCTACCATATACTGAACACTGCCTACCATGCAATCCTCAGATTATACCATACATTGCAAGCATCGTAGCATACATTGAACGCAGCCTACTATTGACGAGTCGATAGGCAATCTTTAATATTAAATAAATATATGTTAAGACATTTCAAGTTGTGTCGAATCTTCTTTATATGAGCAACCAACTGCAAGGTCATCGTGTAGTCATGTTCAGTCACACGTACCTGTAACTTGTATTTTGTATGTGGACAAGTAAAAGTGTTTAACTTTTATATCAAGAAAAACAGTATGACTATCTGTGCACTCAACTTTGTTGTCTGCATTGTGATACATATTGAGATACAAATTACAATGTTTAATTTGGCAGAGGTGTCCATCTTCTTGATGTTTGTACAGAAAAAATCTATTGGTATTGAATCATTGAAGCAGTCTCATAACATAGTTCTGAAGCGTATGGGTAACTCACATGCTACTATTTAGTCATGTAAATTGAATTTTCACAGATATAACGTAACGTCACACATCCACTGGGAAAAGTACGTGTGCACAAAGTACCAGAGAACACAGTACCTGAGACTTTAGTCAACAATGGATGCCAGTTGAAACAAACAAACAAACAGGTGTACATCATGAAAATCAAAATATAAAAGTAGCATCAACGTGAAAAATAGGAAGAGAGAAAAAGGAATAGGGAGTGGTGAAGCGCATTACATGTGAAGCGAGAATCATTACAAACGTTTAAGTATACGAATTTCCCACCGGGAATTCGAAAAGCTGCTAGTTATCCTAATTGTTCTATTCGCATGTTCTACATAGTCAGCTTGCTCCCTCATTCTAACTCGCCTGTAGGATTCCGGGACTACACCTCCATGTAGGGGCATTGCATCTATAAATAGCTTATCGTCTACTTCAATGGGTGTGTCCATATAACAGTGACATAAGTGGCCCAATTTTCAACACTTGGTTTAATAAACCTCCTTCCAAGATAGAAACCGAATTCCAACAACTGTTCTTTCACATCAATGTGGTCTAAAATTATGTTACAAACCTTCTCTGTCATTTGTATTCATCTGATCGCTTTTGGTTCGATTGCGTCTCGGAGTTTGTTGAATACGTTTTCCCCGTTGAATCGACCGCCCCTTTCGCGCGGAAAACTTAGTTAAGTTTCTTGGAGTTGGCGGCATCTTCGCTCCGATCAGTTGGTTCAATATATGCTATGATGTATATGGAATCTTCTCCCTCTACGGGTTTACACGATCCGCTCGAAAAAATCATCAGTTTGGAAACAAAATACAATTAGTAAACACACATAATTTCAAAACACGGCCATCTTGATCCTGGGGAGGTAATGAGATGGCATGGGGGATGACTATATACAACTTTGGTGGATATCGGTGAATAGAACAATCTAATCAATGCTATAGTGGACCATGACCCAAGCGACACCAAATGTAATTTAATTCATCGCAGCATTAGAGAAGAACGTACATGGATTTGTGCTAAATATATTTGTATCAGCTTTGGTTCAACTCCCCTTCTCATGCACAATTATCTTCCTCGTTAAAAAGTTACCCATGTTACTCCGCCTTGTAGTGGAGTCGTTTAGCCCACAATAACAGAAGAATCGTTCACTTCCGGATTAAAGCACCAAACTTCGTACATATATTGTCCACTATATCCCTGATCATAATCCAGCTGGTTCCAGCTTTCCGTTAAGTGGAACCCGTTAACTTCAAGATGGCGCCCAACATATGCGCCGTTTTTCAGACAGGTCACTGAGTCAGTTTGATGCAAATTATAGTGAGACAATCTTGTCATATGTATACAAATGTATACATTTTTGTAAAGATAAGATAAAATGCCACCATTATATGATCAAATTGGAACTCACCGTCCGAGATGGCCACCAAAAATGGCAGCTGGAAGTGGAAAATTTGAATATTTTCTTAATATCTTTAAGATCATTTTATGCTGTTTGGTGCTGGTTGAGAATTGTAACTTTGTTGTATTGTTCATGTTAACTGACCATTGGAGCAATGAAATATGCAATTCATGGAGTCAGAAACCCTTTTGATCCCTCAAAAATTCAATTTTACAGAAAGCGGTATAAAATTTTACCAAAACTCACCATTGTGATTTCTAGTCATATTTCATCAAGAAATGAGCAGAACTGTGCAATTTTAGTGAAGCATTCCATTTCTTATGCATACTCCAACTCATTAGTACCAAAATTGTCACTTTGGCTAAAAATCGCTGCAAAAATGGCGGCCAAAATGGCAGCCGAAAGTAGAAAATTTGATTGTTTTCTCTAATTTCTTTAAGATCAGTTTATGCTGTTTGGTACTTGTTTAGATTTGTGACTTTATTTTGTATTTCTTATGTTAAATGATCACTGGAGCAATGAAATGTGTCATTCAAGGAGTCAGAAACCCTTCTGATCCTTAAAAAATTCGATTTTACTGAAAGCGGTATAAAAGTTTGCCAAAAATCACCATTGTGATTTCCGGTCATATTTCATCAATAAATGGGCAGAACTGTGAAATGTTAGTGAAGCATTCCATTCCGTGTGCACATTTCAACTCATTAGTACCAAAATTGTCACTTTGACTCAAAATGGCTGCAAAAATGGCAGCCGGAAGTAGAAAATGTTTGATATTTTTTCTCTAATATCTTTATAATCAGTTTATGCTGTTTGGTACTGGTTTGATAGTTGTGACTTAAAGTTGTATTCTTCATGTTAACTGACCATTGGAGCAATTAAATATGTCATTCATGGAGTCAGAGACCCTTCTGATCCCTCAAAAAAATTGATTTTACAGAAAGCGGTATAAACTTTTACCAAAAATCACTATTGTGATTTCTAGTCATACTTCATCAAGAAATGGGCAGAACTGTGTAATTTTAGTGAAACAGTCCATTTCTTATGCATATTACAACTCATTAGTACCAAAATTGTTACTTTTGTTTAAAATAGCTTCAACAATGGCTGCCAAAATGTGGAAAATGGTAAATATTGCCACATGCTGCCTCCAAACAAGTTGTTTACCAAAATTTACTATTCTGTCTGATGCACATAACAAGTTTATTTTTCAAATATATCCCAAACATTATTCTCTGCGGTTTGAAAAGGTAGCAAATGGTGACCCACCTGGTTATTAAACATTTGCCATGCATATAAGGTACTGAGACAACCAGAATAGAACCTATAGTTTTCACTTACTTAATCAAGTGAAAACTATAGGTTCTATACTGGTTGTCCCAGTACCTTATATGCATGACAAATTAATTTTAAAGGATGCAGTATGGAATTTTGCCCCCCCCCCACCCCACAACAAAAACTTCTTTTGAGATTCTGGCCATGTTTCTGAATGGAAATTGGCATGCAGAACGTCGAAACTGAGCTGAGCGGGACCAATGTATGTGGATAGTCTCACAAATTAGCGTTAAAATTGATCAACAGTTATCAACATTTATCAACTTAATACACGATATTTGTAAAAATGGTAGTCAGGCAGTGACTTTGTGATCACAGATGATGTGAATAGATATACATGAAGTATAATCACGAATGGTGTGACTAGTTATACAATGAGTGTCTATATGGTCATGGGTGTGGTGTTCATGGTGAGATGCAGGTAAACAAGGAGTGCTAATGCATGAGGTGAATAGGTATACGTGGAATGGCTGTATGGTCATTGAAGTGGTGTATGGGTATAACAAGAGTTGCTACATGGTCATATGTGTGTTGTTTATGTATATATGGAGTGGTTTATGATCATGTGTGGACTTCACAGGTGCACATTGGGTGGCTTTATTGTCATGGGTGTATATATACATGTATACATATGTTGGTTGCATGATCATGGGTGGGGTGTATGGATAAATAAGGAGTGGTTGCATGCTTAAGGGTATAATAATTACATATGTACGTGGAACGGCTGTATGGTCATAATTGTTGAAGTGTGTATGCATACATGTATATATGGATGGTCATTTGCGAGCGTGTTGGTACATATGAAGTGTCAGTGTGGTCATAGGTGTATATGGTATGTGTGTGCATATTTGCTGTTGAATGGCTTAATTTGTATGCGTGAGGTGTACATGCAAGTCTTGAGTATACAAATGGCCGTGGGGTGGGGTGTATATGTATATATTGAGTGGCTATATGGTCATGGGTGTGGTCAATAGTACACCAAAGCTACACCAGTGAAACTTATACATGACCATGCAGTCACTCCATATATACATGAACACCACATATATGAACATATGTCACTCGCTTTATACACATACACCTCACCTGCTACTATACAGTCACACATGGATATGCCCATACACCCAACACATGGCCATATAGCCATGTGTAAACATTCAGGCACACAGGTATACTCCTACACCTCACACATGACCATATAGTCACGACCTGTATACATATTCACTACATTCATGAACATACAGTAATATCATGTATACCTATTCGCCATTGGTAATACAGTCACTCCATGTATATGTATATATTTGCCACATGAATGGCCATAAAGGCACTTAAGATATACATCCAAACGATAACAATATAGTCACTCCCGGTATATATTATCGCCACATTCATGAGCATACATTACTTGTATACATATTTGCCTCACCAGTGGTAATAAAGTCACTCCCTGCTTATATATTTGCGACATCCATGGCCATATATACATATACACCCAACCCAAAACCATAGAGTCATTACAGGTATATATAGTATACATATAAACCTCACCAATGGCATTACAGTCCTTCTAGATATACCAATGTTCCACACCGCGCACACGGCCATTCATACACTCCAAACGTGCATTTCGACCTCACCATGACAATTCAGGCTCTCGCTGTATAATCATAAACCACACTAGTGATCATACAGTCACTCCCTGTATACAAATTCACCCACCATTAATTTTGCCACACTGGCACTCCATATATACATATTGGCCACAGCATGGCAATATAGCCATGCAAGATATACAAGGGCTCGCGTCTTGCAGGTAATGAGTAGAAACTTAATGTGACATTTGCTTAGTATGGCACATAGTCAGCGATCTGCAACTGATGTAAATCTTATCCAACATTTTGGCACATTTTAAACTCATTGGGAGTAATTTCAAAAAATGCATAAACTCTACGTTTGGCATAAAATAAAATCTTGTTTTTGTGGGGTATGTTCTAAAACTATTTCCAACATTCCATTAAACTGCTCCAGGACCCAGCTTCCAACTCAACATTCATGTCATTACAACGGGGATCAATTTGTCTGTTTGGTCATCATATATGTAGCCTCGAATGTGCTGTAGTATGCCTAACAGACATCCTCCCCTTTCTTTTGACATCCATACATTTATGTACCACTATCATTATGTGGGGAATAGGATAGGATGTAAGCCATTATTTATTTCACTATACTTATATTGACAAACGGAAAGGCCGTATGGTCCGTCAGCCAGTGCTCCATTCTGACTTGTTGTTGTCATTCCGGAGGGATACGTGTGATTTTCGTTGACGCGGACAAATGTGTCACCTTGTCAGATACATACTTACATATATTTGTTAGCCTATATTTACTTGTATTGGTTGGTTGTCTGTATTGGTTATACCTTATCAATTACCATACGTCCTTCTAGATATGCCTATACCCCACATACACGGCCATTCGTACACTTCAGACTTGCAAAACTACAGCTCAACCATGACAATTCAGCCACTCGCTGTATTCTTACACAGCAATGAGTGACAGCATATCCATGACCATTCAGCTATTCACTGTATACCGGTACACAACAATGACAATACAGCCACAACAGATAAACATGTACATCCAACCCATGACCATGATGTCACTATCTATATACACAAGCCCGTCAAACTGTACTCCAGGTATGCATATACACCTCAACAACATTGACCATGCAGTCACTCAATGTACACATATACACATTGCCCATTACCATACAACCACTCCTTATTTATATCCATTATCATACAGCAAAGCATGTATACATATACACCCACCCATGACAATACAGCCACCCAATGTATACCTGTACATCCCACCCATGACCACACAGTCACTCCATATATACATACACAAAGATGGACCATGCAGCGAATCTCTCTATACGCATACACCACTTCAATGGCCAGACAACAACTCCCTGCATACATGTTCACATCACACATGACGGTCATGACAATAAGCTACTCATTATATACCTATGCAACTCAACGTGGACACCCCATACATGACCATATATTCATACATTGTATAACTATTCATATCATTCATGAATACAATAACTCCCCGTATACATACTCACCTCACCTATAGCCATACATTCAACATCCATACACACTGTATTAAGTTGATAAATGTTGATTACAATGGGCTAGAGTAGCCACATACTATGACTTCTCTCAGTTCCGTTTCAACGTTCTGACCATTTCAGTTAAAAAACATGGACATGAATCCCAAAAGAAATTTTCGGCAAAATCCATACTGCACCCATTAAAAGAACTTCCATGCCTCTTAATGTTCCGGAACAGCAGTGAATAATGTTCGGAATATATGTGACAAATCAACATTTTACCAAATTCGGTTGCATTTTTCAAGCCATCTTGAGCAATATTGTATAAAACACCTCAGTGTGACACAGTTAGCACATATCAAAACAATAAACACCGCTGTTACCAAAGAATTTTCCATTTTACTTTTAAAAATGTTTCAAACCTGAACATGATTTTTTGCCGATTTTGATGAAATTTTTTAATAATTCTGGTGATTTTAGTGGTTTCAATGGTAACAATTAACCAATGTGCATCCGAAATGTTGGTTTTCAGTGTATATAAGACAGAATAGTCAATTATATGCATCAACAACAACTTATAAGCAGTTGCATGGCACACTGGGACAATATTGAAAATGTTCCATATTTTGGCCGCCATTTTGGAAGCCATTTTGATCCAAAGTGACGATTTTTGTAACATTGAGTTGGAATATCCATATAAAGTAGAAAGCATTACTTACATTGCACAGTTCTTCCAATTTCTTGATGAAATATGAGTAGAATCCCAATGGTGATATTTTGTGATATGTTATACCGCGTTCTGTAAAATCGAATTTTTGAGCGATCGGAAGGGGTTGTGAGCCCATGAATGGCATATGTCATTGCTCCAATGATCAGTTACGATGTTAAATACAAAATAATGTCAAAATTCTAAACCAGTTTCAAACAGTAGAGACTTGTCTTAAATATATTAGTAAAAAAACGTAAAAATTTCCACTTCCGGTCGCCATTTTGGCGGCCATTTATGACGGGAAGTTCCAATTTTGGAATACAACGATGGGGTTATGTCTTAGCTTCACAAACATGTATGCCGGTGTATACATATGACAAGATTTTCTCACTATAATTGCGTAGAACTGATTTAACGGAAATGGCAGCCACCTTGGACATGACAAATTTATTCTAGGTCAAACCTTTATTCGACCAGACTGTTAGGGCTATTAAGTTGAGTAATATTTACTCAACGTGTGTGTTATATAGAAACTACCAATACAAAAATTGTGTGTTCAGCGTGGATGTTATTAAACACTCATGTTGTGCCATTGTGGTATATTTTTGCATAGCTGCCTCTTGTATATATGTTCCTGTTTGTAGTCTAATTTAGCAACTGATTGTGCCATTGAGTCATTAAATCACTCATAAATCTCCCTCATTTGGAGAAATACGTCACAACGTGGCGGATCCAATTGCCGATCTGTTCGTAGAAATGCCGAGTGACGGGATGGACTGAAATATAGCCATCGAAAACAGTAAATTGTTTAAATAAAGCTGAAATAATAATATCAAAATTCCAAATGAGTTATGTGTTGCATGAACTGAAAATAAACCATGGTATTAGATCAGGTAAATGACTCTTACGTTAATCGTGGAATTATAGTAGACACTCATCTTTATAGAGCAACCTAAGCAGTTTACAGCGACGGGGGCGACAATCAATCATGGGACCATTCAGAGATGTCGACGGTATGCTATTCCGAGTAATCAACAAACTGCGTGCTGAGTGGTTTTGACTGACGAAGAGTTTCCAAGTGCTAATGCTGATGATCACCCAGAGGTTAAACGATTTGTTATTGGATACAACGCTTGTGTGTAGACGTAAATTATTTTGGACAATAGGACTTTCTTTCGTTTGTTTAATTGTATCAATTTGTAGAAGTCACAGCACGGATAGATTAATCGTCCCTCAAAGGTCGCGATAAACATCCAATGAAGCGTCTGCAATTCCTTTTGGGAATCAAGTGAATCACGGAAGAGCAAAATGTCTTTGGATTCATTTTGGGGATGTTCACACCGGTCACCCGCGTATCACCAATAGGGTGATCGTACCGCCGATCGTGATAATCCGTTCACGCATATCCGTGCGATGGAGGAAGGTTCGAATGTTAACATTGCTGAAATTACTGCAAATCGATATCCCAGAAGATCAATTAATCACATATTATGTAGATGTATAATCGCTCGTTGATAGAAATTCTCTGGCGGATTTAAATCGTGATTTTTCTAATGAACATTTTTTTTTTAATTTAAAAAAAAAAATTATTTCAATTTTTATTTTATTTTTCTAATTTTTTAATTTTATTTTTAGATTTTTAGATTGAAACTTTCAAATTTTGTTTTAATTTAATTATAAAAAAAATTATTTTATTTTTTATTTTTATATTTAGATTTTTAGAATGAAACTATTTGCTAAAAAGTTTTAAAATTTTGAAAATCAAATTTAAAACAAATAATTTGTTTAAAAATTTAATTTAAAAAATAAGGCCGTTATAATATCTGCCGGGGTACCCCGAGGCACCACACCAAATTTAGTTGAAATTGGTCAAGGGCTTTGGAAAAAAAATTGCAAACAGACAGACAGATCACTGAACTCTTTAATATATCTAAAGCAGAGAACACACATTCGTTTTGCCATTAAATGTGAAAATTATGTCAAGTGTCATGATAAATGAAAAACATTGTTATAATCATGGATAAATTTATAACATCACGCCGCAAATATAAATCTCAGTATATTATGATTTAACAAAAAAAAAGTTGTTTGAATATAGCCAATTTAATACTGAAAGTATGCATTGATATCAAAATTAGGGTGAAGAAAGATGGCAGCAGAATTTTCAATGCAGCCATTGGCCGGCTCAGTCGCTGATTGGTCGAAAATATCCGCTAGTAATTATTTGATTGTCAGCTGTGGAAAGGTCCATTATTTTGTGAAATTGCAGATGGTAATAATCCAGGATGTGTTATACGCTGGTATCCGTTGTGGCTTGTTGTGTGATCTAATGCCAATTTTATGTACTCTAGTTCTTCATTTTGATGGTATTTGATGGCGTGTTCGACTGCCACTCCAAGATGCCATCTCATTTCTGTGAAGAAGAAAAAATGGAAAAATAACGTTTACTGGCATAAAATAAAATCCTGGAACTGATAAATGTTTTAAAAGGACGGCCAAATCGGTTGAAAACCCATCAGTTCCATCAAATTTCATAGGCCGTTGTATGGCATGATATAATCCATGGTTATATTCTGTCCGACGTGTCCTGAATTCAAGAAAACATTAACACCGAGTCAGTTGGTACTCAAAACATATTGCTCACCGCAACAACGGGTAACTGTCACCGAGTTGTTGGTACAACTTGTTTACAATCGACGTTTTTTTAAGAAGCTGTTTTCTGAGAATTATGCATCAGATGAAGCTGCTAACACCATGTTTTGTGGGGCACACATTATCTATTATATATTTTGGAAGATCTGTCTGTGTGAGGGTGTGTGTGAGGGTGTGTCTGTGTGTGTGTTCGCGATGAACTCGAAAACGGCCGACCGATTTCGATGAAACATCGTGTATGAGGGTAATATCGGCCGGGAAGTGGCATAGGCATATTAATTTACCCGTGCGACGTGACCTTGACCTTGAAATCGGGTCAATTCAAGGTCAAATCGCCAATTTTGATGGTATTTCGACGAAATTTTATACATAGGGTTACTTTTGTCCACTGTGTGTTTTGGACGGGTCAAATCGTGACCCCGACCTGACCTTGACCTTCAAAATGATCAATTCAAGGTCAAATCGGGTAAAACCGGATGGATTTCGACGGGTACTTTTGTCGTGTACTTTTGTTCGGGCAGTGTTTTGGACGGGTCAAATCGTGACCCCACTTGACCTTGGCCTTCAAAATAGACAATTCAAGGTCAAAGCCCGGACGAAGGCGGGTCACCTTCTAGTCTATCTACTATATATTTTGAGACTTCCGTATATGTGTGTGTATGTACTTTATAGAATCGAAAACGGCTGGTCAGATCGAGCTCAAACTTCATATCTAAAGGTAAAAACCCACGGGAATGGTCAACGTCGCGTTTTTGACAAGCTCTGAGCACTCATTCTCCACTCCCAATCATCAAAATCACCGCAAACGGCACAGCGGGGGGTTAATCGCGTTGATAGTTAAAGAGCGTTCCTATCCGCAGTGTAGTTGATAAAGAGCGTATATGCGTAATATGATTCAAACTTGCTACCTACGGGAAGTGTCGTGGACGGGTTAAATTGTGACCCCGACCTCATATTGACCTTTAAAATGATCAATTCAAGGTCAAATCGGGTAAAATATTGAAAAATTAAAAACAATTTTTTTTTTTAAATAATAAATTGTCATGTTTCTGACGAACGCCGCCAGTGTCGTGGACCCGTTAAATTGTGACCCGACCTGACCTTGACATTGAAAATGATCAATTCAAGGTCAAATCGAGTAAAATATTGAAAATCCAAAAATTAAAAACAAAAAATTAAATTAATTAAAAAAATTATAAATTGTCATGTTTCTGACGAACGCCGCCAGTGGCGGGCTAACCTGCTAGTCTATCTATTATATATTTTGGAAGATCTGTTTGTGTGTGTGTGTGTGTGTGTGTGTGTGTGATCGCGATGGACTCGAAAACGGCCTAGCCGATTTCGATGAAACTTGGTATGTGGGGGTATTTTTTGGCGCTAATATATTTCAGTTCGGTGCTCACAAATCGATTCGATATAGCGCGAATAATAAATTGCTAGTCATATATTGTGCACGGTTAGAATCTGTGGCGCGTCCTCTTTCCAATGATGTATCACACGCCTGTGTACGTTTAAAGTTTCTACCTTAATTATCGGGAAGAACGCAGGACCATGCTTCGCTCATCGAAAAACATTCCGTAAATATATTACGCCGTCAACAGATCGTGACGTGATCGCGTTTAATTCTTAACCGGCCGATGTCGCGTTAACTCGTCACCGGCCGAGGTATCCGCAAATGACATTGGGCAATATATATATCTCGGAAACGGGTGGAGCTATCGAATTGAAATTTGGTATGTGAATGTATCTTGCCCCGGATACGAATTTTATCGGGTCGCCGAGCCCGTGCGACGCCAGCTTCGCGCATGCGCATACCAGATCTCGGTAACGGGTGGAGCTATCGACTTGAAATTTGGTTTTTGAATAGCCCGGACGAAGTCGGGTCACCTTCTAGTCTATTATAAATTTTGGAAGATCTGTATGTGTGTATGTGTGTCTGTCTGTCTGTAATCGATGGACTCGAAAACGGCCGAGCCGATTTAGATGAAACTTGGTACGTGGGGGTATTTTCGGCCGGGGATTGACATAGGCCTATTAATTTGCCCGTGCGACGTGACCTTGACCTTGAAATCGGGTCATTTCAAGGTCAAATGCACGAATATCACGGGATTTCGATGAAACTTGGTATGTGGGTGTATTTTCGGCCAGACAGTGCCATAGGCCTATTAATTTGCCCGTGCGATGTGACCTTGACCTTGAAATCGGGTCATTTCAAGGTCAAATGACCGAATATCACGGGATTTTGAAGAAACTTAGTATGTGGGGTACTTTCGTATGAGGAGTCTCATGAGCCTATTCATTTGCCCGTGCGACGTTACCTTGACCTTGAAATCGGGTCAATTTAAGGTCAAATCGCGAATTTTGATGGGATTTCGACGAAATTTGATACGTAGGGTTACTTTTGTCAACTGAGTGTATTGGACGGGTCGAGTCGTGTCCCCAACCTTACCTTGACCTTCAAAATGATCAATTCGAGGTCAAATCGGGTAAAACCGGATGGATTTCGACGGGTACTTTTGTCCGGGCAGTGTTTTGGACGGGTCAAATCATTACCCCACCTGACCTTGACCTTCAAAATGGTCAATTCATGGTCAAAGCCCGGATGAAGTCGGGTCACCTTCTAGTCTATACTATATATTTTGAAAACTCCGTATATATATATGTATATATGTGTGTACTTCATAGAATCCAAAACGCGTGTACAGATTGAGCTCAAATTTCGTATGTAAGTGTAAAATCCCACCGACACCGCCGTGGTCGTGTTTTGGAGAAACTCAGGGCACCCTTTATCCACTCCCAAATCACCGCAAAGGCACGGTGGGGGTTAATCAAGTGATTATTTAATGAGCGTTTGTTTTTGACGCATCGCTTTAAAGAGCGTCTGTTTCCCATTCAACGTTATTAGCATCTGCAGTGTTATACGGGAAAATTGAGTGCATTTCCTATGCGGGGAGATTTAATGGATGCCATACTCTTACAACATCATTATTATAGTATGTATGACACTTAGATCAGGGCTTATGGGGGTAGTTATAGGCATAATGCTTCTCAGAAATCCCGGTTACAAACCAACACTCACAATTTCGTATCGCAATCGGCACTTCGGGGTTAATAGCGTTGATATATAAAGAGAGTTAGTTTTCCGCAGTGTCTATATAAAGAGCGTCGTTTTCGCTATCTACTTATCTGTATGACGGGCAATTCAATGCAATGTTATCGCTCGAAATATTATGCAGAGAGAGAAGCGTTTGTTTTCAATGCAATACCGGATTCGACACCAAGCGTGAACGTTATCGCTCGAAATAGCTCGAAATATTATGCAGAGAGATTGCCTGTCGTTCCTAGGAACGGGGGACATGTTTACAATTCGACGAAACGTTACGGGATTCAACAAAACGTTATCGCTCGAAATGTTTAGGACGGGTACCATGAATTAACTCATTTAAAGTCGTTCCTAGGAAGGGGGATTTCATTGACCCGCTCGAAATATTATGCAGAGAGATTTCACGACGGGATTCAACAAAACGTTATCGCTCGAAATGTTTAGGACGGGTACCATGAATTAACTCTTTGAAAGTCGTTCCTATGAAGGGGGATTCATCGGATTTTTCCGCCAGAAACAAAAATAAATTGACAATAAAAAAAACATTTAAATTATAAAAAAGAATTAAAATATTAAAAAAGTGAAAAAATACATAAATTAAATAAAAAAAACATTAAATTAATATTAAAATTAAAAAAATATATAAATAAAAAAAAAATAATAAAAAAAAATGTCATCTTTCTGTTATGTTTCGGAAAAAAAATCAGAAAAAAAATATATTACATTTAAAAAACATTAAAATAATATTTCGGACAAACGCCGCCGGTGGCGGGCTAACCTGCTAGTCTATTATATATTTTGGAAGATCTGTTTGTTTGTTTGTGTATAATCGATGAACTCGAAAACGGCCGACCCGATTTCGATGAAACTTGGTATGTGGGGGTATTTTCGGGCCAGGAGTAACATAGTCCTATTGATTTTCAGATCCGATGTCAACATTTCACGTGCCGAGGTCAAATCTGTTTTTACGCTGTGTTACGGGACTTTCATTTGAGTTCGGTGCTTACAAGTATAAACTTACACACCACAAGTCCTGCTAACTGACGCAGCTATATGGCTGCTGAAATTTAAGTGAATCCGAGGCACTGCGATACGTCCCGAATCTGACGGGAATTCCACTGCCGCAAACCGTTAACGCCAACGACATTGTTGGCGAGAAAATAGCCCCCCAAGCCGTAAATATCAACAACAACGACATTGTTGGCGAGAAAATAATTAGTTAAAATTACTAAATACACGCAATCCTATTTTCCCTATACAGCAATGTGAGATTTTTCTGGTAGCCCCGAGCCGTGATGCCAACAACAACGACTGGAAGCCCTGAATTCCAACAACAACATCATCGGGTCAGTTTTTCCGCCCGATGTACCTTAAATCATACCTCTTTTAGGGAGGGTACAATAATTTCTCTTAAAAAAAGCACGACTAACTCATTGAAAAGCGAAAAAAATGTCATGTTTCGGACCAACGCCGCCAGTGGCGGGCTAACCTGCTAGTCTATTATATATTTTGGAATATCTGTGTGTGTGTGTGAGGGTGTGAGTGTGTCAACCCAACTATGTGAGGACATTCATATAGTAAAACAATGTCCTCACAATGTTAACAATTTTTTCCCTTAAGGCGACGGAAATTTGTATTTTTTGAAATTTTTGATATTTTTTCGTCCGCACTAGGCGGAAATGATACTACGCATGCGTTACAAAGATTGCCGTTATTTCGTTAAAGGTACCCTCCGAGTTTGGATATATTTACGAAATAACGAGGTCCTCACAACTAAGGTATTGTTTGAATTTCTAAAGAAATGTCCCCACAACGTATGTAATACAAACAAGGGTGTGTGTGGTGTGTGAGTGTGTTCGCGATGAACTCGAAAACGACCAAGCCGATTTCGATGAAACTTGGTATGTGTAGGTAATTTCGGCCGGGGGCGGCATAGCCATATTAATTTGTCCGTGCGACGTGACCTTGACCTTGAAATCGGGTCATTTCAAGGTCAAACGCCCGAATATGACGGGATTTCGATGAAACTTGGTATGTGTGGTTACTTTCGGCCGGGAAGTGGCATTGGCCTATTAACTTGCCCGTGGGACGTGACCTTGACCATGGAATCGGGTCATTTCAATGTCAACACCCGAATATCACGGGATTTCGATGAAACTTGGTATGTGGTGGTACTCTCGGCCAGGGAGTGACATAGGCCTATTATTTTGCCCGTGCGACGTGACCTTGTCCTTGAAATCGGGCATTTCAAGGTCAAACGACCGAATATCACGGGATTTAGATGAAAATTAGTGTCTAGGGATACTTTCCTATGGGGAGTCTCATAAGCATATTCATTTGCCCATGCGACGTGACCTTGACCTTGAAATCGGGTCAATTCAAGGTCAAATCGCCAATTTTGATGGGATTTCGACGAAATTTTATACATAGGGTTACTTTTGTCCACTGAGTGTTTTGGACGGGTCAAATCGTGACCCCGACCTGACCTTGACCTTACAAATGATCAATTCAAGGTAAAATCGGGTAAAACCGGATGGATTTCGACGGGCACTTTTGTCGGGTACTTTTGTCCGAGCAGTGTTTTGGACGGGTCAAATCGTTACCCCACTTGACCTTGACATTCAAAATGGACAATTCAAGGTCAAAGCCCGGACGAAGTCGGGTCACATTCTAGTCTATTATATATTTTTGGAAGATCTGTCTGTGTGTGGTGTGTGTGTTCGCGATGAACTCGAAAACGGCCAAGCCGATTTCGATTAAACTTGGTATGTGGGGGTGTTTTCGGCCGGGAGTTGGCATGGGCCTATTAATTTGTCCGTGCGACGTGACCTTGACCTTGAAATCGAGTCATTTCAAGGTCAAACGCCAGAATATCACGGGATTTCGATGAAACTTGGTGTGTGGGGGAACCTTCGGCCGTGGAGTGACATAGACCAATTAATTTGCCGTGCGACGTAACCTTGACCTTGAAATCGGGTCATTTCAATCTCAAACGCCCGAATATCACGGGATTTCGGTCAAACTTTGTATGTGGGGGTACTTTCGTATGGGGAGTCTCATAAGCATATTCATTTACCCGTGCGACGTGACCTTGACCTTGAAATCGGGTCAATTCAAGGTCAAATCGCCAACTTTGATGGTATTTCGACGAAATTTTATACATAGGGTTATTTTTGTCCACTGAGTGTTTTGGACGGTCAAATTGTGACCCTGACCTGACCTTGACCTTAAAAATTATCAATTCAAGGTCAAATCGGGTAAAATCGGATGGATTTCGACGGGCACGTTTGTCGGGTACTTTTGTCCGGGCAGGGTTTTGGACTGGTCAAATCGTGACCCCCACTTGACCTTCAAAATGGACAATTCAAGGTCAAAGCCCGGACGAAGTCGGGTCCCCTTCTAGTCTACTATATATTTTAGGAAAGTCTGTGTGTGTTTGTGTGAGGGTGTGTGTAAGGGTGTGTGTGTGTGAGCGCGATGGACTCCGAAACGGCTCGACCGATTTCGACGAAACTTGGTACGGGCACGTAATTCGACCCGGGAACGAACACGGGCCCGTCCGTTTTGTCCGTGCGGCGTGACCTTGACCTTCGAACGACCCTGAAGTAATCCGCGGGTAAACAGCGGGAGTACCAATAGCTTGATAGTTAAAGAGCGTTCCTATCCGCAGTGTCATTGATAAAGAGCGTATGTGTGTAATGTGATTCTTACGTCTGGGTCTGGGCGTGTGTGTGTAATACTGTATCCAGACATGAGCGTGTTGTGTGACGACATTCCCAACACCTAGCAGGGCTCTGTCGCACTCATCTCTACGAATCCACTGCAATCGACCTATTTTAGAACGCAACAAATGGTACAAAAATTACGTCGCGTTGGTGTTGGGGGTGCACGGCGGTATTAATTTAAATATGTCATGTTGGTAACAATATCTAGCCGAGAATTCCTCAGACCTACAGACGAATGCGACCAGCAAATTTCAAAATTGGTCACTTGACCTCCCCATGAATATCTTCTGGGAAATTCCAGGGAATGCGTGCCCATTATCGGGCCATTGTGTGTATCGCGGTCGAGGTAAATACACGTGGTTGTGAATTACGTCACGCCACGTGCATCCAGGCGGAAGTTAACCTGACCCTTCCGATGCCGCGTACGTTATTGGAGTTATAGCGTGTGTGTTATGTTTTTTGACTGACCGCAGTGCCCGATCCGCCGAATGTGAACATGTGTTACGTGTGTGCCGTGTGTGTGTCCTTTATAGACTGAGCTCAAACTTGCTACCCACGGGAAGTGTCATGGACGGGTTAAATTGTGACCCCGACCTGACCTTGACCTTGAAAATGATCAATCCAAGGTCAAATCGGGTAAAACTGGTGGATTTCGACGAAAAATATATATTTGTCCTCTATAGAATCGAAAACGGCTACTCGATTGATTTCAACCTTCCCATCTAATGGTAAAATCCCACGGGAATCGTCGTCGCGGCGTTTTGGAGAAGCTCTGAGCACTCATTCTCCACTCCCAATCATCAAAATCATCGTCATCGGCACTGCGCGGGTTGGGGGGGGGGGGTTAATGCAGTCACGCTCTTTATATTGACCAAATTTGGCGTTGTTAACCGAGTAACGCTCTTTATTGCCATCGGCGTTGCTAAACGGTCACCTATGCGTACGAATGCGTACGAAACTACGGATCCAAAACGCACCGGAACCGGAATGCATTTATCTTGATTAAAAAGGCAGAATTAACTCATTGGTAAACAACACATGCGTGTTATGTGATTCTTATGTCTGTCGTTCCTAGGAACGGGGAAGATTTTCATGGAATCACAAAACGCACCGGAACCGGAATGCATTTATCTTGATTAAAAAGGCAGAATTAACTCATTGGAAAACAACAAATGCGTGTCGTGAGATTCTTATGTCTGTGGTTGCTAGGAACAGGGGAGATTTTCATCGAATCATACCTCTTTTAGGGACGGGGGAGAATTTCATCGGGTCAGTTTTCCGCCCTAGGGATGGGTACCATCATTTCTCTTGATTAAAAAGGCTGAATTTTATTCAGTGAATTTTTTTTTTTTTAAAGATAATTAAATAACAATTTTATTTTAAATGTCATGTTTCTGACCAACCACGCCAGTGGTGGGCTAACCTGCTAGTATAATATATTATGGTCATTTTGATCCGTTCGGGGCCAGTTGTTATTAGTAAAAAAAAGAGCGATTAATACTGTTATTTCCATTTTCGTTGTAGCTGTCACCGAACATAACGAGATAATTCCAACGAAGAAAACATATCAGATTATCCACACACACGAATATTGGAATGGATTTATTTTCGTAATATTAAACTGGAAAAATAATTATATATAAAATGCATATAAATAAATAAACTCACATTTTCTTGACACCAAAACATTGACCAGACGATCGGATTTCCGTGGCAATAGGTACTCATCCGTGTTGGTGATACGGGGGTGAATTATCGAATTATTTGGCGTATGCGGATAAATATGTTTGTTGTATATTTACCGAAATTAAATTATATCTTCTGCAAATGATACCTGATGTCTTGGTTATATTACCAATCTTGGAAAATATCCCCAGAAAAAACCTTTGTTTTATATTGTGGGAATAGGACATAATCTTCGTTCTATTACAATTTCCTAAAATAACTCGCATCACGTGAAACGCGAAATGTGTTGTTCTGCGAAATATCCCCACAGCTCCATTGTAACATCCACAAGGCCAGATCAACCTGGCAATACACCCATAGACTGTAATGAGAAGTGAGGTCACGCGAGGTACGAATTAATATCTTGTGATTCGGACAACAGACGGGGAAAGCTGTCTACCTCACCTGAGAGTCTCAAGTGGAACTATAGTCGTCATTCCTCGCCCGTCCGTAGGGTGAACATTTGAGCCTTATGTGGTCAGGGGTTGAGCCTAAGACAAAAGGAAGTTTGACATGAACGACCATGGATCTAGATGCCCAAACTACCACCTAATCTCCGTTCTTAGGAGATGACTAGTAGTCTTCAGTGGACATACCTGTCAAAAAGAACAAAAGAAACCCACTTAAAGACCAAATATATGGGTGTCTGTCAATCTGCCCGTCCTTCCGGCAACATACTCTACAGAACCGCAAGTCAGAATTGAGTCTTATGTAGTGTGGATGGTAGGTACCATAGGTGACTGTGGTTGAGATTTGTTCAAATGAGATCACCGGGCCAAACAACAAGAATGGTAATTCTTGAAACAACTTCTTCTCAAGAACTAGCGGGGCTAATTAGCTTATGTTTGGTTTGGAGGGTCCTTGTGTGACTGAGATTTAGATTTGCTCAATTTTACCAATCTGGTCGATGGTAAAATAGGGCGAAGCCATGGACAAAAAATATCTCCCTCTATAGTATAGTAATTCTTAAAACATCTTCTCGAGAACAATCATGTCTATTCAGTTTATATTTGTTATGGAGAGTCCTTGGGTGACTTTGTTTCATATGTGTTCAAATGGTGTCATCGGGTAAACTAGGGGGAGTCTGGAACTGCACTTTTTCCCTCTATATTAATTATTAAAACGTCTTCTCAAGACCCATCATGCCTATCCACCTTATATTTGGCAAGAACCATCGGGTATATTTAGCTCATGTATAGTATGAAGGGTCCTTGAGTGACTTGTATTCAATTAATTCAAATGGGGTGGCCGGTTGCAATAGGGCGGAGATTCAGATTTGTAAAAATGGGGTCACGAGGTCAAATAGGGCCGAATATATTGTATGAAGGGCCCTTGGGTGACGGGGATATATATGTCTAAATGGGTCGACCAGTCAAGAAATGGCGTTTGTTGTGTTGTAGCTAGTTGTGGTATAGTTGGGGTTCAAACATGATTAAATGGGGTGGACCATTAAAAAGGGGCATGTCTGGTTGGAACCTTCCAACTGTTGGGGAAGCCAGAGGTATAGGTTGTAAAAATAATTACCTAAGGAGTGAGAAAAACGAATTTCACGAGTTTGGGAGTTTCATCTGGTTGGGAGGCGACGGTCTGTGGGTTATTGGGGGAGTCCCGTCAGGGTGCGCGGTTGAAAATTTCAAGATGGACACCCCACCGCTTAAGGAAGACACTCTAGCTATGTCCCTGATTATAACTACTTGTTTTATGTGGTTTTGACAAGTACTGACTTTTGTGATTTTCATAGTCTTTACAGTCAGGTTACGGCGGGAAGTCTAATGTTTATAACATTTCTGCTGCCAAAGTTAACACTTATGTAAGCACATTGTGAATTTACCCGAGGTTATAGTTTCATCGACAATGACAATATATCCATAACATACGAAAACATTGTGAACACGGCATTCAAGGATGATGACCCCACTGGTGTCCAGCTCATCCCAAAAGGGCGAAACAAACTGTCTTATATTTATATATATATCTTTATTATCCTCCATGTATGGAGATTCATATATAAATGTTAATATTATGAGAACAAACACAATTTGGTACATAATACAGTGTATAAGAAATTTAAGATTACAAACATATCAACAACACATGTCTCAATATGTATGATGAACTAACTACACATGCACATATACACACTCATGCACTATATAAAGTAGACATTCCATTCTACAGCCATATCGTACTTACAGACAGAGGAATAGCATACTCCGAGACGACCAAGCCGGAGTTGGACACAAATCAGGGATCTCTCTCTGGAAGACCCACAAACGCCAATGCCTTTGTGCAGTCTTACCGACTCGGAGCCGACCATTCCCCCCAGCACCGCTCATGTATATAGCCATATCGTACTTACAGACATACAGACGACAGTCAGACAAGCAGGCATGCGAGACAAACAAACAAACGACAGACGTACATACAGACAAATGTACCTACTGGTAAAACAATACACAGATATTACGAACACGCATATAACTGCATGTTATGATAGATTTTATATGAAGGTTTGGGAGACCTAGTCAGGACTTGGCGTCAGTCGATCAACATATACTCTCCAGAGGAATGCAGCTTTGTTCACGACGAAGTCTATTAGTTCATTGTCTTCTTCGGGCGAACAATATATATTTCCATGTAGACCTGTAAGTAGAACGCGCGTTTTGGATTCTACATCCAGTTTGTCATACTGCATATAAATATCTACATCAAACAAGTTCAGTAGCTCGAATTCAAAGGTATTTCGATCGTCGCAAATGGAAGAACATTCAATTAAGGCATGTTTTACAAGATCTGTATGTTTGTTGTCACATAATACGCAGGTTTCCTCATTTGTTTCCAGGATACAAATAAGGCGTGCAATAAGTAGATATGATTTTTTATGGGCTGGATATATGCGACAATTTTCCCATAGCCGGGACATGCATAACGTTGGATGGACGGCAGAGAACCTAGCAAGTCGAGTATCCTCATTTACGCTCATGTCCCAATATTCTCTATTAACTTTTGACCATGATTCGTTTATGGCACATTTCCATGTTGATTTCTTAGGGAATATTGAATTTTCGATGTAGTTCTCAAGAGCTTCGGTCAGGTCATATTTGTTAAGAGTGTCAATGATGTCAGACATGTAACTTGATGATGAGCATGTAGTATCAACGATGTATTTATATAAGCGCGTGAGAAATACTTGTTTCACAGTTTTAGAAGATTTTAAGTTGCACAAAGAACCGAAGAATGACATTTTACGTTTTTCGATAAGTGACACCATAGACGAGGTTCCGACTAATCCTTGCGCAATAACCGTTTTTGTACGACGGTGAAGGCCCTGGTAATACTTTAAACAGAATCTGTGTGTTCGTTCCAGGCGATCAACGTGTTTTTGGTTCAAATTCCAGAGAAGTTCAGACCCGTACAGCCCTTTAGGTATGACCACCGACGAATATATCAACGAGCAACTTGTTGGGGTCATACCACCCGGGTAAAGGCCGGCGTTGTTGAGCATCATAAACGTGCTACGAGTCTTCTCGCATATATGCTCAGTGAATATTCCATTAAAGTCATACTTATCAAAATAAATGCCCAAATGAGTTATGTTAGTGGTTTCTTTGACATCTGAGGTACCAAGGTTCCAAAGTCGATCCTGATGCGAAAATTCGGATTTAGTTTCATTAAATACCACTACAGCGCATTTATTTGGGTTATATCGATACCGCCATTTGTTACAGTAATCGTAGCAAATATCACATAGTGCTGATAAACCAGATTTGCTGAGAGACAACAGAACCATATCGTCTGCATGTGTCAGAGACGTACAATTTACACCCATCATGTTTAAGCCAAACGGCGAGTTTGCAAGGGTATGTATCAACTCGTCAACGTATATCATATAGTACAAAGGCGAGAGGATTCCTCCCTGCCTGGCTCCCTGTCGCACATCAAACCACCTAGAAAAAACGTTGTTGTGACGAATGGAACAGGTTACATTGATCAGAAGTTCGCGCATCAATCGAAATAAGTTTCCTCTGAATCCGCATGTGTGCAATTTGTATAACAATCCGTTAACCCAGACAGTATCGAACGCTTTCCAGACGTCTAAAAATAGGCTATACAGCTTTTGTTTACTATCGGATACAAATGCGATACATTCTTTCATTACATATGACGTCATTGTTGCGCTTATGCCCTTTTGGAAACCGTGTTGAAGCGGATGTACATTAAGTAATTTTGGGGCATATAATTCTATTCTAGTTTGTAAAAATTTTCGAGTAACTTGTATAAAGTGGGCATCAGCGTTATAGCTCTGTAACTATCAAAGTCAGTTCTGGATTTTGAACCACCTTTGTATAGTGTTATGATTACACCACGTTTCATCTGTGAAGGGATAATTTGTGTTTGAATCATGACTGTCATAAGATTAGATACCGTCTGAGTTAACTGATGGCTTCCATATATCAGGTGTTCATTCGATATGCCATCCCAACCGGTTGCTTTTCCAAAACTCAGGCTGCCATAAACAGAAAGTAATTCAAGTGGAGTTACACAAAAGAGTATGTCATTATAATTATCACCATGCTGATCGCTGGTGGCTTTTCGCGTAACAAATTCATTGACATAGTTGAAGTGCTGTTTGTCAAACGCTGGTCTATATAGCGGTGAATATAATTTGTCAAAGTAAGATGCCCATCCTTCTGAAATTTCGTGATCACGACGAAGAGTTTGTCCCTCATATGAAAAAAATGCGTTCTTATCGATGTGATTTTTCTGACGTTTCGTGTGTAAAATACGGAATAAATAGTTCTGATCAATTTGAGCACGTTTATCAATTTCCTCATTTTGTTCGGCCAGGTATTTACTAGATGATTTTCTATATTCTCTACGGAAGTCACATTTCGCATTTTTATATTTTATATAACTTTCCAAGTGAGTATCTGCGCGAGGTCTGCCTTCATTCACCCAAATTTGCCGAAGAGTCCGCATATTCATATGCATGGTTTTCAAATTTCCATTCCAGAAGGGTTTCAGGCATTTATTGAATTTCTTTTTTGGCAGGGTTGTTTTGGATGCATTTGATATTGCACTTACAATTGAATCGTATATTTTACATGGATCGGTTTCCTTTTGATCTAATTGGTCGGGTGAGTTTAATTCTGAATCAAGAATTCGGTTGTAATGTTCAAGAATTTCAGGCTGATATTTGGCCTTTTTCCAATCTACAATGCCGTTTCCGTCAGCGTCTGATTTAACTACATGTCGATCTCGTAATTCAAAGCTTATGCTCAGAGTAACTGGTCTGTGATTGGACACATTGATGGCATCATCATCTAAAACGCGCACGTCTCGCATGAAAGGAATAAGAGTGTGTGGGGTCATAATGTGATCAACGATCGTTCCTTCGTGTGGACCACCACCAAAAGGGACGCATGTCGTACGCGGACAATCATGACAAAAAGTATGGTTCACAGACACCATTTCGATTCGCTTGACAAGTTTTCTGAATGCCATGTTTCGGTCATCGGATTTCTCAAATTGGCCATTAAAATCCCCCATTACTATTACATTGCCGTATGGTTTATACATATCACAAACGTCGCCAAGTGTTTTTGTGTATTCGTCGTAAAATTCGACCGAGTAATTTGTAGAAGGCAGGTAAACTTGCAATAGGTACAAAAAACATTCATCTGTTATTCTTATTTGTATTCCTATTATTCTATCATCGTCAATTGCAAGAGGGCTTATTCGTTCAGAAATTCTGGTGTGCCATAACAGTGCGACCCCGCCACTCGGTCTCCCTCTTTTATTGGGGTTTCTTTGGCGGGAATCACACACAGCATGGTATTCATAATACTTGTCGAGCGAACCCAGAAAATTTGTATCGCATTGATAGAGCCAGTGTTCACTGAGACCTATTATATCATGTATACCACTTCTCAGTAACCGGACGACATGACGCCTGTAGCATTCCATGTAATCACATTAAGATTAGTGGTATCCATTTTACAGTTACATATGATTGGTGACAAGTGAACGTCCTGATTTTGAATACCGCTTAAGTACAAAAATAAGGTGAGTACTAACAGTGCAACAATTTTACACATTCTGAGGCAGATAACATGTTTCACACAAGTAAACAATGGTATGCATTAATCGTAGGATTTGTGAACCCACATCCTGCACGTGGCACCACTTGGCCAGAATCGGTGCCCGAGAACATAATCGACATCATCATCACATATATTTATGCGAGCGCAGTTGCCCCTCAGCATTCGTATAACCGTGAATCGAACGTCTTTATATAGAAGGTGCTTCTTAATGTCATGAATGGTAACGGAGTCAGCAAATCCTCCAAGGTATACTTGTGAAGTTTTTATTGGACTGCCATGCTTGTGGAAGAAATAGTCGTCCTGTGAATCATCTGCTGAGCGAGTAGGCGTCTGTCGGGTTTGCTTGTGTTCGTGTAACGGGACTTCTGAATGATAGCTCACGTCATTTGGTTTACTGGAATGCGAACTTCTGCTGTCAGAATGAGCATCGCTCTCGTCCGGATAACAATCATCTGTGGCGTATTTCATAAATTCATTAAATGTTTCTGCGATATTTCTCTGAGTATTGGATACATCTGCCATGGATTGACCCACACACTCCACGAATTGTTGAAGATTGTTTGTTACTTGTGTTGTAAAGTTGCGGAATTCGTCCTTCATTGCATTCACATTGTGTTTTATCGTTTCATTTATCATTTTATCATTCGAATTCGTTGGCTGAATGTGTTTTTTGTTCACAATGTCCCTGAATGTTGCTAGATGTCCCTCAAAACTTTTCTGTTTCTTGTCAAATTCGTCTAAACCTTTCACTATATCACACATATCACGTTTAACGTCAGCCAGTTCACTTTTCAATTGTTTTGCACCTGAATACTTGTCATCTTGAATACGTTCCACTGTCATCATTTCTTGTTCTAATTTTTCGTCCATACTTTGTATTTTCTTGTCCATACGAGAAACGTTCGTTTTCAACTGTTCAATGTCTTTAACAATGCCGAGTTTATCTTCTATTTTCGCCAGTCGAGCTTCTAAATGTTTTACTGATATGTCGATATTGGGGACACGTTCGTTGAAGTCTTTGTGGAATGATTCGTTATAATGAAATGTCTCGCAGTATTTTAACGATTGAGTTATTTATATTTATATTTACAGTGGAATCCTCATCATCGTTGATCATCATGCTCGATACCGATGGTCGACTGACACTTTTGTGTTTTCCACTTTTGCTGATAATGTCTCCAAGAGAGTCTGTATCCTTGTCAACCATGAATTTCATTAGCCTGTAGATGTCAACAGCCATCCTCATATTTCTACTGTTTTTATCAGTTACATGGTCCCCTGTTAAACTTCGAATAACCCGTTGTTTCATCAACGCAGCCGAATTATACGGAAATACATCATCAGATTTCACTTGAATGAATACACTTTCGCGCAATGTTTCTAAAAGTTTATCCTGGTTACCGACAAAGTTTATGATGGTTCCGGTAAATTCATCTTGTGTAGTCGAGTTAATGAATTTTATCACTGAACGCAAATTGTTTATTGTTTTGTTGTTGTCCTCAGGTTTACGTGTGTATTGTTGGGACTCTATGCTGTCATACCATGTAGAAAGGCATTCGTCCAGTGACCGCCGGTCATTGACACTCACAGTACTATTATTACGCCACACCGTGGTGTTGCTTGGTACGCAGATTTTCATATTCTGTGGTCGATCGATAATCCACTGGGCGACTGTATTATTATGGTTACCGATAGAGTCACGATAGTACAACAAAGATTAGCACATGTGTTTACGTCACCGGTGTACTTGTGGGGGCATGTTTCTATTATGAAGGTTCGCTATCCCGAAGGTCCGCTATTCCGAAGGTTCTCTATTCCGAAGGTTTTTGTTATTTTTAGGTTAATTCTATATTCTAAAGTATTGAGACTAATTTGAGAGGGTTCATTATCACAAAGATTCTTTTTACGGAGTGTGCGCTCACATCCGAACTGATCCTGCGCGCATACCGATGCAGATATAGGAGGAAATAACTTAACTTAGAACATTAAATGTGATTTTGTTTTGTTTTCGCGGGTTTTCTTGAGATTTACTGTCATTACGTGGGCCCATACTTTTGAATTCTTGGCATATAATATGAATGTTGTGGTATATTGTGGACCCTCCCGCATTGGGACATGACACAGGTACAGTTGACTTAAGTGATGTTCTGTGTGGGCTCCAATTTGGAGTTCAATATTTTAAGGGCCAAATTTAGGATTTTATGGGCCCATACCTTTGAACTCTGGGCATATAATATGAATATTTGGGGCATGTCTCTATTCCGAAGGTTCACTATCCAGAATGTCCACTATTCCGAAATTTCTCTGAATGTTCGCTATTCCGAAGGTTCACCAATTAGAAGGTTCGTTATTCCGAAGGTTCTGTATTCCGAAGGTTTTTGTTATTTTAATTCTATATTCTAAAGTATTGGGAGGGTTCATTATCACGAAGATTCTTTTTATGAAGGAAATAACTTAAAACATTAAATGTGATTTTGTTTTGTTTTCGCGGGTTTTCTTGAGTTTAATGTCATTACGTATGACTTTATTTCTCATTAAATATTCACGCCAAGCAGCCCACACAATTGCTATGTTTCCATGCGATTTAATGTCACTACGTGTGACCTAATATCTCAATAATCTGAGGCAAGAGTACGCCTGCTAAAGGCGAATTATAACAGTGGGGCTATAACGCTCAATGAATACTGGAACTATAACAAACTGCGCAGCAGAATATCGCTGATTAAACGAGTATGAGATGAGCCTAACTGCAATTGTGACTTTGTTTAAAGGCCCACTTAATTTTCGAGTCATTCATTTTTGTTATAGTATATACGGTTTTAATAACAATTTATGCCATAAAATTTGAATAAATTACTATAATTCATCACCATTTGAAACGCAGAATCCTTCTATCTCCTAGTTTGAAACACCTTTAAAATACCGCGACAAGTCGTGCGTCGTATATCTAGCAAATAGCAACTAACATGTCCTCTTCGGCTTTCCATAGATTTCAACGTAATTTGATACTTATGGGTAGTTGTGTCCGGGAAGTGTTTTGGACGGGTCAAATCGTGAGCCCGACCTGACCTTGACCTTTAAAACTGTCAATGCAAGGTCAATTTGGGTAAAACGGACAAATTTCGGCGAAATTTGATACCTTTCGGCGAAATTTGATACCTATGGATACTTTTGTCCGGGGAGTGATTTGAACGGGTCAAATCGTGACATCGGCGTGACCTTGACCTTCAATGTGGTCAATCAAAGGTCAAATCGGGTAAAACGGATGGATTTCGACGAAATTTGATACCTATGGGTGCTTTTGTCGGGGGAGTGTTTTGGACGGGTCAAATCATGACTCCGACCTTACCTTGACCTTCAAAATTGTTAATTAAAGGTCAAGTGGGGTAAAACGGACGGATTTCGACGAAATTTGATACCTAGTGGTACTTTTCTCCGGGTGGGGGCGTTTTGGACGGGTCAAATCATGACCCTGACCTGACCTTGACTTTCGAAATAGTCAATTGAAGGTCAAATCGCGCCTTTCGCCGGAAATCAGATGGGAAACATCCCGGACGAAGTCGGGCCCATCAGCTTGTGTAATAAAGAAGACAGTTTGAAGAAAGTAATGTATAGCACGAGAAACAGGAAAACTTGAAATATAGAAGTATGCAAATTTCCCAGATAAAATTTGAAAGCTAGTTTTTAGAATAATTGTATTATAATTTATATTTATGGCTAATAATATGATTTTGGTGGCGTTACCATTTCTGACTATGGTTTTCTTGTCTCCCATTGTCATTTATTGAATCGATCAACAGCGCCAGACAGCAATACTCTGTGGGGGATTCCCCTGGTTCATCGCGATAATTAAGCCGTAGTACTCGTGGCAATCAAGCGTGAAATATTCGTCCGGCGAGAAGTCCTCCACTGTAGACATACATAGTGAGTACAATTCACGGGTAGGAAGGAGAAGGCTTGGGAAACATGGCGACGTTTTCAAACCAATTTACGATATCAATCACTTGGACATAAATAAAGTTTTCTACAACCTTGTGAGAATCCAACGCCGAACACTCTATATTCCATCATGAAATGAAACGCGAGAAACACCACAATAAGCCACTGTTCATCATACACCGTTTAACTTCTGATTTTAACAAGTAAAGAGATAATTTGCGGAGCACAAACGAATAAGACCTTTGTTTACACCGGAAGTCCAAAGGGCGAAACAAACTGTCTTATATTTATTGAGCAGCACTGGATCACTCAACAGGACTACAAAGAGAGATCGCGATGATTCGAACTTTACTCCACCCAGCGAACAGAGAAAATCTGAGCGAAGTGCTGAGTGAACTATAATTCTGTTATGTGTAAATGCAACACAAATCACCACAAAAAAACAGATACCACTGAGATAAGGGCCACAAATTATGTCAAAGTACGCTACGTCTATGGGGAATTCCCGTGTGACCTAATTACCCAAATAACATGCCTCATGCATCTTGTCAACTGATCAGCGGATTAACTAACTCGGGCGGTCTCAAATGGAACACAACAGTCGCCCGCACGCCACTCACTCTGGTATTGCTATTGTTGCCAAATCTAGCTCTAAAATATGGGAACCCAGAAATGTCTTGTGAAAAACAAATACTCAAAATTATTTAATTAAGCAAATTCGAATATGGACATGAATCTGATCTTTTGGGCGAAAGTCGAAAAACTGTATTCCTATTGGAGTTCTGATACAGTGGTACTACATGTACAAATTATGGATAATCCCCAGATGATCGATTTAACCCTGTCTTGGTTGTAAAATACAAAACTATGGAAATCCCAGAGAAACCAAATCAAGCGGAATGATAAAATAGCTATCTCGTAAACGATAGTATTTACCACGCGGATCAGCGACCTTGTGAACAATGGAATGCAGTATGAGCTAACGACTTTGGTGCATTATCACCACGTATGTCCATATTTCGCAAGCAAGAATGTCAACAGAATCCATCTATAATGAGAGTCACACACGTGATTTATATGTTGATTTATAACGAAAATGATCTTGTTGATAACAATTACATGTATATTCATGATGTGGAATATGCGTACGAATATGTTAATGATCATGATTATTGTGATAATGATGTTATTTTTATGTTTCACTTATGTACATGAAATTAATAATGTCAACAGTATTGTCGATGTTTCTTATATTTTGTGCAGATTCAACAGTGACATAAGCACTGACAATATATTGGGCTCTACCAACTTTCCAGATATAAATAATATTTTCAATAATATGATGACTGATTATAATTTCTATAATAATTTCTTTAATTACACACATATAAGTCTTGAATATAATGCCAGTGGTGTTAACTTCAATGGAAATCACAGAAATGAATTGAATATTGTGCATGTATATGCTAATGACAACGTTTGTGATGTTGGGGATATTCACGATTATGATGTTGATTATGAATTATCTATAAATAACACTTGGTTCTCTAAGGGAATTCAAACCACGCCTCTTGTCATGTAACATGATTTATTAGGATTTAACCTGCTGATAAATACAAACAAATAATTACAATATTGCTGATGTACAATCAAGTTCATTTCCATTTCGATTCCGGATTTCCAAGTAAATAATAAATAGACATGAAATGATGATAAATATTTGAATATGTATATGCCATTAAATCCATGTGCATGTGAGATGCAACTATCAACCATATGCATGTGACATAGCACACGGCTACTCGCATGCGATATAGCAGTGATTACACGTACATGTATGTGATATGGACAAGCGACCACACGTGTGCGATATAGCAATCAGCCCACATACATGGGACATAGGAATATAGCCACACGCATGTGATATCAGTGTTGCTAGTCTGTTCCCCGAAGATCATTCCTGTCCCGTTTTATGTTCCACTTAGTTTTGATAGTGGATTTTTAAATGTTTTTGGAACTTGAAAAACCAGGAAAACGAGAAAAGTGGCTGACCTGTGAGTATGTTAACATGTATTTTGGTCATTTTGAGTATTATAAAAGAATAGAGCTCGCGTCGAACTGTTATTTCACTCTTATTTTCGTTCAGATGGCATTCAACTAATTTGAGTGTTAATGCAATGGAGAAATGTCCAGTTGATTTCCTGCCAACCAATCGATATATAATGGAATCTCCAGATGTATAATAATAGTGTACCATTGGTTATATATGTAGCAATTCAGCACGTTCGTAATAACCCTTCCATGTTAAAAATTCAGGTGAATTTAATACGAAATTGTCCCACTTCTTAGACGATTTCTGTTGCTCTGATCACTTCTTTGCTGTTCCACTTCTTTGGTGAATGTACTAGGGCTAAAAACGCATCGGATTCAGGCTCTATATTCCTTCCTACAACGACAACACGTTATTATAGGGATCGCCTGTGCATACATGAGCTTGATTAGCGAGAAAACGGAGCACACTTGACGCAACAAACACGAAATTCTTAAATAATTAACTTATAATTATTCAGGCCTAATTGTGTTCTGTCAGACTGCTATAGGAATGGAATTAAAGGGCTTTATAGTTGGTTATAGAGTGACAACTTTTCACAAAGAAATGTTTTGTTTTTCAAGTTTTTCAAAGGTGGGGGTGCAATCAGCGACAGTGGATGGGGTGGGAGTGACAAGAAATGACAAGAATGTTTTCGTTGACGATGTGTATCAAACTCATGCTATAATACCGTGATACGCAGATTATGACTTTGTTATTTGCAATTGCCTAGTACGTAGCTTCAGCTGAGGAGTTGTGGGTGGGGCGGGGGATAATACATAAAATGGTTTTGGTGTGAACATATTTATTTCTCTAAATCATGCACATGCATTAAACAAATTAGATTTTGTTTATAATATAACTGGGAAAGAATAAGATAGACAAATGAACATATTTTGTTCATTTTTCTATCTTATTATCATTGTCAGCCATCATGGGCATAAGGTTTTGTTACCGATTTCAACCAAGTCTCCATATCTACAATATGCGAAATCTGATATCGTGATTAAAACTGCTAAATATTTAGTGCCATAGAATGTATTCTATTCCTTTCGTGTTATTATTTTTTACATATCTACCAGAGTATAATTGATTTTATTTCGAATGTTCCGGTATAATACGCTATAATAACACTTATAAAAAGAGGTAATCCATCTTTGACAACAAACACCACATTTAGAATAATGATATCTCAGGGAAATGATGGTTTTGACCATCTAATTTTATGATAGGCACGTGGATTGTCGGCGATGCCTTCTCGCCAAATCTCGCAGTCCGATAGAGTGCCCTTACATTGGTAGACATTACACCATATTATTTAATGAGCAATATTACTTCCTCTATGTAGGACGCACTTCAATAGCATGGAGATATGCTGTCTTTGGTGACTAGTGCTTCAGTCGGCAGTTATAACATCGGTCATTCTGAAATATGAATTAATATTACCGATTAATTTGTCGAAATTATACATACTAAATTATGAATATCCACAACAAGATACATATGATGTTGAGTGTTTATATGAGTGGGACATGGAGAAAGTTTAGTCATTTGCCCGATGTTTTTTATCATTTTGCACTATAAAAATATATATATATTACTCACAATCAATAAAACCATCATTTTGAAAGGATTCCATGTGAAAATTCACTGAAGTGGAACATGAATATTTATAATCGATAAGAAGTAGAACGTGTTGGATTTATGAAGCTAAGAGGGTGAGCATATGTTAACTAAGAAGTGGAACACATGTCGTCCGGCGAAAGTGTACACTCTATTGGCAATATATACAAGAAAACTAAGATGCATGCATCAGGTCGCCCGTGAACTATTTATCATATAATTCTTGTAACTATCTATTATACATTTTGGAATATATGTATGCATGTGTATATGAATGCATGTATCTATGTGTGTTATAGACTCGAACACTGCTCGACCGATCCGACTCGGATTTGGTATTTAACGTGTCAACTTGACCTCGCTCATAGGCATGTTTCTGGACCTTGACCGATCCGACTAAAATTTTGTGTGTAGAACTACTTTGATCTCGGGAGCAATATGGACGGGTCCAATTTCACGTGGGACCATGTCCTCGAACGTGCTGATATAGGCATGTTTTTGGACCAATTGAACAATAGTTTGTCCAGACGCTGTATATACCGGGCACTGCCCAGATGGAGGCGATCACAAAGAAATCCCTAAATAGCCCGAACGAAGTCGAGTATAACAGCTAGTATTACATATTTCTAGATTTAGTTACAAACTATATACCTGTATATTTTACAAAGAAATGTTTGACAAATGTATCTATATCAATATTACCATAGGGGTCATTAAAAATAGATACGACGAAACAAAATTTTGAAGGGTGCATGTGATTGTGAGGAATAATAGGATCATAGGTAAATTTAATTTATGGACGCTTGTTAATTTTCATTGGACTACATGTATCAGGTAAATTTTTATATTTCAAATGATGACAGGAATGCGAAAGTTGAACTACCTAAGTAATACTGGCTATCCGCATGAAGAGATATACATGTATATAAAAACCAAAATAGAAGATGACTGCTGGCGACAATGTTTTCCAAAGAAATTCAAAGCATTCGATAGCTCCCATCTAGTGGTCACCCCGAAGATCAATATGAATTTGGTGACTATCAGATGAGGGATGTGGTTTGTACAGGTGCTAAATAATTCAGTCATGCAAAGAGTACGATACAAAATTGCTGCCTGTGGTCATGTTTTTCAACGAAATTCGGAAAAATTAGATTACTCTCATCCTGGTTATCCAGAAGATCATTATGGAATCTGGTGATGATCGGACATGGGATGTCGTCTGTAGGATCAACCAAATTATTTAGCCATAAAAATAGTAAAATTCAAGATCAACTGATAGAAAGTGTTCCGTAACGCGACACACATCGATGGTTTTCAATTCACAATATTCAATCAGAATAAATGTATTTGCAAAGTCTTCAAGTATATCTACCCTCTACTAACTATACCATAGAATATTATGAAGAGTATGCGAAAAAGTTTGGTGACCTATGTGACACCTACAAATCATATGGTAACGTAATCGTAATGGGAGACACAAACGGACAATTTGACAAATCTGATGAACGAAATATGATATTCAAGAAAATGGTTAAGCGAATCGAGATGGTATCTGTGAATTATGAATTCTGTGAAGATGATCCTCTATCTACATGCATTCCTTTCGGTGATTACTGCCAATTACACGAAGGAACAATTGTCGATCACATTCTTATTCCATCCACATTTATTCCATTTATTCATGAGGTACACGTTTTAGATGATGACGCCATTAACGTATCTAATCATAGACCTGTTACATTACATTTGACGTTCCAGCTACGCAGTCAATCTTCGTATATAGCCGAAAGAGAAACAGACAAAACCATAAATTGGCGTAAAGTTAAATCTGAACCAGAAATTATCGAACTTTACAAACAAAGTTTTGATGTTGAACTAACAGCACACAAAATCATATACACTGATGATACAGACATATCTGAAGTTTACCAGTCAATTGCACGTGTATTATCAAAAGTATCTGAATCATGTTTACCAAAAAAGTCATATACTAAACGCCTGAAACCATATTGGGGAGATTGTTCGAAAGATAATCACAAGTATATGCGTGATCTCCGGAAACAATGAATACGTGATGGTCGACCTCGAGCAAGTACAATAGTAATAGATACACTCAATATAAATTAGCAAAACGTGATTTCCGTAGAGAGTACAGAAAAGCGTCCGAAAATTATATATCCGAATTAAATAATGAAATTGACGAACGCGCTCAGATCGATCAGAATTATCTATTTCGCGTGATACACGCAAAGCGACAGAGAAATCATATCAATAAAAATGCATTCTTTTGTTATGAAGGGAAGGTTCTACGGAATGATCTTGATGTTGCGGAAGGCTGGGCATCGTATTTTGAAAATCTGTACTCACCGCTATACCAATCAGACTTTGATTTCAATCACTTCCACTGTGTTAATGAATTTATTGCACGCACAATGGCCAGTAAACAAAGCAGTGATATTGACAATCGCATAATTTTTCCTGTATCAACTGATGAACTGAATCAAATATATCGGGGTCTAAGTACGGGGAAAGCGGCTGGATGGACATTTATTATACGGAAGTAATACATTGACGTTGGCGATTTCTAAACTTTTAACTAATATAATTAATACACAGAAGATCCCGAGTCAAATGAAACGCGGTATAATCGTTACATTATTTAAAGGTGGCAAAAAACCCAGGACAGATTTTGATAGCTATAGGACTATAACGTTGATGCCTGTTTTATACAAGTTACTTGAAAAGGTTATACAAACTCGATTGGAATCTTATGCACCCAATTTAATACAAGTGCACCCGCTTCAACATGCCTTTCAAAAAGGTGTAAGCGCAACCATGACATCTTACGTAATGGAGGAATGTATTGACTATGTATCCGCTAGTAAACAAAAATTATACAGCTTATTTTTAGATGTCTGGAAGGCTTTCGATACCGTCTGGATTAACGGATTGTTATATCAATTAGATAAACGCGGTTTTAAAGGAAACTTGTTTTGTCTCATTAATGAATTGTTGACAAATGTTACATGTTCTATTCGTTATAACAATTCCTTATCTAGGTGGTTTGACGTTCGTCAAGGGGCTCGTCAGGGAAGTATTCTTTCCCCATTTTACTACATGGTCTATGTTGACGAGTTGATATGTACTCTCGCAAATTCCCCATATGGCCTACAAATGATCGGAGTAAATTGCACATGTCCAACACAAGCTGATGACATGGTTTTATTATCACTCAATAGTGTCGGATTATCAGCTCTTATTGATATGTGTTTTGAATACAGCAAAAAGTGGCGATATAAGTATAATTCCAATAAATTCTCGGTAATAGTATTTAACGAAAAAAAAGTCCGAGTTCTCTCGTCAACATCGCGTCTGGAACTTAGGGACAACTATTCTACAATACCCACATTGGTATTCCACTCGATAAATACGATTTTAATTCTGTCTTCATTGATCGGATATGTGATAAAACCCGAAGTACATTCATGATGTTAACCAACGCAGGAATATACCCGGTGGCATTATACCAAAAAGTTATTCGTTGATTTATTATTCGGTGGTCATTCCAAAAGGTTTATACGGATCTGAACTTTTATGGTGTGTGAATAAAACTCTATGCGACCGTCTCGAGAGAACGCACCGTGTCTGTCTAAAATGTTAGCAGGGTCTTCATACTCGCACAAAAATAGTTATAGCTCAAGGATTAGTCGGTATGTCGTCAATGGTATCATTAATAGAAAAACGTAAACTGTCATTCATTGGTTCAATGTGCAATCTTTCGACGAACAAATCCGCCAAAGCTGTATTTATTACACGGTTATACCAGTATCTAATGTTTCATACAGCTTCACATTCTAATTTCATGGTTGATATTATTTGTACATTTGACAAATATGGAATGACCGAATATTTCGAGAAATACTTATTAAATGTGGCCTTTCCCAACATATTATCATGGAAAAATATAACGAAGACCTCATGGTTAAATATAAATACAGATGAATGGGAATGAAGCAAAGGCGGTGATACTCGATTAAACCGTTACTCGGCACTTCAGCCTAAATTATGCATGTCTAGGCTATGGGAAAACTGTTACATATATCCCAAGCATAAATATTCTTATCTCCTTGTAGCACGTCTTATTTCCATTCTTGAAACGGACGAACAATCGTGCCCATTGTGTGCCAGGAAACACAATGATCTGGTCAGACATGCAGTAATCGAGTGTGTCTCAATATGTGATAACCGTAATATGTTTGAATTTTACCTATTAAACGAATTTCATGTAGACGTATACATGCAATATGATAGTTTGAATGCAGAATCAAAAACGCGAGTCCATTGTATACGCGAAATAGATAATGAATTGATCATTTTTTTGGTTAGGAAATCAGCTTCTCTATGGAAGGTATATGTTGATAGCATATCATCATTTATGCTTGTACCTCCATAGTTCTGTATTAAAATGATATATACGTACGCGTGACATACGACTGTATATCCATATCTCTATGACTGTACATCATATGTGTAATTGCTATATATAATGAACATGTACACTGCCAAAAATAATATCTTAATAAGATAAAATATCTTGAAACAAGAAAAACTATTTCCTGAAACAGGAAAATAAATCTTATTTTGGGAAATATACCCCCAAGTCTGCTACATCAAGAAAATTTAAGAAACTCCCAACAGACAAGAGATAGTTTTCTCAAAAAAGATAGATTTTAGTCTTGAAACAAGAAACAATTTCCTTACTAAGAAAATCGCTTCAAAAATTAAATATATATTTCTTGTTTCAAGATTTTTTTCTAAGTTAAGAAATACTTAAAGAAAATATTTCTAAACCAAGAATTAATTGTTATGTACAAATTACTGCTGTATTGGAATAACTGTAAAAGTCAAACGAGAGCAAAATTGTGATCACAATTTTATGGTAAACATTGAAAAAGTTCCAACCTGTTGATTAAATATTCTGAAATTCATATTCATACTTAAATATTTGAACTACATGTAATACTACAGCTATAGGATTATATAATTGTTGACAAGTCACTCACTGTAACAGTTTTGTTTACATTACATTGGAAAAGGTCCAACCTGTTGATTAAATATTCTGAAAATGTTATTCATAGTTAAATATTTGAACTAATAATACAGCTAGAATTATATATTTGTTGACAAATCACTGTAACAGTTTTGTTTACATAACAATAGTTTCAACAGATGTAATTTTGTTATTGGCAATCTGTCAGTAAGTGTTTTTATCTATTTCTCAATGCTCTTAGGGCATGCTGACCTTTATACAATTTTAATAAAATTTTGTTTGCACAATATAGTGGGTCACCATTGAGGAGGCCTCCCTTGAAATCTCCAGTTGGCGGTTTGCCACACCATCCCGAAATAGACAAACCTCTCTGGTGGCCCCCTACATTGAACGTATTAATTAAACCGGTACTTCAAGCTGGTATATACCCCTCTTATATAAGGATGGAAGATGCTACCAATTTCAAACCGATGGTACTTCTTCAGAGTTGACTCTCTTGTATTAGGAAACAAGCCCAATGAGGCCATGCACCTATTATATGTTTATAACACACAAAAGACTATATCTTAGCAGAATGCATGTCTCTGATGATACAAACAATAAAATATCCAATGTATCCATAGTTGAATTTCATTTGGCTATATAGGAAGCATACAATGTGGCTTTTATGTAGTTTCCACAAAGTATTTTAAGTAAAATATCCATCAAGTGATGTATTCTGCCTTGTCCTATATATTAAAATGCATGCAATGGCCATGAGAAATGCTTAATTTATTGGTAGAGATGTCCATCTGATAAGAAATACTGACATTTTAGGTTTGATACACCATTTCAGCTGGCTTGGCATCTTTTAAATTTGAAACCTAAGGGAATTTATTCAGCTTTGACTCTCTAAATTATGGAAGAAAGCACAAATGAAGACACAATTTGCATGTTAATAACACGTATAAGGCTATATCTCAACAGAATATATGTCTCTGATAAAATGCACAATAAAATATCCATAGTTCAATTGCATTTGGCTATAGAGGGATGCATACAATATTGCTTTTATGTAGTTTCCACAGACTATTTTAAGTAAAATATCCATCAAATGATGTTTTCTACATAACCTTGTATATTAAAATGCATGTAATGACCATGGGAAATGTTTAATTCATTAGTTGATATGTCCATCTGATAAGAAATACTGACATTTGAGGTTTAAAATACCATTTCATGGGATCATAAATATCAAACTATAAGGGAATTTCTTCAGATTTGACTCTCTAAATAATGGAAGAAAGCCCAAATTAAGCCACTATTTGCACGTTAATGACATGTATAAGGCTATATCTCAACAGAATACATGTCGCTGGTAAAATACACAATAAAATATCCATAGTTTAATTGCATTTGGCTATAGAGGGATGCATACAATATTGCTTTTAAGTAGTTTCCACAGACTATTTTAAGTAAGATATCCATCAAATAATGTTTTCTACCTTGCCCTATATATCATAATGCACACAGTGACCATGAGAAATGTTTAATTTATTGGGAAAGATGTCCATCTGACAAGAAATACTGCCATTTAAGGTTTGATACACCATTTCAGCTGGCTTGGCATCTTACAAATTTAAAATAAGGGAATCTCTTCAGGTTTGACTCTCTAAATTATGGAAGCAAGCCCAAATGAAGCCACTATTTGCATGTTTATAACATATATAAGGCTATATCTCAACAGAATACATCCCTTACATTTCCCAAGTGTGTTATAAGTGTCAAATAAGTGTTGCATAAGTGTAGGAAAATTTTTCCTCTAAGTGTGCACTTACAACCAAGTGTACAAGTCCAACCGTGGCAGTAAGTGTAGTGCAAGTGTAACATAAGTGTACAGTAAGTGTACGTTCCAACTATGTAAATGAGGTGAGTGTCATATAAGTGTATGATTCTAAAGTGTGGTATAAGTGTATGTTGGCAAGTGTAATAGAACTGTATAATAATTGCAAGTGTTTTATAAGTGTAAGTTCTGAATGGGGTTGTAAGTGTATTGTAAGTGTACAATGGTGATTGTGATGCAAGTATATTATATAAGTGTATAGTACATGTATTAGTAAAATAAGTGTATATCATAGATGGGCATGCACATATTAAATTTCACTATCAAAGATGGCAATTGATGCATTAATCAAGGGAATCACATTCACAATGATTTAGACTGATAAAATACTTTATTATATTATATTAATAATGTTTTAATATATAAACCATCTATCGATTAGGTTCCTTGGCTCAATAAATATATTTCATAAATCTGGTGCTGATATGCGAAGTTTGAATGAGCTGAAGTATCTTCAAGCTTGTCTCTTCCCGTTTGTCTTTACTCCACTTTTGTCATGATGTCCATGTCATATTCAGTACCATGTCCCATTTAAAGCATGCAGTGCCTGCTGTGGGATGTTTAGTTTAGCACGGTGAGTGAGAGAAATTTGCAAACGTTGGCATGACCGATTCCAGTTTTTTTTGGCCAAAAAAGCTGTAAGTGAGTCATTTTTTTCTTCTTCTGATGTCACATTGTCTCTGAGATTATCCAATTCCAATGTGCTCTGTGTGCCCAGTCTACCCCTCCGCCAAAATTAGTTTTGTCCGGTATCACAAGCATTTGGACAAGACGTCAAGATGATTGAAATTGAATCCGTGATCAGTCCTCCTGGAGATTCTTGCCAACATTGTCATTGGGCAACAATGAAACATGCGAGAGATCAATCACTGAATCAGCTGGACGACAGCCATCACTCTCCGATTGAGAATTATCACTTGTAAATAAATGTATGTTGTATATCTGAATTTAGCGCACGTTTCCATCGGTTATAATCTGTATGCATCCAGTGTGACTTTACTGTTGACATGATTTAATTTCTCAATGTCATCGTGTCATTGTATGAATCAGGTCACCGGTCGAATTGGGAACAAACTTCGCCTATTTGCGTAATTATTTGCCGAATTCAGCCTCCTACCACCTGTTCTATCTCTAGTGTGTTTAGTTCCTTTCTTCTTTTTGCCAAATTGTTGAATTGTTTTGGCTTTTCTCGCCGTCATTTTCGTAAATGAAAGCTGTTGTCAAATAAAATGCAGATGAAATTTAAATTTGATTTCTTGACCGCCGAATTACCGGAATGTGGTCTGCGCATGCGCATGTAGTCACGGTCACAGTCACGTGTTAGCTTTTAGCCAATCGTATGCTCAGTTCTAGGATATCACTTGATTTAGACGGGTTTTCCCAATAAAATGATGACATCAGAGGGCAATGTTTACACACAGCGAGATGGGATTTAATTCCCCATACACGAACACGTGGGCAGAAAGCCACAAGCATTTCCTTTGGGAGATTTACAGTGGGTCGATAATCACACGTATATACAGTTAAACTTTGTTATTTTTGATACATTTTACGTTAAATTAAAAACAGATAGCAGGTACATATACGTACTTCTCCGAGAATGTTAAAAACAATTTTTATCTGTTCATCATTATTTTATTGTCACGAAATTACGCTAACTATCGAAGTTTTGCCATAAAAAACCCCGATAAAAATAATTCTATTTGGGAGTATTGCACGTCAAAATTACGGGTTTAGAAACGATTTTTATTATACTTAATTCTGATCTGCGTCGTCAAACTACTATCATACAACATTTCTATATTCGTAATGGACATTTTTGTTGTTGTTTTTTGAATGCAGGTTTGTTTGGAAACACAATCATTGAAGCTTTCATACAGTAATACGCCAATTTCAATATACGTGATAGCGACCAATTTTCATTGTTTCTATGACAAACATTTTGCAGTTAATAAATTGTAGATATACATATTCATATATCTTTATTTTAGCACAAAAGATTCATAAAATGTATTACTATCGGAATATAAATAACAGAAAAACGAAATACCGTAATTTCAAAATTGAAAAAGTTCATATTTAATATAAGACGGCAATTATATAGTACAAATGTGCGAGGCTCTGAGCAGTATTCCTGAACATATCCATATCAAAGTTTGATAAGTGTGGTATAAGTGTTGATAAATATTTCCAAAAGTTCCACAAGTGTACCTTTAAGTGTGGGGCAGTGTTCCCAAAACATTTAAAAAGTATAAGTATCATCAGTGTGTCATAAGTGTAGAGAGAACTTTTCAAAGTACCATAAGTGTAGCTGTAAGTGTGGGCAGCATGCCCAAAGATTTTCAAAGTCTCAAAAGTGTAGAGCAAGTGTACACTTATTACAACACTTACACTACACTTACGAAATAAGTGTACATTTCGAAAAAAGTGAGTGTGCTACAAGTGTACTGAATTAAAAAAACAAAAGCTACAAGTGTACTATAAGTGTATACCTGAACTACACTTACAATGAAAGTGTACACTTAGAAAATATAAGGGATGTCTCTGATGAAATCAACAATAAAATATCCATAGTTTAATTTGTTTTGGCTATACAGGGATGCATACAACATGGCTTTTAGGTTGTTTCCACAGACTATTTTAAGTAAAATATCCATCAAATGATGTTTTCTGCCTTGTCCTGTGTATTAAAATGCATGCAATGACCATGAAAAATGTTTAATTTATTGGTAGAGATGTCCATCTGATAAGAAATACTGCCATTTGAGGTTTGATACACCATTTCAGCTGGCTTGGCATCTTACAAATTTGAAATAAGGGAATTTATTCAGCTTTGATCCTCTAAATTATGAAAAAAAAGCCTAAATGATGCCGTTATTGGCATGTTTATAACATATATAAGGCTATATCTGAACAGAATACATGTCTCAGATTAAATAAACAATACAATATCCATAGTTTAATTTGATTTGGCTATACAGGGATGCATACAATATAGCTTTTATGTAGTTTCCACTGACTATTTTAAGTAAAATATCCATCAAATGATGTTTTCTACAATGCCTTGTATATTAAAATGCATGTAATGACCATGGGAAATGTTTAATTTATTAGTTGATATGTCCATCTGATAGGAAATACTGACATTTGGGGTTTTAAATACCATTTCATTGGATTATGGGATCATAAATATCAAACTAAGGGAATTTCTTCAGATTTGACTCTCTAAATGATGGAAGAAAGGCCAAATGAAGCCACTATTTGCATGTTTATAACATGTATAAGGCCATATCTTTGCAGAATGCTTTTCTCTGATAATAAAACAAATAACATATCTATATTTCATAGTTTAGTTGGCAAAACAGGGTTCATAACATGTGGTTTTAAAGTAGTTTCACAGACTATTTTAACTAGAATATCAATTAAATGATGTAATCTAACTTGCCCTGTGTTTTAAAATGCATACACTGACCATGATAAATGTTTAATACAAACAGCGTCATTAATGCTGCACCAGCCTAACTCCCGTTATGAAAGGGTTAAATTAATAAACAAAGGTTACACAGACATCACCCTTCAACAGCGCGGTGAGTGTGTTTTTTTATGTAATATATGTCATACCCGGTATAAGAACCCCCCCCCCATTTCGTACGCCGTATTACATGCCCTGTTATGAGGTACGCCGTATTCCGGCCCCTCTGTTTAATAGGAGGTATTCGGTATTCCAAAAATACCGGTATTCGTATACCAACCTTCCAAAAAAATGATCATAAGAATAATATAAATGCGATGTTTGCACAATAAATGCACGGTTTGACATACAGATCGTCGATCATCAATTTATATCATTTTAGACATGGACATGATGACCGGCGCTCGTACGGCAATAGAGAATTTATCCATATGGCTGTTAACTGGTATTTCGTATTCCACCCTCTGTGTTAAGTGGTATTATTCCGTATTCCAGGGGGTGGGGGTGCTCTTATATGGTGTGAAGTTTACAACAAATGTGGCAGTCATGAAATTTTTAATTATTATAACTGTTTGGGATATATACACCCCAATCACCCTGTCTTCACGCCCCTGTTGGTGGTGGCCTTATCAATATATTGCTTCGTTGAACTTTTATTATTACAAATTTGAGGTAATAGTTCTTGATGCGTGTAATTTCGTTCCACTTTACAACAGCGGCACAAGCATTCCTATTGTTTTACATACCGGCGCAGATCGGGTCCTCGTGGATCAATAGCGACGTCCATCTTACGTTTTCATAGGATACAAATTGATCGGATTTTAGGTAAGTGAAACTAATTAGTAATCAATTGAAGTGATTTCTCATTATGAACAGACTGTTACTAGTAAAATACTTAATCGAACTACAATTAAAAGTGCACGACTTATCAATTTTATTCAAATGAATTTGATAGTAAATCGGCCTAAATTTTGTTTCCGTGAAATATTTCAGATAATGAAATCCGTCATTCATAAATGAACACTTTTTTGGTCAAAATAGTAACTTCTGATGGACTATGATTATACGGCATTTATGATTAATATATCAAGGTAGCCCTACACAATATTCCCAACTCTATTCCCAACTGCAAAAACGATTTTTAATGAATTATAAATTGTGCCTAAATTTTATGCTACATAAAAGTAAAAACTATCCAGGAATGGCTATTTTCGTCTGCAAAATCAAATTCTTCCATAAATGCGGTGTATTATCGGTCGACATTAATATGACAATAGTTGGAAAATAAAAAGGTCCCATTTATTGAAAATATACATGTAGCTTATAAGGAAATTGTCAGTTATGATCAGTTATACTTCATACCATTATTCTAACAAATGTCAACCTGATAGAATTCCAACAATCTCTTTAATATTGTCATGCCATGGCCAATTTAACACTAAGTGAACGTTCAGATTACCACGATACAATCGTAAGTGGAAATATTTCCGTCGTAGGAAGTAACCGCTCAACTGTGCATGCTCACCTCAAAATCGTAGGTAAAAAATAATATCAAGCGAAATTGTGGCGTATCCTTGGTTACCCCCATTTGCGAAGTAATCACTAATCAGTCATGTGTATGTAAAAATTGTGGCCTGAAGGATCGCATGATAGTCAATCACATGCTTTACAAAAAAACTGTGATTTCATCATGTACGACATCGTAATCGTGTGAACAAACTATCTCGTCGATCCCGGTTCCTCCACTTAAGATTGTATCTTTCATCTGTACGTTCACTGAGTGAACATTCATGATTCATATGACTACGATTCAATTGTACGTGGACAGATTCCCATCTTGGGTAATAACCAATAGTTGGACTGCGCATGCTCACGACATGATCACGAGTTATATCAATGCATAATTGCAAAATTGTGACGTAGCCTTGGTTACCTCCACTTGGTGAAATTTGCGTGTACGTAAAAATCGTACAAAGTAAATGGAAATAGCATAGGATAGTTAATCACGTGGTTAACCACCGATATTAAATATACTCATCTGCGATGACATCGTAACAAACTATCCATGATTTTGTCAGGCCCGATTCCACCACTTACGATTGATTTATGGTCTTCTGACATCTGAATCGCCGAAAATGCTAATATTGTTGGAAGAATGAACTTTTGAATATGTTTACAAATTATGAAAATACATGCATCCATATCACATACATATATATGCAGCATACATGTACATGTATTTTTTCTTCAATTACAGAAATGCCAGATTCATTAGCCATGGTGGATGCGGCATCATGCCCTCTCATCTTCAACATATGAAGATTGATTTCGCCCATGATTAGTCTAAGCGTTGGTCCTGTCTAGCTAGACACGTGGCAATGAACAAATGATAGGTGAAATATTACTGGAAGTCTGTTCGCCAAAATACCAGTGGTGAGTTTATAATCTATAGCTACCATGCAGATGAATATTTGTACATTGTCACCAATACATGTATATACCGCTATCCTCATAATTATGGACCTTAACAATGGGGGGATACCTGTTAATGATCGCAGTAAATACGGGCATTATATGATATCCACCACGATATCAAGTCGATTACTGTTGTGGAGCACCATGCGGTTATGATACACCAACAAATATCACACCAAAAGTTGAAAATTAAAACAGCCACATGGATCTTGTTCAATGAACTTATACATGCATGAATAAGATGAATCACTAAATTATCTTTCCATGCTTGTTTGTGTAATGCCAATCAATGCAGCCTGACAACATGGATGGGTGGAGTTTATAAATTGACAGCCGAAACAATGTTGGCAACTTCAAAGTTCATTATGTGCTACATTTAACCCCCGTATATACAATACAATTTTTCTATCAGCGTTCCCATGTCCTATATTTGGAGTGCTATATACATGTACATGTAACGAAGGCCATCCGTTCCACAGATATGAGGAAACACACTGCATTATATTTTCATGCATGCGAAACATGACAACATGCATATGGGGTGTAACATCACAACATGCATAGGGGGTGTAACTGCGGTATATGCAGCATTGAAACTGTACTAGTAACCATAATGAGGTGTTGGAGGTTACTGTGCTTTATATCTTTAATACTGCAGTATTAACGAGGGGCACTATACTAAGAGATGGCCAATTACATTGAGTATACATGTAGCCATACCTCACACATGGAACAGGGCTTGACTTATTCTTAGGTACATGAAAAAAATAGGTACGCGGAGCAATACATAACACCTAGTCTGCTTAGTATATTTTCCATAAATATCAACCGATTTTGTGCAGTGTTGAAGCGGTAACATTTTTAGTACTGCTGTGTTAGATGTTTCTGGTGTGAGACCTCACAAGCCATCTTTCTGAATAAATCCTGAAAAATTACCCACAATCCTGAGGTTAAGTGGTCACTTACTTTGGGCATTACTGTAATTCCCTGACATTCCCCCAATATATGACTAAAAGAAAATTCACCCTTTTGATATCGTTTGACCATGAAATGGCCCGAAAAAGATGTTTTATGAGATTTACGTTTGTTTTTTATTTAATTTTGTTTGTTCAAGTAACATATCAAATGAGTGAAATTTTATTTTAGTCATTCGTGTGGTTATCGTGAGTGGGGAGATATTTAAGGGGAGGTATCCTGTTACACCGGTATATGCTACTTTGCCTACTAGTACATGTACATAAGTATTAACTGTCATGTGGACTGTTTTTATGGAGATGTAACCGTGAGCTAAGTGGACATAACTTGTGTAAAACCCGAAAGTTATGACCACTTACCTCACGGTTACATCTCCATAAAAATAGTCCACATGACAGTTAATCCTTATATTTATATACATTTAGCGAAAAAGCCACTTTTGTAAATGTATTTAAATTGAATAGTGTATCGTGACAAAAACAGCCCAAAGTACCCAATAGCACCCTTGGCAAAAGTTAATAGGAACAATTTCTCTTCATATTGCAACCCGATGATGTATTAAGTCAATCCTCCTGCGCGACAGCGCGAGTCCAAATGCGCCCAAAACATTACGCGTTCGTCTTTCCAAACCCAATGACGTTTGGATGGTGTTGTGAGCTTGGTGTTTATATGAGCCGTTGCGCATTCACCGAGAAATAACCGCAACTAGCCACGTGGGCGCCGACCAATCAATATGCTGGATTTAGTGATGACAACACTTAGTATGTAAATATATGTATTTGTAGCTGATTCTGACCAACATGCAGCGTTTGAATGGATAACATTACTTTTATAACTGCCCCCCCCCCCCCCGGGGTGATTAATTTGGACCGTACATCTTAATAATATGTACATGATCAGTAATTCCGCTTTTCTGATGTCATTACAAGCATTCAAATCTTATTTTTCAGACAGGAGGAGCTGCCTGACTGGATTGAGACATACAAATTTCATTAAAGCCTGATATCTGATAACCAATCATAGAATCATGTTTCCTGAGTGTTTCTTGCAGATACTGATTACACTTGATACCAATATTATTAATTCTGTCCAAGACTGGATGAGGATGGATTTCAAATGTTATTCGGTGTACATGTAACGGATACATGTAATCTAGATGTTATCGGTATTCGTCCATGCATGACATAATGTGAGTTGTTGCTTTGTGACAGTCCTGGCTATATACATGTACCATATGTATACCAATGGACGGTATACACTGAAGCCAGTACTGTGCAGCGAAGGGGAGGCTTTAATATATAACCAAATAATGACCAATGTCTTCATCAAAGGCAAAAATGACATATCCATTCCTTCCTTGATGGAGACCGATCAGTGACGTCTACATTTTATCAGACTTAGTGGTGAAAATCTTGGCAAGTGAAGTTAGTGAATTCAATTCTACAACATACATGTACCTGTATCCTTCTGTATGTACCTGTATGAGTCTCAGAAAATGTGCACTATGGCATCCAGTGTATGCATAACCTTTGTTATACCGTACTTCATACTACATTGACCAGAATTTGGAGGTGTATCAGTTTCATATCTCTACACAAAGCACAACAGTACCCATGGATCAGTATCAAGCCTTGTTTCTGAGCTTGTCTGAAGGATATGAACTTTTAAAGATATATTATGCACTTGTTCTGGTGCGTGAAACTGACAGGTTAGTTCCAAGGCGCTATGCCAACTGGAAGAAGGTAGCATTCTACTAACTAGCCGAAAATCTAAAGCATATCAACCGTATCACTCCATAGAAAACATTGTCTGAACTACGCTCAATTGTGAATATTTACTACTCGATTCGGGGCGCATCTATCGGCGATAATATAACGAAAACGAGTTCGCATTCGATAGTTACTGCATTTAATTATGTATACGAATGATGGTGTGTGTTGTTAATTTGGATATAATATTTGTAAAAAGTACTACTTTGAACAAGATTATTCTCCATTTATATTCTATCACCCTACTGGAGTGTTTCACATCACTTTAAGTGACAAATTATTGCAGCATGTCAATATAATCAGATTCATGTACATGTACACACAACAGGCCTTAAAATCCATCACAGAATAAAAATATTCTGATGTTCCTTTATCTTTGTCAACCTGCTGTATCACCAAGTAATCTGTACAAGGAGCTTAATCTTGCTTAGACATATACCATACATGTATATTTAAAGACAGATAATCCGAGTTCACGCTCCTCAATTACCATTTCTTTGGCTTCAGGGGTAAAAATAATTTATTCGAGTTGAGGAACACACCCTTTCAAGTTCTGAGTTATAAACTATAATTTTTTGAAATCTGATATTTTTCACCACCTTGAATATTTCCCGGCCTAGCAAATATTCAATGAGTCGATTGACATAATCTTGATACCAAGTTGCGATGAACAAAATGGAAACGTTTGGAAAATGTTACACTAGAGTTGACAGTAGTTACAGTAATGCCCAAAGTAATTGACCACTTAACCACAGCAGAATTAAATGGCTTGTTGCCATTCATCGGAAAGCTCTTGGGGAGAGCTTTCCGATGAATGGCAACAAGTCATATTTCCGACTAAATCCTGAAAAATTACCCATAATTCAGCTGTGGTTAAGTGGTCGATTACTTTGGCCATTAATGTAGCATTATGTTTTGGTAATTAATTGATTAAGAAATGTTGTTCTTAGAATCTGATGATATGGAGACCATGGAGAGATTGTTCACCTTTAATTGTCCATGTTGACTTTAAAGCATACTAGTAACATATGTTGTGTTTATTTTATGTATCCCTGCATAAAATGGGGTGATAAATTTATATTATACTCACATCTGGTCTTTCGATATTTTATGAGTTAATTTATTTATATGAAAGAATGGCATTGCATACTAGCAATTCTGATAAACACCACTGTTACAGTGACATTACCAACCAATGTTGAATAAGTCCAATAAGATGCCAAAGTTTAATAAAACTTAAACCTTCCATGACTGGAGATTCCTGAAATTTTGCTAAAACCCTGCGCCAATGCATTCTCTTATATTTGCGAGTCTCCAAAATAGAGCATCACATATATAAGAGAATACATGGCCTAACAATATTTACCTTGACCTTGTAATCCATTGCATTCGTTGATACATGTGATGCTCGCAATGTGAGACTTGTTTATTTTCAAACATTCACTGGTACATGATCTTGAATTGCTTTAATGCTGCACCAGCGCAGCTCCCATCATGAAAGGGTTAAACATTGCAAGGCCAAAGCATTTGAAAAATATTCTGAAAATAATATTTAGAATAAAATATTTTTAACCTTCTACGCGATTACTAGTAGCAATGTTTGTTGACAAATCACTGTAACAGTTTTGTTTACATAGTGATGGTTCCAACAGGAGAAATTTCGTTATTGGAAAACTTTCAATAATTAATATAGGAACCATTAATCATGTTTTTCTTAGTGGTGATGTTTTTATGAACTGTTGTATGTTATACATTGTTTGGCATGTTTACTACTCACTGTGAGTGCCTTGGGTACCATTAAAATGATTTTAAACACTCAATGAAATATCTGCGCACCAGTAGATTATTTTGTAGGGATTTTAGTATGATGAGAGTCAGTATCATGATTCTTAGTTTGAGTCTGGTAAAAAGCAGCTGATTTGATGTAGAAATGCTATAGTTTGATTCTTGCAAAATTTAAAGGCCTGTTTTACATTCGCTTATATCCATCAAAGGTGTCCCAGACACTTCATACCGCTATAAGTGTAGTAGTATGTACATGTACCTTTTTTACAAACTTTTATGTTATTTTTCATGACTGCACTTCAAAGAACTCAAAAGCCGCTCATGCACTTAATTCATCAATTTAAAACAAGTACATGTACATGGAATTCTGCACTTTTATCCGCATTTTTATCACAAAAAGTCTGGGAGTACTAGTGCTATACTAACATGTAGACTATACTGTGAAAAAAACTTGATAAAGTCTTAATAAATTTAAGAGTTGTTTCCAGTAAAAGACAGACCAAATCTCTTTAAGTTCCATATCATGGGCCAAATTCATTCCATTTGTTGCATATATTTTGTTGAGTATAAAAGGCGATGATCTCATAAATGGCCGGAATCAGTGTACCCTTTAATGCTTGTAATACATGCATGCACCAGTACCTGTTTAGACCAAGTTTTCCCGGTCCACAACTTGTGGTATCGGTTGGGTTGATGCTGTTTTTGACCGAGTCCCATCCCGATGTTCTTCTTTAAAGGTACGGTTGGCCTTGGCGGTGGGTATCCTGTGAAAATATTTCCACCCGTCAAATAACGCCACAAACAGAAAGAACAACAAAATGTAGACAGACTTTGTCCGTATACAAATAAGAAATATCGCATAAACAGTATGTTAATTTCATATCTTTGACCATTGTTATGTAAACAAAAGCATAAAAAGTTACTTTTCTGGTGTTTGTTTATATTATGATGTTAAAAATAAAGAGCGTTCTTTGTTGGTGAATTCCTGATATGGAACGAATAAAGAGCGTTTATGCCATTTGTGTGTGATTAACCAGCAGCACTGTGCTGTCTTCTGTAACACAATCAGGGCTCTTGCTTAGGTAAAATATAGTAAATCTTTATAATAACATGCTGTTTACGCGATGGTCATGGTATATATGAACGAAACTGTATGCGTTTTAATGTTTTTCTGTTTACGGTGATTGGAAGAAATATGAATATTTCGACAACTAAGGCCTCACGTGCCTTTAATGGACTTTACGCCCAGAATTGTGGGCTGAAGTTATCTTGATTATAGCACTACCAGTATTTCTTCAGATTAGGTCAAATTGATGCTTTTTAAAAAAGAACATAGAGGGCAGCCTTTCCCATGATTTCAAACCCTCATATACGATTATATTATTTCAAACCCGCAAATACTTAAAGTAATTGACCATCTCTAACGGGGTGTTACCCCAGTAATGCTGTGGTATTACACTGCAGTAATTTCGAACACCATGTAAGGTTACCGCTTGAACACAAAACAGTTGCACCATGATGGATGCGGTATGCAATTAAATGCAGTGATTTTCCTTATATATTTGGAACTTAAAGGAATGGATGGCCTTCGTTATAGGTTATAATTTAAAAATAACATTTGCAAAAAGTTTCCCAATAATATACTAATAGTATATGATAATATTCATATGGATGCATTATTATCCACAAAACACACTTTGTGTGAGTCAATCGTTTGTTTATATACAGCACGTAAATAGTGAGCGATAAGCAAAACACTCAACATCGTCATGATTGTTTAATTGAGTGCTTCATGGTGACCCTTTGAACACTGAAATCTGGAGAGGTTATAATATAGAAGAGTAGCCAGACAGGACTCGGTCCAAAACAGTTTCATGTACAGTAATGCTCTAAGTAATCGACTCCTTAACCACAGCAGAATTATGGCTAACTTTCCAGGATTTAGTCGGAAATATGGCTTGTTGCCATTCATCGGAAAGCTTTTTGGGAGAGCTTTCTGATGAATGAAAACAAGCCATATTTCTGACTAAATCCTGAAAAGTTTCGAATAATTCTACTGTGTTTAAAGACACGGTTGGCCTTGGCGGTGGGTATCCTGTGAAAATATCTCCACCCGTCAAAAACCGCCACAAACAGAAAGAACATCAAGATGTAGATAGACTTTGTCCGTATACAAATAAGAAATATCGCATAAACAGTATGTTATGGTCATATGTTTGACGTTGTTATGTAAACAAAAGCATAAAAAGTTACTTTTCTGGTGGTTGTTTATATTATGATGGTAAACAAAAACGTTCTTTGTTGGTGAATACCTGATATGGAACTAATAAAGAGCGTTTATGCCATTTGTGTGTGATTAGCCAGTAGCATTGTGTTGTCTTCTGTAACACAATCAGGCTCTTGTTTAGGTAAAATATAATAGGTCTTTGTGATAACATGCTGTTTACGCGATAGTCATGGTATATATGAATGGAACTGTATGCGTTTTAATGTTTTTCTGTTTACGGACGTTTGGAACAAATATGAATATTTTCGACAATTAAGGCCACACATGCCTTTAAAGGGATACTGTACGCCAAATGTTGTTGTTGGTGTCTATGGTCTCCGAGTCGGAGAATAAGGTAACACTTTTTTCATTATTTGAAAGTCTGTTGAGTACGAAGTAGTGTTACGGATGACAAATTTAACGGAATGCAAAAAAACAAATTGTCGTTGTCGAGTAATTTTTGTACATTTTTCAACCAAATGTATCAAATAAAAGTTATATTATATGCATACTATTCCCATATACACATTCAAGTTATTGTATCGTCACTAGTCAGTGGGTGGCTTGGGCTTTCTCCCCGTATCATCATAATGTTTTAAACGATCGCGCGTGCCATCTGTTTACCATTCCAGTATCCCTCAATTAAATTGATTACGTCTTGCACACGGAAATTCGTAATTTACTTTACGCCATTTTATGGCTCCAGTCATAAATTAAATTTATATCAAATTATTAACTTTGATTTTAAAACAGCCTATTAACCTGAGCGTTTACAGAATACATCTTCGACTCAAATTACTAATATCGATATTAGATCGTTGTTATCACCGGAAATTTATTGAAAATGGCGTACAGTACCCCTTTAAGGAGTCAATTATACCGGTACTTATGGCATTACTGTATTCGACATCCCAAGCTGTTGCATACAGAAAAGACATGGGCTAGTACCTGAACAGTAAACATGCAATCTGCATGATTCATGAAACAGCTATTGAAACCATGCTGATGCTGTATATACACAGAATGTCACAATTTTGTTTATGGGTTTGTTGATATAACACAAGCGCTAGCGCAAAAAGATAGAATAAACAGCACAGCCTAGAGTTCTATCTTTCCTCAATTGCACAAGTGCTGTATCAACAAATGCATTAATACAAGGGTCTTTCTTTGTTTATTACACATCACCTGTCGTAGAATATGTGCATTTAAAAATACAGGCTTACAATGTTTATTGAGGCACATACAGGGCTTGATTTGTCATGTGTGGGGATTTTTTTCTTATCGTTTGAACTGGATACTCAAATAACAGAAATTGTTATATTTTTTTTTGCAACCGACAGATTTGAGATAAATCTTTCTATAAACATATTTAAAATCATGTGTCAGGCGTAATTATTAGCAATCAATATATTTTTGTTGCGTATATAGGTTTATACAATTTTAAGAGGCAGAACAAGATATAGGTAATACCTGTCAGGTACTTTGTATAGTTTCACTTCGGGGATGTACACAGTATCTCGTTTGGACACTTGCAATTTTAGAAACACATAAATATAACGAAAATTGTTGTTAGTATATTTAAAGGTACGGGAGGCCATGGTGGTGGGTATGCTGTGAAAATATTTCCACCGGTCAAAAACCGCCACAAACAGAAAGAATATTAAAATGTATACAAATGAGAAATATCGCATTAGTAATAGTATGTTATTGTCATATGTTTGACCATTGTAAACAAAGCATAAACAGTTACTTTCCTGGTGTTTGTTTATATTGTGATGGTAAACATAAGGAGTGCTCTTTGTTGCTGAATTCCTAATATGGAACTAATAAAGAGCGTTTATATCATTTGTGTGTGATTAGCCAGTAACATTGTGCTGTCTTCTGTAACACAATCATGCAGGCTCTTGCATATAGTACTAGTAGGTTTTAATGATATCATGCTGTTTACGCCATGGCCATGGTATATATGAACGAAACTGTATGTGTTTTTCTGTTTACGGTGATTGAACCAAATATGAATATTTTCGACAACTATAAGGCCTCCCGTGCCTTTTAAGTCACCTTATTATCTCTATTATACATACATATATATCACTTAAAACACAATTGAAAAAATTCTATATTAATTGAAAATTAAATGTTTTCTTAATTAAGAATTGTTTTCTAATTATCTCTCCTAAATGGGGAAAATATTCCTACTTAAGAAAACTTGTTTTTCCTTACTTAGATTTATTTTCCTACTTGAGAAAATCTCGTTCTAGAAAAAATTTAGCAACACTTAAGATAAAATATCTTGACGCTATTTCTTACTTTAGAAAATATTATTTCTTGTTCTAGAATAATTGTGTGGCTTTCTTAAATTTCTAGCTATTCTCCCAAGATAATCGCAGTATCTTAAACTTATCTTATTTTAAGAAAAATTAACTTATGCGAGAAATACAATCTTTCCTACAATAAGAACAAAAATCTATACTGAGATTTTTTACTAGGATTTTCTTACTAAGATTACTGTGTTTTCTTATAGAAATTTTCTCAGACAAGAAATTTTCTCACCCTTTCATTTCTTGACCTAGAAAATATGTTGGTCTTATTTTTCTAGCTATTCTCCCAAGATAATATCTCATTTCAAGTGGGTTTTTTTCCTGAATTGAGAAAATATTTTTGGCAGTGTAGACGCATACTTGTATTATGCAACCACAATCAATTGTATATAGCTGGTATTCGTCGCGAATTATACTCAAATCATTTTCAATATATTGTTTGTTCACGCACATTATGGCAATAAATATGTTTAATGTATAATTATGTTAATTGTGTAATAATGTGTATGTGATTTTATACACTATATCTTCGTTTACGGAGGAAATAAAGTCATATATAGGATCATAGGTAAATTTAATTTATGGACGCTTGTTAATTTTCATTGGACTACATGTATCAGGTAAATTTTTATATTTCAAATGATCACAGGAATGCGGAAAGTTGAACTACCTAAGTAATACTGGCTATCCGCATGAAGAGGTATACATGTATATAAAAATCAAAATAGAAGATGACTGCTGGCGACAATGTTTTCCAAAGAAATTCAAAGCATTCGATAGCTCCCATCTAGTGGTCACCCCGAAGATCCATGTGAAGTTTGGTGACTATCAAATGAGGGATGTGGACTGTACAGGTGCTAAAGAATTCAGTCATGCAAAGAGTACATACAAAATTGCTGCCTGTGGTCATGTTTTTCAACGAAATTCGGAAAAATTAGATTAATCTCATCCTGGTTATCCAGAAGATCATTGTGGAATCTGGTGACGATCGGACAAGGGATGTCGTCTGTAGGATCAACCAAATTATTTAGCCATAAAAATAGTAAAATTCAAGATCAACTGATAGAAAGTGTTCCGTAACGCGACACACATCGGTGGTTTTCACTTCACAATATTCAATCAGAATAAATGTACTTGCAAAGTCGCGCGGTCGGCCATTTTAAATCTAAACAATAATGAGTCAAGTTAGGCAACAATTTCTCTCCACGAGTTCCAGTACCAAATATGAACTATCATGTCTATTCGGCAAATTACATTGTGCACGGTTCGTGGATATTCGTTTCCGATTTGATTCTATAACTGAAGGTTCCATGAGTCCCATTTAAATTCAAAATGGTCGACCTTATTTGCAAACTGATACGACATGTGAACAGGTACGTGTGTATGTGATTAATCAAAACGTGTGGGGCCATACTTGTGGGTGGGGTCGTTGGTGAATAAATGATAAGAAATTGTAACTGGGTTTAGTGTATAATTGCTACAACTGGGCAATAATAAAGGCAAAAACATAAGTTGCAATACCAAGTCCCAATCACAAGATTAAAACAATATCACAATGCCGTGCTTTCAAAAATTTGGAATTTAACCATTGAAGAGTTATAATAGACACATAAAAACCAGGACCCACCCTTCCGAGACCGACCTCTCGCGCCATGAATACAATCACGATCGATGTACATCGCGTGTAGTTTAAAGAGCGAAACTTGATACTACTGTAGTTTGCCAAACAGCCTGCTGATCTACGAATGTGCATATGTGCAACCACAGTACCGAGAACCGGCGGTACTGCACACCAGTACCGGTACCGCAAAAATTCCCGAGTACCGGCGTTGAGAAGCCTGGGTGAAATTGTTGTATAAAAAACAGCAATACATGTAAATATAAAATAAAACAGTACTACATCTTATTACAGATTATTTCCACATATAATTAGTGACTACAGGCAGTCTGACAAAATAAAGTTTCAGTGACACTCTATCCGAAGAGGGGGATAATTCATCTGTTACAGTCAATGGAGCAATTATGAATCTGGAAAGCTGAAATTTCTAAGTAATACTAGATATCGACATGACGCGATAACATATAACGTAAATGCAATATGGCCGCTGGCGACCATTTTTTCCTATGAAATTAAAAAAATATTTGATAGCTCTCATCTAATAGATCAATATCAAGATAAATATGAAGATTGGTGATGATCGGATGAGTGAAGTGGACTGTGGTCTGTGCTAAAGGGTTTAGTAATGCTAATAGTAACATCCAAAATCGCTGTCAGTGGCATGTTTTTTAACGAAATTCGGAAAAACTACACTACTCCCATCTTGTTGTTATCCCGAAGATCCATATGAAGTTTATTAACGATTGGACAAGTAGGGTATACCAAATTATTGAATAATGGAAAGAATAAAATCGAAGATGGTCATTGGCGCCCATGTTTTTCATCAAAACTCGGAAAACGTTGATGGCTATATAAGATTATAAGGAAATCCAGTTATTACTCCATGTAATTACTCTTTGATTATCACATGTGTAACACCTGCCATGCAGATCAAGAGGTCAACTGACCATCCGCAGTGACCTACATGTAGTTTATCTCAAAAGCTGCTGACAACTATTGTCATAATAATAATAATCATACTGTCGGTACCTATGTGTTGCAAAACCAATCATTCTCAAGTTCAATCGATCTTTATCAAGTAGTTCACTGTTGTTACACAAGGCATGTATGGTTTCTGACTAGTGTTGAAACAATTATTTGAATAATCGGCGTCGACTCGATTATTAAACAAGTCGACGCTGAAATCCGCCAGTCTATTAATCTAAGCAAATCGGAAATATGGCCTACCGAATTCATAGAATTTACAGTTTCATGTTCGGTGCTGGGTGGCACCTCTCAGAATGCGTTCAATTCTTCTCTTATACCGGACAATTCCGATATTCTAATTTTGTTCTCAGGCTGGTAGAGGTGTATGATTGTGTATAAAGTGTATCCTGTTTATACTGTGTTATATTGTGTTATTTTCTGGAACATGCTATCATGTGATTTATTTCCACTAAAACAAGATACAATTTGTCGTATAAATTCTAGCACATTGTAAACTATATAGTTAATCTATAGTTTAAAAATATAAAAGACTACCATTAACAAAAGAGTGTGGGGAGTTTTCATGGTTACTTATGATAGATAAAGTGCAAGTTAAGATAACAAACAAGCGGAGCTGTCTAACATTTCGACATTAAAGGACTATTTGTAGGATGATCTAATGCAGCTCACATATTGACTGTGACATTTGACCATTTTAATAAATATTTGTTAGCACAAGTAGCAATATTGGCTGTGGAAATATAAAAATGTACATTTGTGGCACGTGAAAATCAAGTTAGGAACGTGCGATATGATGCTACCCGGTCGTAAAAGAGTGTAATCGAAATGCCTAATGTTTGCATACCAGTCACAACTAGTTATCTTGCACTTTAATTGTTAACACCTCTCCTTGTTCAACCGATTTAGGTTGTCTTTTGTCTATAAAATGATGGATTGAAAACATTGTTGTTAAGGGCATTTCCGCCCCGATTACTTTGAGACATGTATATTCGATCGATATATAGTTTCTTCATTGTGTAGTCTTTTTTCAATCCCGAAATTTGTACCCAATTTCGATATATACACCAGATTTATCGATGTTTTAATGACATTTGGCAAGTTATCTCCCTTTTTGCTGCATTCTATACATAAAAAATGCAAAGCCAGAAAAGTTGATTTTTGTAAGACTGCTGTTGGTGTACAATGATGAAACTATATATCGACAGAATATTTTATTTTTATAGACAAAAGACAACCTAAATCGGTGACAACAATATATATGAATAATAAAGTTTATATTTTAAAAAAGTTAATTAATAATATTAATTAATTAACAAAATTGACATAATAATTTCAATAATATTTTTATATTTAAAACAGTAAATTAATAATTGCCACTTTTAAATTTAAATTTAATTTTATCGGCTTCCTTAAAAATATTCTTACCTTAATATTTTTATGTGCACTTTATAAACTTCATTGAGTTATCTTTGTAATGTATTGAGTTTGATATCTTTTGTTAACAGTTTATAAATCATGTTTGTTATTATATTTTATGTGTTTATTATGATTAAATAAAGTTATCATTTAAAATAAATGTATTCACTTTCTAAATTATTATTTCACAAAAAACCTCAAATACCCCAAAACACAATAGTTTAGAGTCGCCAATTAGCTAATCCGATTACCTATAACACTAAGCACATAGGCCGCTTATCAATCAATCAGTTTATTGCGAAAGCTATGATTTAACACAGAACATGCAAAATATATATATACATATATGTACAATAGCAGGAAACTATTTAGTGGCTATATAATCGTATACTCATGCCACAGCCATAATACCATAATATTTATACATCTCAATCCCGCTGGGTGAAGGCACGCCCATTCCCATTTTGTCACCCACATCGAATAATGCAGGGGAACAGTAGTTATAATTACCCCCGGTCTCAACAATTGGGATGTGTTTTGAAATGGGGAGTTTTTGCCCAGGCGGGTGGGGTCTCCAGTGTCTCAGATTTTGGGCAATTCCTTAAAGGCACACTTAAGATATAATGATAATCTCCGCAATATACTAATATTTTCAATCGATAGAAGTCTATAGAACTTTTCTTTGCTGGGATATTTCCAGTAATAGTCCGGGATATATTTTATTCGGATATCATTAAGGTGTGAACATTTAATTACAAAGTGGTATTCATCTCCTATTCCGTCATTACATAATGTACAAACTCTGTCATTCTGTTTTGATTTTTTCCACCGTCCACTTTCTATTGGTAATCGATGATTTGATGTCCTAATCTTAACAATGCATTCGGCTAAATACCATGGAAGTTGAGTTAGATATCTTCTAATCTCCGGACGTACAGAAATACCACCATAGAAACCACCCATTGATGATGTAGCTACATTTCCCAACCATTCCTGGTTAAACTGATCAATAAGTATGGACTTTATTCGTTTTATATCCGATTGTGTAAGATCCTTTCTGCTCATGAACATGGAGTTCTTTCCAGTATCTTGGAATGTCTGCTCTATAAATCGGAGCCATTTGAGGTCTCCACTGCAATGCTGATTTTGATAAACGGTCAGTATTAATGTACACATATTTTTGGCGATAATCGAGCCCTCATTCGACATTAGTTTCGACCAATACGTTAAGATTCTACATTTTATTTCAATTATTAAAGGATGGCGACCTAATTCTCCGTATACCATATAGTTAGGTGTACTTTCTTTCATACCCATGATTATCTTACAGAATTTGAGATGTACACTTTCGATTGATTTACAGGGTTCAAACCCCCAAACTTCACTGCCATATAATAATATGGGTGCGACCATCGTATCAAACAAATGAAGCATGATATCTACAGGTAGCTCTAATTTCCTTACTTTATTCAACAGTGCATACATCGCCTTCGTGCCAAGTTTGCACGTTTTTTTAATAGATCTACAAAATCTCCCATTAAAGAAAAAATTTACACCCAGATACACAAATTCCTTTACCGTTTCCAAAGGTTTACCATTGAATATAAATGTCGGTACAATCTTAGGTGATCTTTTACAGAAAATCACAACTTTCGTTTTTGATGAATTAACTTCTAGACCCCATGCGTCCGCATAATCACTAAATGCCTGAATCGCTCTGTGCATAGTTGCCTCGTCGTCTGTCATTAGTACGGTATCATCCGCATATAACAAACATAATATACCCACAAAGCATTTCAAATTGTCAAAAAATAGTTCATCGAGATACTTTAAATTTTCGACCGCACAGTTACTGATAAATTCCTGCAAGTCATTCACAAATAAGGAGAACAAAAAAGGAGACATTAATTCTCCTTGAAAAAGGCCTATGTTGCTGGCAAAAAAATCAGAACGTTCTTGTTCTTTTCTCACACATGTTTTTATCTGGCTATACATGTTCCTCACTACCCTGAACAATTTACCATTTATTCCATTTTGCAGCATTTTAAGAAATAATCCCTCTCTCCACACACTATCGTATGCCTTTTTAAAATCTACAAATGCACAATAAAGTTTGTGCCCACTTACGAGATACATGTTAATGATACTGTGCATAATAAATACATTATCAACAGTTGAGTGTTTTTTCTTGAACCCTGTTTGGTTTGTACCAATGAGACCCGTTTCATCAGACAATTGTGAAAGTCTTCTATTCAAGATTGATGTAAACATCTTAGCGAAACAGCTCAATAAAGTTATCCCCCTATACGAATCAGAGCTCCCACGATCACCGCTTTTCTTATATATGGGCTGTATCATTCCAATGGCCCAATCTTTCGGGAAGAACCCGGTGTCCAATATCAAATTGAACATACCAATATACACTTCAATTAGTTCATCGACAGAGAATTTTAGGTACTCATTACATACATTATCTACACCTGTCGCTTTATTATGTTTAAGATTTGAGACAGCTTCCCGTATTTCCGCTTCGGTGATTTCATGGTTTAATATACTCATGTGTGATTCAGTAAATAGTTCATCTATATGTTCACCCAAATCCGCGTTCTCGTCATCGTCCTCGTTTAATTTCTTAAAATGTTCGGCAAAACACTTTATATCGGGACCGGATCTATTATCGCCCTTTTTGCCGTTATCGCTCACTAAAGTATTGAGCTTTTTCCAAAAGTCTGCGGTAGATCGACCATGAAAATGTCTCAAATTAGAGATTTCAGACACCCTTCTCTCTTTTATTTTCTTGTCCATCGTTTTTCTATAGTCGGTAGCCGCCTTACGGAACAACGATTTATTTGATTCTGTCTTGTCTGAATTATACCCGCGTTTAGTCTTATTAAAAAACTTTCGCTTTGTTCCACACTCGGTATCAAACCATGGCTTCCCCTGTCGGTCTCTATTTCGTGCCCCAGTACCAACACTGGTCACACCGCATGTATTGGTCGCGGATTCAATTAGGATTGCCGTTATTTCTCCGCAAATCTCATTTATTGCTTCGCTATTTGTACCGTTGACACTCATGTCTCTAATTGCACATTTGACACCATTTACACGTTGAGTATTTATATTTCCTGCGTACTTCTGGCAGTGTTCGGATTTCCACCTCTTCGGTTTTGCTATAATTAAATTCTTATTATAATAATCCCGCGTGTCATTCTTACTCGGTCTTGTGATCCCCAAAATACATAAATCAAGTTCTATGTGTATACCTCTATGTATATCAGAAAACAAGGAATTAAACTCGTTTACTTTAAAATTTCTTACATCATGAAAAATGCCATTACTGCATATGGCGTAATCAATGACGCTTTTGTCACTACACGTTCGCTCCCCAATGCCTTTATCTTCTCCACATCTACCGTTCAAAACGACCAGGTTAGAATTAATACACATATCTATTAGTTTATACCCGTAGCAGTTTGCTTTTCCAGTGTCCTGGGAAACTCGCTTTGGAATCTCGCGCGTTCCATGACGATGCTGAACTGCATCGTCACAAATGTAATTAAAAAACGACTCCCCTTCCGGTCCATCGATGACATAATCTAAGTCCCGTCTATCCACGCGCATAATATCACTCAAACAACTTATGCGAGCATTAAAATCCCCAACCAGTAGCGCCCCCTCAGTATCTCTGCGTATCCTTCTTATATCCCCCTTTATATACCGTGCCCACTCGTCATCGGCATATCTGGTATTGGATGGGGGTACATAGACAGACCCAACTAATAACGATCTCCCTTCGCCACACGAAAATCTGACCCACACTACATTCTTGGTATCCGATTTAACCACTTCCGTCGCTTTCACGAGGACTGATTTGACGGCAAGTATTATCCCACCACTCCTCTTACCCGTTCCCATTCTTTTCCCTTTCCTAGCTAATATCTCGAACCCAGGTATATCGACCACATCTTCGACAAATGCTTTTGTTTCAGAGAAGCAGAGAACATCGTACTTATCAACCAATTCCATGAATTCCGGGTAGTTTAGCCTTCGTTCTAAACCGCACACGTTAAGGGCTAATAATTTCAGCTGATTAAAACTCGATTGACTTGTGTTCTCAGCGACAGTATTGCATGATATACTTTGATTGCAATGTCGTATGCATAACATATTATCACTATCGTTCAACATAACATTACATGTACAAGTAAACATATCACAAATTTCACACCTATTTTTGATTGTTTGTTCAACAAGATTAGGACTCAAACAATTAATTAGAGTTCCCTGCGCACAGAAACATCATTCATCATCCAGTTTGGCGCTTTTCCGTTCCGGGGTGTGCGAACGGTTGTTGCTGCTCCTTGTTCTCTTCCTTTCGGCCACTCGCGTATCACGAATAATAGAGGCAACCTCCCTCTTCCCTTCCGGGCTCAGATGAAGACCGGACTGGTCATCATGTTGAAAGAGGGCTTTAATAACGTGCCCTTCGTCAGTCCAATACAGTTGCCTGGTGTCAATAAACTTCAAGCCCGGTTCTCTCCTGCACAGCTTCTCCAAGAATAAGTTCATTTGGGCAGCAGTGTCGTTAAAGGACTTGATTTTGCCCCCTTTTCCTTTCCTGGGCGGTATTGTGCACAAATTTACTGTTGCATTTCTGAATTCGTTTCTGATGACAGCAAGGCCCTTTGTGTATTCCATAATTACCATATCATAGTCACTATATTGATGAATTATGTCATTTGTCCCGAGATGCACGAACACTGACTTGATTTCCTTTTTATCAAGCTTTGCTTGGTCGATACTTTCTATCAGTTTTGATACATCGCTCATGTCTGCGCCAGAATAGTTGAACACCCTCATCTCTGGGTCCTTAATTTCTAGGCCGTAGCAATTGCTGGCCCCTAGCACAATTGAATCTGTCCCGACATGAATTTTGGCTTTGGGTTTTCCGGGTGTTGTGTCGCCCACGATTACTGAGTCCTGGTCGGTGACAACAACGAACTCGTCTTCCATTGGCAATCGAGTAGCAATCGACGGCTTTTTGAACTCGTTCTGTCTGCCGTTATCAGCTCTCTTGTCAAAGTCAGGCGCGGCTTTGGTTTGCTCCGATTTACCGTTTTCTGTTTGTCTGCTCGATTTTGGGCATTTGGACATATGCTGGCTCTGCCCATGCGCACCACACTGATCACATTTAACTTGAACACGTTCACCACGTGACTTCCACTTTGGACATACTGGCATGTATTGTTTATGACCACTTAAACCACATTGTCTACAAACAACCTCCTGATCACATTGGTATGAGTTGTGTTCATCACTCAGACAGTTTCCACACCTAGGCCGTCTGCTAGCCTTATCGCATGACTCCCACCTATAATGCAGCGATTCACACCGTGAACACATTTGCTTTGTTTTGTCTGACAACACATACAGATCAAAACTGTCGATCTCGATAACATTTGGAATCTCGTCGCAGTCGGTCATCTGAATGTATCGATTTCCATCTTCAATATTAGAATCACCAACAGTCCCTCGCTTCACACTGTCCCCTATCACTTTTCCATATTTTGAGAGTTCCTCCACGACTTTAGAATCTCCCATCTCAAAAGGGGCCTCTAACACAGTCACCATAATGACACGCCTTTCAACATCAACTGGTCTTACACGGCGCCCGAACAACTGTACCCCATCTGTAATCAATTTGGATTTTGAATCTAGGTCTTTTAGAGTCACTAGCCACTCTGTTTTTGTCAATTGGACTGCTACTATGTTGTCAATGTCAATAATTTCGGAAATCCCTTGCACGATATTTAGGTGAGTTATTCGTCCGAAGAGGCCTCGACGAATGCTAACGGTTTTATCTCTGCATAAAGGTTCAGCCATACTCACAGTTTACTCGAAAGAGACACAATAGTCCACAATAAAGAGAATATACACTTAGACAGACACATGGACAAAACAGTTTTTGTTTTATTTGACATAATTCGCACACACAGAGAAACGCTGATCTACACCTGACGCCATCTTGTTTTCCTAAACCCCTTTTAAATGTAGCCGGCCGCTTACACTTTATAGAATGCAAGAACGAAAAGTTGAATAAAATCAACAAATTTGTGAATTTAAAAACAATTCAAACGTTATTGTTTTCCATGTCATAACCCGGACATATGTACTAAATTTCAGTCATGTCCATTTATAAACAAAGAAGATAATGAATGCGACATCAAGTCCGCTTACACCTTTTATTTTGGAGCCGGCCGCATACACTTTATAGTGTGTTTCAGAACGAAAAAGTTGAATAAAATCAACAAATTTGTGAATTTAAAAACAATTCAAACGTTATTGTATACCATGTCCCAGTCCGGACATATTTCAATAATATTCACTGAGAAACAACGGACCAAACGCCATATAACACCCCGTATACACCTTTTATTCCGAGCCGGCCTCGGCCTCGGCATAAACTTTATAGTGTGTCCCGAGCTGGCCCAGGTTGACTGGGGCGAGTGGGCCCTGGGGCTAGTGGACCGGTTTCCGGCACCTTTTATAGGTGGCGCCATTATCGTGAGCAAGCTTCCTTAATTTGCAGCAGGTATCCGTTTGTGCGTAGTTTAATTTAGAAAGTAAATAGAGCGACTGTATTTGACAGAGAAGTCCTCTGTTATTGATTATCAAGTTGCTATACATTAAAAAACGACAAATGCACATGCCCGTTCAAGCGTAGTAGTCTATTTTCCCCATGTTAAACGACATCCGCAAATACCAAATAACGCTAACCTACTGCAAATGTTTTACATGACAACTGTTAATATATTTGGGCTGAATTCATCTGATGTTGTATGATTCCTCAAAATAAACAACAAAACCATCGTTACTTGGAAATGTAGTTTGGGCTAACATTTACAGAAATCCTCCACCTCATTTATTCCGACACACACATCAGATGAAAAACAACCATCATACAACCGCCCAAATTGGGCGAAACAACACTTGAAAAATCGTTATCTCACAATCGTAGGTTTATAAAACAATTTTATGCAAGAGCACCTTCCACTATTTTGTCAGTCACTGAAGAAAATTTGAGATGTATCGGTGATCAGTGTCATTTCGGTATGACTAAGAACATGCAAACAAATAATTTCCATACATAATCATTGAGTATTATCCACCGAGCAACGATATGAACAGCGATAAATTATTGTTCAGCTCACCTTTTTCTGTGCGGGTGCAAATACAATATTACTTCACCGAAAATGTGGTGAGAACAGAAAACATGAAAAGACACCAAGAACAATTCGCAAATATAATATTACAACTCATATATGTGATGCTGATTGGTGAGGAAAGGGGATTATGGAGGAGAAAAATGGGCCAAAAGAATATTTCAGTAAAACAGTAAGAAAACTGTTAAGCTAATAGAAGGAATGTCTAGCAGGAAGGGAAAAAATCACGGATACATGGTAGATTCATTAGCAGGTCATGAAAAATTACGGATACAAGGTAGAAATTTTGGGGTTTTCAGTTTTGGGGACCCACCACCCCGGGAGCGTAAGTTATTTTCACTCAGGTCTGGGACACCCACCCGGGACCGTAAGTTTTTTCCACCCATGTCTGGGATACCCACCCTCAAAATTGAGGAAAATCTTGTAAATTCTACTAAATAATGTGTTGTTGGCATGGTAAGGGTATCTCATTGCGTCTGCACCTGAACTGAGAGAACGCTGATCAAGTATACCGACAACAAATAAACAAACAAAGCACATGGCTGAAAAATATGCCAACAAAACCAGTGACAAAACCTTTAAAAATCCAAATATTTATGGTTATAAAGGTAAAATACCCACTTTAACAGGATAGTTGTGTCCCTTATTAGCAATAGTTAAAATATATGCATGTGTAAAGTAAAAACACCATCAATTTGATTAAATAAACACAGTTCCAGTTCTCTCCATGTGGGAAATCACTGGTGAGCAATGAGGAGCTCCCCTTAAAATCATTCTAGGCGAGTGGCGAGTAGCTCTTCTACAAAATGTCGAGGCGAGTAGTATCCCAGCAGGAGATGCCGAAGCCATCTCCCGAAGACGTGAGGGGGAGAGTACGGGATAGGATCAGGGGGCCTCCCCCTGTCTCCCCGGAACATTTTGAAAATTAGATGCTCTGAGATTGAATCTGTAGTCTTTTAATGCTCCAATCAGTGAGCAACACGTTATTATGTGACTTAAGTCACTGTAGTCATGTATCGACATCGTCCATCTACTTCGACCACGTGGTCACTGTGTTTATCGTTTATTAAATATCTTGACTGCATGATATCATTAATATAAACAAACACTAAGTTCGCGATCTGTGATTGTTAAATTCACATCACTTATGGCAAAATTGGATGTGCTAAGTGCTAAGAAAACACATAAAGACAAACTTAAAGGCTGTGGGATTCTAATTTCCGAGGATATCACCAAATTTAACCAGTCCCTATTAACCAAGGCATACAAGGCTCTAGGAATAACATCATCATGGCTGATGAATGCAAAACTGTTCGTTAAAGCGTTCACAGGCGAAATAATTCGCTTTCGCACAGAGTCGGATCTTGACGATATAGCAGCATATCACATGAACCTATTACAGGTACGATCCAAACAATCCAGCCAAAACGAAAAATCAACACGTTAATGTGTATATGCAATATGTGTGCACGGGGAAAGGCACAGTACCCCATACTCACTAATTACAGTAGTCATTAACTGACCGAACACGGCGAAAAAGTTTTTCTCTCACACCTATTCTGTCTGTATTCATGTACACGAAAGCCAGTCGCGTCTGACAACAATCGAATATCCAATCAATTAAGCCTCGATTCGCGACTGCCAGGTCAAAAGCATATATGCAGACCTGGAATTTCATTATAAATCAGAAGCATGAGAATACTGCGACCCGTGGTCGTTGCTCGGCAATCGCCTAAACGGATTGTCCAATTAATTATAACGAACAGGGCTCACTAATCTATTTTGTCTGTTAACAATATCCCACCCAATTATACATCGGTAAATTAGTAAAACTGAGTGAGATTCCCTCGACATTTTTAATAGCAGTGCAGTATATTACTTTTGTGTTTTGTTTCGCCTTATATTCACACCGACTCTATTATAAAGATGACGCATTTTATTGTCTATTACAATCTCTATTATCTTTGCGTAAACTAACATATTTGTTCTGTTTCAACGGTGTTGCACATTCCACGCTTATACGTGTTTGATTTTTTATTTGCTCAAGGAGAATTAAAAATATATAGTAAGTCGGATACGCACACGACACGATGTTATAGACAAATATGTTTGTTTTTTGTTTTTTTAAACTGTGCATATGTTGTTGGGTTCAATATATTATCCACTAACATAGCTACCGATCACTACTATACGACTATATGCCATTCTATACATACATATCTGAATAACTATATATAGATATTCGGACACAAATAATGGTAGTAATCCACGAGAAGCAACTCCAAGTATATGTATCTGGACAGCTAGACTCTAAGAAATTGACATAAAGTCTTGAATGATTATTATTTGTACCTCTCTATACCATGTCGTTCTTCATCCCTTTACCATAAATACAAATCCACATCAAGCATGACCTCGTGTAAATTGTACAATCCTATTCTTATACTTTCATAAATTGTCGTTAGCTGTGTTTCTATTTTGTTGTCATTTGTAACCATTTGACTACAAACGACCACACGCATGTGACATTCTGAATCGTGTTCTAATATAAACTATATACCATTGTTTTGCTCATGTATGAACAGTAGTTCATGCATATGATATGTATATGTATTTATGGCATAGTAACTGTAATTTGTATTTATATTTATGCTGCCGTTGTCACCATTTGACCACAAACGACCAAATGCGTGTGATATACGAACTGTATGCGAGATGTGTGCTCGTCTAGTGTGCACCAGTATATCATTGACTTTTTTACGGCGTTACAATACTATGTGCATACATACATGTACATCTCTATCAATTTACTTGCATGATCATCACCGACCACACGAGTGGGACATAGCAGTCGTGTTTATGATATGTTGACGCTTGTCACCATTTTATAAAATCTAAGTGTATTCCTATAGCTAGGCTCTTATACATTGGCATAGCGTCTCTTGTTGTCATTTACATTTTAATGTATATATTGTTGTTAGCTGTGTTTCTACTGTATTGTCATTGTAACCCTTTAACTACAAACAACCACACGCGTGTGACATTCTGAATTCGTGTTCTAATATAAAACTATATACCACTTCTCTGCTCATATATACTGCAGCAATTCATACATGTGTGCATATATTTATGGCATAGCAGTTGTTATTTGTATTTATATTAGGCCGCCGTTGTCATCTTTTGACCACAAACGACCAATTCGGGTGACATACGAACTATATACCAAATGTGTACTCATCTAATTTGAACTAGTATATCATCGACTCTTCTATTACGTTACAATAATATGTACATGCATACATGTACAGCTCTATCAAATTCACTTAGTGGGACATAACAATCGTATTTATGATATATTGACGTTTGTCACAATTTTACCAAAAATTAAGAGTATCCGAATAGATTGGCTCTAGCAAATGGACATAACATCTTAAATGGTTACCAGTTTGAACTTCTCAAAACCATGTCGTCATTCACCTTTTACTGTAAACCACATCAGACGTGTCCACATTTAAATTCTACAAGCATATTCTTATACTTTCAAATATTGCCGTTAACTGTGTTTCTATTTTTCTGTCATTTTAACCGTTTGTCTATAAGCGACCCCACGCGTGTGATATTAAGAATCGTGTTCTAATATAAGCCGCTTCCCGCTCCTGTATATTGCAGTAATTCATGTGTATTGGTGTATATGTATGTATGACATAATAGTTGTTATTTGTATTTATACTGCCGTTGTCACCATTTGACTACAAACGATCAAATATACGTTTGATATACGAACTGTATACGAGATGTGTACTCATCTGGTTTGCACCCGTATATCATCGACTATTCTATTACGTTACAATACTATGTACATACATGCATGTACATCTCTCTCAATTCACTTGCATGAACATCACCGACCACACGAGTGGGATATAACAGTAAAATTTTGATATATATTTTAACCATTTACAAACAAAAAACAGAAATCGACCACATGCTTGTGACATACGAAACGTATACTAAAGTTTACTAAATTATTTTGTACAACTCCATCCATATTATTCGACTTTCCTATATGTTACACTAATATTTGCACGCATATAGGTACACTATTATCGATTCACCTATATGAACGACACCGACCACATGAGTGTGACATAGTAGATTTAGCTGTCCTCTTCACAAATCTTAAAGTCATGCCGTCAATTGTCATATATCCGACACCGAACGACCACATGCATATATATGTATCTATATCATCGTGCATATATACTCTATAGCTCGATAACTATATACATTTAGATCAATTGTTGCACCAAGGTAATACGTCATATCATGCACGTAATCCGGGAATTAAGGGAGCTAATAATGTTTATAACTTTGGCTATATATAGGCGATCAAACGGACAGATTAAAAAAAAATCGATAATTTTTTTGAATTTGGGAATAGATTTTTACAACTTGTTTTGCTATATCCTATTTTATGGATGTTAGTTTTGAAGAATATAATATTTAAGGAAGGGGCAGTCCTGTCAACACATTTGGTATTTTGAAATTTTTTTGATTTTGAAGCCATTTTCACCAAGCTTGGTTTTATTTCTTTAAAATGGGGAATGTGACCCTAAAAATAATATAATAAAAAAAAATCCCGACCCCTGTATATATATGTACTTTTAGTATTATGACCAATTTGTGCCAGGGGACAGTGGTTGTATTATGCATGTGTGTTTCCGAATACGTTGTTCGAATAAATGGGATTATCATTATGTGTGGCTGAGACATGAGAAGCTGCATAATTTGATATATAAAACGCTATTTCAGAATGCATTTTAGCTCAAGCTGCTGAACATGAAAATTCAAGTTTCAATATATAGTATACGGGCTAGATGCCGCCACCGAAAGCGACAAAATGTGCGATATTAGCGCATGTTTCGGCGCGCCGGAAGCGACAAAAAGTGCGCCGTAACGACGCACATTTTGTCGCTTTCGGCGCGTTTAATAGTAATGGCGCACTTTTTGTCGCTTTCTGCGCGCCGAAACATGCGCTAATATCGCACATTTTGTCGATTTCGGTGGCGGCATCTAGCCCGTATACTATATAGATTGAAATTTCATATATATGTTTCCTAATGGCGCCGAAAGCGCCATTAGGAAATAGCCCTAATAGTATTCCATACAATTGATATTCCAATGCAATTATTATACTGATCGCCTCATCATTCTTTGTGAGTGGCGAATTACAATTCATGCTAATGGCAGACATTTGTATATGACGCTATCTCAACGAACATGACATTTGGAACTTATTCCCTATTCCTTATTTTCAAAAATGTCGCTTTCGAAACGACGCGATGTTTTTAATTACCTTAAAGGTCTCGGGGGTTCTATATACTGTTTACAAGACACACATTTTACAAATGAAATAGAAAACATTATCAAATCAGAATGGGGATTTGATTGTATGTTCGCATCTTGTGATTCCCAATCTAGGGGTGTGGCCATACTTTTCAGAAACACGTTACAGTTCAAAATCCACGACTCAAAACGCGACCAAAATGGCAATTGTTTGATATTAGATATTACGATAGAATATATGCGCATTACATTGGCTGCTATTTATGGACCAAATGAGCTTTTATGATGAAATTCACGAACAGATCCAAACAATTGGCAATACACAGATTATTATATGCGGTGACTGGAATCTTGTGCAGGAACAAAATCTAGATACAAAACATTATATTAACGTTAATAACCCGAAAGGAAATTCCGCAGTAAAATCCCTAGCTGGCAGTCTGGAACTGACTGACCCATGGAGACTAAATAACCCCACAACTAAAAGATATACATGGCGACGTTCCCGACCACTAAAAATGGCCCGGCTCGACTTTTTCTTGATATCATCTGATCTTTTGAATCTGACATCCGACACTCCGGACATACTCACGGGATATAGAAGCGACCACTCAATGATCTCACTCGATCTTCGCGTCAGTAATATAAAGCATGGCCGCGGTTTCTGGAAGTTCAACAATTCTCTTTTATTCAGACTGGATTATCAAAATATCGTTAGGGGCACAATACAGGAAAACGTTAGTAGATACAAAATCTCACATGGATTGTCAGATAAATCTCCACACATGTTCGCAATATCGGACGCATTATTTTTAGACTCTCTGCTGTTAGATTTACGTGGCAAAACAATTCATTATTCTTCGCGTTTGAAAAAGCAGAACGAAAAGAAAGATCACGCTCTAATAGATAGAAAATCGGAGATCGAACGTATATTGGACAACTCGAAAGACACAAATAATAGCGAATTATTGAATGAAATTTCTAATATAGACATACAACTAACCGCCAGTAGAAAGGAAAAAATTGCCGGACAAATGATTCGCACCAAAGCCAAGTTCATTGAAGATGGAGAGAAACCGACGAAATATTTCCTAAACATGGAGAAGCGACAATATATTTCAAAAACCCTAGCTGAAGTAGTGGACCAATCGAACAGCATAGTTACTGACCCCGAGAAAATTATGGAAACTACTAAAACTTTTTATGAGGATCTTTACTCAACAAAAACAAACAATGGTGTTAAGTACGAAATCCCACAAGACATAACCTATCGATCTCTAACATCGAATGACGCTGCGTACATAGAAGGCGAAATAACATACACGGAACTTACCGAAACACTTAAAACATTTAAAAATGGAAAATCACCCGGCCCAGACGGTTACAGTGTAGAGTCTTTCAAATTATTTTGGAAAGATATTGGAATATATGTATTGAACTCGTTAAATGATGCTTTTAAAAAACAGGAAATGTCAATTACTCAAAAGCAAGGTATCATCACCCTCATTCCAAAGAAAGACAAAGCTAGACAACATATTAAAAACTGGCGCCCCATATCCCTCTTAAATATTACATATAAACTGGCTTCAGCTTGTATTGCAAACAGATTAAAAACTGTTCTTCTCAAAATTATTAATGAAGATCAAACAGGATTCCTATCGGGAAGATATAGGGGATAACACAAGACTGATATATGACATAATTCACGAAACAGAGCGACATATAAACATACCCGGGATGCTTCTATTAATTGACTTCGAAAAAGCTTTTGACACAGTTGAATGGTCATTCATTAACAAATGTTTATCGCAATTCAATCTAGGTGACTCAATAAAGAGATGGGTGAACACCTTCTACACAAATATACAATCTGCAGTTCAAGTAAATGGTAGCGTATCTTCATATTTTAATCCATCCAGAGGCTGTAGACAAGGGGCCCCACTATCACCCTATATATTTTTGCTGTGCGCTGAGGTCCTGGCCACTATCATAAAACAGAACACAGATATTCACGGTGTAACACTCGGTAGGACAGAGTACAAGATTAACCAGTATGCTGACGACACCACACTAATTATTGATGGGAGCTATACTAGCTTACGTGAAGTTCTTAATGTATTGGACTTGTTTGCCAGAATGTCTGGTTTGAAAGTTAATATTGGTAAATGTGAAATTGTTTGGTTGGGAACAAAAAAGAACCGTGGATTGGCACCAATCCCAAATTGTCACATTAAGGTATCAAAGTCTTTCACGTTGTTATGTATAAAATTTTGTACTAATCCGACAGAGACCCTGCAACTCAACTACATGGGGAAGATTGATGAATTAAAGAAATCGATAAATAAATGGAAATATAGACGCTTAAAGATGGATTATCTCTTTAAATAACAAATTTTAAATAGTTGCGTGGGTATAAAATAATAGATATGAACTGAAGACCTATGTCCGGAAAAGCTTCTATCAATTAATATTGTATTTATTTCGAATATTAAATCGGGCCCATTTATGTTACTATTTTTGGAACCGACCATTCGGATGAGACCGTATTGCGATATAGAGCACTGGGCTGTTCCTACGGCTACGCAACGAATGTCAAATGTCACAAAATTGGTTGTTTGTATTGTTTTGTTCCACAGATATAAGCGATAATGAGTATAATTAACGTTTATTTGTAACAAAATTGCACAATATAATTTCTGGTCTCTGTTAACAGTAATCACTATTGTTCGTTAGCTGAACAAACACACCTTTGTAGACCAGAAAATATTCGAAATAAAATTAATATTAATCGATAGAAGCATTTCCGGACAGGAGTCTTCGATTCAAATCTAATATGTTATAGCCCGGTAACTTTATAATACATGTTTACAAAGAGATAATCCACCTTTAACACCCCTTGGTAAAATTACTTTGATAAAATCTATTCTAATACCAAAATTTGTTCACTTATTTATGGCTTTGCCAAATCCAGATAAAAAGTTCATAGACGAAATGAATACCATTTTGTTCAGATTTATTTGGAATATGAAAACGGTGGTTTAAGAATGTTGCACCTAAAATATTTCATCGACTCATTAAAAATAACATGGATTCGAAGGTGCATAACGAAAACAACTCAATGGAAAAATTTGGCACCAAAACCAATAATAAATGACCCTCTATTTGCGACATATGGTTCAAAATATATAAAAAGATGCGAGTCAACTATTGGGAATCCTTTCTGGCGTGACGTCTTTGTAGCCTGGCGTAATATCTTGGACATAAAAGAGCATCGATACGACATGACGCAAACAATCTGGAACACTGATGAACTGTTGATCGACGACTCAATGATAAACATCGCTGAGTGGAAGGACAAAGGCATAATATTCATAAATGATATGTTCACCGAAGACAATAAGCCACGTTCCATCGAAACTCTAGGAACTAAGAACAAAATCACCACAAACTTTATCACTTTACACGGCCTAAACAGACAAATTAATAGGTTATTAAAACGGACCGATCAAGCGATCGTCATGGTTCAAAATCCAATCATTCCTGAAAATATTGTATCACTACTTCAAAATGAGCGAGGTTGCAGAACTTTTTACGATGAATTCATAAAATCAACTAAAATAGGACAATCATCGTCACAAATAAAATGGGAAAACGAATTAAGGTGTTCCCTTCACTGGAAACATATATTTTCATCACCCTTCAAACAATTAGTCGATACAAAACTATGCTGGGTTCAATACCGAATACTGACCAGAATTTTAGGCACAAACAGACGTTTGAACATAATGCGAATTCGGTCAGATGGCCTATGTCTCAGATGTAACGTCGCAAATGAATCAATTTCACATATTTTCTTTGACTGTCCACTCGTAAGAACGTTTGTAAATACCCTCAGGCCTGGCTAGATCGCTATCATCTGGGCATCTCGCTTCTCGGAAAAAACATTCTTTTTGGGATTGGTGCTTACAATAAAAACAACAAACTAAACTTTCTTATACTATCAATTCTGAAATATTATCTGTATAAAACAAAATTTAACCCCGACGAACTCTCTCTGAACCTACTCATTCGAGAATTTGAATTACGATACAAATCGTATCGATATATTGCACTGAATTCCGACAATCTAAACCATTTCCAACTCGAGTGGCGGGACCTAATGAAAGCCATCAAGAACAATAGTGCACACTCATATCTAACTTAGCAGGGAACATAGTTATCTTGAATAGTATATAGTCCGAGTTTACAATATCAGATTCGGCAAACAAGTCCAAAGTTCATGAACAAATTTGAGACAGAATATAACTGGCATAAATATATATATATATACGAGTATACATGTATGGACTACTATGTCTGTAATATATCAATGTGTGTGCAAGGTGTGTGAGTTGTGTACGAATGTCGAACCCCCTCCCCCCCCCCCGCCGTCTATATATCTATGCAATCGTTGTTATCAGATATTTTTCTGTACATAAATGTGTAATATAATGAAAAAATAAAATATTATATAAAAAACAAAATATATATATATAAACAAATGAGGCCAACAGTTTTTCGGCTTTTTGACAGAAAATCAATCTAATGGGTCACACATTACCGGTATTTATTTAAAAGCACTAGGGTTTCCAGTGGGATTTCAAGGAATGAGGGAACCAAGAACTTTTAAGCAATATGAATTTCTATGTTAGTTACTATTTATGTATTTTTATGTATTTATGTTATATTATTTATGTTGTATGCAGTTGTATACAGTTTTATATTTTACGTTATGTTATTATGTTTTGTTTTCTTTTGTTTTATTTTAGTTTATTGTTTCATTTTGTTTTCTGCCTAAAGGCCACTCGTGATGATTCCAGTATCTCACTGTGACCACTCATGAGATACTTCCGGTATTCACTCAAAACACGCAGGTATCCTCTATGTATAATAAATTTAAAAAAAGCCATGATAAACTATGAGAAAAGATGAGAATGTATTTTTTTCATTGCAATTTTTTTCCTCGACCAAAACCGGACCCACCCCATGGTTTCAACTGTTAAAGGGAGAAATTGTGGAAATAAAATTAAAATATAGAGCACCCCTCACTTGTATAAGGCTATAGCATGCACTACTATATGAATCTGATTGTTTCAATTCATTTTGAAGCTGTAATTTGTCTTAAATATTATTTTGGGAAAAAAATTGCATGACATCAGAAATAATCTGCATTCCGGTCTCGGGGACACCCACCCACCAGGTCCATGTATCCTCTAATTTTTTTCCGACCACACCCCCCCCCCGAGCATGACGGTAATTTACATGAGGGTCAATTCACCGGGTTTTTATATTATAAACACGATAAAACATGACAAGTAATGCTGGTTAACGTTCACAGTGGCGGGATAGTTCTCAATATTCAATATTGATGTATATCAATGTTCAGTTCGCAACATCCAGGGTCGGAGTAAAAAGATCGAAATGTATTAGATCTGATACAAAATTCGCAAACTATTAAATAGCCTATAACAATTCTGTCACCAAGCACAGACCCAATAAAATGCGGTCGCATTGTCCACAGTCATATATCACCTAGTGACACACTCCCTCTGTCGAACATTAAGAATGCTGCTCTGTTGGTAGAACCACTGAAATCACTGATAATAGGCCTACTCAATCTTTCAAACACCAACTGGCAATACTGACTTAATACCAACCAAATAATTATTGTATAGAACTATAGATGTATATATGTCTTGTGTTAAAATGTGTTATTTGCATATTGTTATATTGTTATGTCACCATTATGTATACATGCATACGGCTCTCACGAGCGTCTTTATGCTAATAAATCTATCTATCTATCTATGGAGATCGCCTTAAACACTCTCTACTCGTAACCGCTATTTCCGACTGTCTGGTTCTTGTATAGAATGAAACATTCTCGTATCTACCAACTCCCGAGTAACAAAATGTCTATTTGGAGTAACAGGGTGAGGAACAGGGCCCTGTTTCATGAAAGCAACTTATGACATAGTTGGGACTTAAGATGGTCATAAGTTCAAACTTCAGTCATAAGTGTGTTTCACGAACAAGGTCTTAACTTAAGATGGTCTTAACTTTGGTCTTAACTTTAAGACTGCTGTGAGGTGTCATAAGATAATCTTAAAGTTAAGACCAACGTGATAAGTGGCATATCGATGACAAGTATGGCGGCCTATGTTATTTTGCAAATTACGGAGATATCTATACATTGTCTGGGTGGGCAATTCGTCGTCTGGTATACAGGATCGTGGCTACAGAGTGAGAGGGGGTGTTCGCCTCGAAATGTCCAACTACACCCCCTTAAACAACACCAAATTCTCTTTGGGTTTAAACATTCCAACTGGTACCTCAAACTTTCCAAAACCAAATTTCGGAGAGGGCAACCCCCCCCCCCCCCCACCGTATCCCCATAGGGTTAGTTTGGTAAAAACAATTCTGAGCACAGGCTTATCATCAGGGACGTGGCGAATGGGGTTTGTGTGTTGTCTACAGCACCCCCCCCCCCCACACACACACTTTGGTCAAAATGTTTAGCAATTGGAAATTTCATGCCTGACAACATTAATCGTACACTATATATAGGTTTCAATTGTTTGAATTTATAACTAGTAAAGGAATGTGTTGTTTTAGACAAACAGCAGCAACCGAAAATCACCTACTTTAGGGGCGTCAGGTTAGAAATTTCGAACTGTTGGAATATTTGAGATACCAATTGGAAAGTTTAAATCCAACGGGTGGGGTGGACATGGCATTTCGCGAACATGGAAGTTTGGCCCGCTTCAATTAAGGGGCGGGTGCAGTTAGAAATTGCACGATGTACCCCCCCCCCCCCCAGAGACCAACTAGCCACCCCGAGCCTCGTCGAGTGTAGGATATAGTCAATTATCAGCTGTGTATGTGACCTATAGATAATATCTATTATAAAATTGTATTACCCACGAATTAAACTTTTGATAAGAATTATGGCCTAGCCCAAAGCTCACAATCTCCTCTATGTTATTCCATATGTGTGTGGGGAGATGGGGTAAAATGAGATCAATTAATGTATTGATTCTTTCCTCTTTCCAAATTTCCGTCGGCTGTTTACAAAGCAGATATGTCATATAGGAAAGGTAACACAAACGCTCTTTATCAAAATATGTTTTAGAAATAGTGACAATTTTCTATAGAGAATATTATTTGTATTGAGTTTATGCACACGCCGATATGTCGTGATTTTCAAGGCTGTCCAAATTTTTGTCATGTTTTTTTTGCAGGGGTGGGATGACCGTTGTACAGCATACTGTATATATGATATACACACCGTAACGATGACACCCCTTAATACGAGTGTGCTAATGAAAACGTAGTTATATATATATCCATGGTATGACAACCGCATAAAACATCTGCATAAAAATAATTAAAAAGTTACTCTAACAAATATTTTTCATTTCCCTTTGAATCGAAAAATGACCTATGTGTGTCCTGATGACATCGCCGATTTATTTTGATTATTGCTACACGTAGAGAGCGGTGGTCGATAATACACGAGTTATGTCGGCTCACATAAAAAATCGCCGCCTGATCATTGCTCTCAGTGGATTAACTCGGCGTGAATGCATGGTCGCAGTCATGTATCGATCCATATAATTATATTGTCTTATTTCTGACACCACCACTCGTCAGTAAACGCAAAGCTCGTCATTTTAAGAGCCTGCAATGTACTCATGTTCGAATTCAAATCGTGGAACTCATATAAGTCTAAGATCCATATGCGAATATTAGGCCACTGACTATATACACTAAGATACATGCGCTGATTCGCCCACCCCACTCCATCTAGCATCCCTGTCACACAATAATGTCAACTCGGACTCGGCTCTTTCTCGATAACCTCTCAATGCCGTACATAAAGATTGCACAAGCCCACATTTTTTTGTTCCGGACTGTAGAAAATTGTCGATAACCAGTCTAAATGAGCGGGAACTTAACTTACTACTTAAGTAGGACTTAATCTTGTTTTGTGAAACGCGTTCTTGAAACGGAAAAGTTACATCATAAGATCCACCTTAGATCTTAGATTAAGTCCATCTTAAGATGATCTTATGACCTTGCTTCATGAAACAGGCCCCAGATATATAAGCTCAAATTTCTCGCTTTTTACGCTATGAAACAATGCATATTATACATCATTCGAAAGCATAGCCCTCTCCTTCATGATTATTGCAACATTTAATTACTACTGTTGAGAACTAAGTGTATGATTGGCCAGGAACGTCGAGCGGTGAATCGGAAATAATTAAAAAATGAAATTTTTTCCGAGTAACAGGAATGAGGACAGAGATATAAACTTAATTTTCTCGAATTGTACGCATTGAAACAATACATGTTATGCATCACTCGATAGCATAGCTACTCTGCTAAACGAATATTGCAACATTTAAACATTATTTTTGATAACTAGACGTATAATTGTCAAGGAACGTCAAGTGGTGAATTGTAAATTAACAAAAAAAGTTAATTTTCCCGAGTAACAGCAGCGATGTATATTTACGTTCATGGTAACAGGAATGAGGAATAGAGATATAAACTTACCTTTCTACCATTTTAGGCAATGAAACAATACATGTGATACATCACTCGAAAGCATTGTCTCTTCCTTTCATTAATATTGCAACATTTAAACACTAATTTTGAGAACTAATCGTATAATTGGCCAGGAACTTCGAGCGGTGAATCGGAAATTAGCTAATATGTAATTTTTTCCGAGTAACATGAAAAGAGGAACAGAAATATAAGCTTAATTTTCTCGCATTTTACGCAATGCGACAATATTTGTTATACATCATTCGAAAGCATAGCATCTCCCCTTCATTAATATTGAAACATTTAAAAACTAATTTTGAGAACTAGGCGTATAATCAGCAAGGAACGTCGAGCGGTGAATCCGAAAATATCACCCCGAAGAACGTAACAGATTCTTCATAGAAAGTTGCAGATTTCTAACAAATTACGCAATGCGATTGCCAAATATTTACAGAAATGGGAAGAGTATCGTTCACTGTACCCATTTCTCTGGTACATATGATGCTATTTATTCAACAACTTTCTGAAAAATGATTGATAACTGTTTTTGGGCGAAATGTAGCTGCCCCGGACAAATAACAATATATAGGATGTATGGCTCAGCCAATCAGAAAACTCATTGGCCATTAGGCGGTTGTCTCAAACAAGGAACAAGAACAGCTTCGGGTACGGATTGACAAATTTGGTGTAACAGGAACTATTCTTCGGAATGACCAGTCTGGATTTCGATTGTCCATCTGCCACTTCCCAACTCACATATTTGTCATTATCAATTTTGGCCCATGTTTCAGTCTGGTAAAAATTGAAAACAATAAGTTGGCAGAACCCGTAATTTGGTGATTGCTTGGAACAAATAGACATTATGGGTTATTAAAATACTAAAATGCAGGTTTAACCACTTATTGGTTGGGTTGTGAATGTCAGCTATGTATATATAATGTCTATACTGTAACATACATTCTTTGTATGGCTGTTATTAAAAAATAATGGAACTACTTCCTTTTCTTACTCGAAAATGTCAAATTAGGTTATATTGCAACTAATAAATAAGAATTTCCCTAATCTATGGTGTTAAATCGTGCCTTTTCCATGTGCAGAATAAATTGTTTTTCGAAAATTATATTTTGCCGATAATAAAGATTGCATCAAGAGAGAATATTTTATCATATTGGGTATTGGTTTAATGATCTGAACCCGATAGGCACAAACCACTGATCATTCGAAAAAAAATCCATTGGAATCATATGACTTAGCATTTTTAAATTTCATTATTCCCCATGTTACAGGGAGGACATCCATGTTACATTACAGACGACAGTCGTTACAGGATAGAAACTTTGAGCACAACGGTGCGGCTGATATCACACCAAACGACCAATATGTCGCATTTGGAGTATAACGCAACACTAATAAAACTCTGCAGTGTATAATGCAACATGTATACGGTTATTTCATAAATTACTGTGGGATTTCAAATGTCATATGTTACAGTAAAGACATATGTATTACACAATATGTGCATTTGGACTCTTCCAGTTCCATGTCGAGGAAGGAAGAGCAGTTTAATGTATTCGGCAGTTCACTTGTTAAAGAGTTTATGTCAAATAACCCTTCTCTTATCACACAAATGATATGTGGGCTTTTATTGTTACACGAAAGACTTTTGTCATAATTGTCTTATTCAATACAAAACACGACGAAAGTGGGATATGGAACAATAAACATGTATGATTCCAACAAAACAGAAGGAAAATATATGGTTAAAATGAAGAATTCACCAAATAGAATGAAGTTTATGGAAACAATATATAGTGCGGTCCGCTGCCCTATGCCACAACTGCACACACACCAGTCCTGATACACAAAGTGGAGCATGTACTAGCGATGTAAATGTATATATCAGATATGTATACATGAGATACAACCGTGGGCCAACTGGGCCATTCAGATGACACGCTCAGTCACCAGAGAAACAAAATGGATGGTGCTATTTAATGCACCATGCATGTAACCTACAGAACATCTCAACTCAATTACGTTACGGGGAGCGTTTCTTCAGCACGAGAACTAATTTGAGGTTAAGTTACACGACACGTACGTGCATGTAGATAAACAGGAATTTATCTGGTCAATAAAAGTCGCATGGCACTCGTGCATGGATGCAACGTACGCGATCAGTCGGTTGAGATTAAGATAAGATTTATATCCGAAGTATAACATTTAACCTGTAACTGGGAAGATGATTTTCTACCAGTGGTGAGCGCTATATGGCAGATACGAGCATGTGTGATTTACGTGCATATGCGTGTAACCGAAACCGCACAAAGGGTACCACACTCTCACATAGAGATGCACTAGGATCACACATCGTGTCCTATATTCTGATACAAAACAGTCTAATGAAGAGAGAACAGAATGCGTACAAATGGTAATTTGAAGTATGTTTCACTGAAAATACTAAACTAATCACAACTATGGATATTTTCGAAACTTTTGCACACATGGCCTTTACAATATATTTATAATGTATCGCTGACATTTCCAACTTTAGTAAGCAGTATGTGAAACCTTGAAATATATGGGGAAACTGAGAAAATAACTTGGCCAACAGTCTTTCTTAAATTCCAACTTTACTCAGTAATTCATTCCATATTGGTATAATTCCGTTATGACGTACTGTACCGTGAATTAGATATTTGCAACCCGACTCCCCCTCGTAAGATTGGAAAATTTGCAACAGAAATTTTGACAAACAAAGCAACAAAAATTACTGGTTGGAAAATCCAACACTGAGAACAATTTCAACCTATATGTGGTGCAATATTTCCAGCTAATATTCTGTCAGACATGAAACTTCAATGTTTTACCAAAGTTGACACCCCTCTGTTAACACGTCCCTATATTAAGACATAGTTGGGTTACGTTGGTATTCAATAATGACAAATTTATTAATACATTCAACTAGACATGAAACGTTCGTCAATAATCACCTTCGCATACACCCTAAATCGTCTTATCTCCTTTGCTCTCAATAGTACATATCATGCACTCCTGTTTACTCTCTACAGCAGTTTCACGCCACGTCTCGTCCACATCCTCAACCTGCTGCTTCCTTTCGATTTCTATATATGTCTTATCCATCTCTTCATGCTCTACTTCAGTTTCACAACAATTCTCGTCCACTCAATATTATCAACCTGCTTCTCTTCTGCGCATTCATCACCAATGACCAATCTGTTTTAACCACCCGTTTTACAAGGCTGTTCACCCTCTACTGCAGTCTCGAGCCATGTCTATAGCTCTCCGCACTCTCGATTTATATGATAATCCATCTGCATACCACTTTCCTCAACAAGTGTCCTACTAGCATACTCACTATCTACACCCTAAATCTAGTTGGATGAACGTTGTATACAACTCGTTGGGTGCGAATTTGTTGTATACTTATTATCCAACAGTTTAGTACGATGTACACAACTGATTGGGTGAACTGTCTTCTGTGGTATTACTTTCATACCACGTTGGATAAAACCGCCACGTGACCGGGTCATCCAATAGCAGCGCGTTTCCGGTGCGGGCGAGCATGCGAGTTTTTGGCTCCAAATATTTCAAAACAAGATGGACGACTGCGTGAAAAAACTCCTGAGCGACTGGATAGTGGGGCAAGACGTCGTGGATAGCTTTGCCGGCATAGTATACCTTTGTTATAATTATTCTTTGTACGATACACTGATTATGTAGGCTTTATGTATTGAGTGTATATTTATTTATATTTGCCAAATTTTGAAGTTTACAAATTTACACAACTGTTGACGGCACTAATTTGACTAAAGTAGTACACTCATACACTCAACACATAAAGCCTACATAATCAGTGTATCGTACAAAGAATAATTATAACAAAGGTATACTAAACCGGCAAAGCTATCCACGACGTCTTGTCCCATTTTACTTTCCAATCAACGTTGGGTAAACTTTCCAATCAACAAATGTCATCCAACCCTACCCAACACCCAACAGTTCAATAAACGTAGATAGGTACTGTGGGCAATTAACGTTGATTGAGTGTTGTGTGAAATTTCACCCAATACGTTGTATAATTAACATACAACCGTTGGTAGTAAATATATAGGCAACGTTGTGTAAAAGTGTATCCAACAAAATTGTCATGCAACTTTTCACACAACGTAGATAGGTGCTGTGGGCATACAACGGTTGATTGACTGTTGGGTAACTTCTTATCCAACTAGATTGAGGGTGTACTGCAGTCTCCGGACATGTATTGTCAATAATCTCCATCTCCATCTGCATACCACTTTCCTTGACAACAGTTTACTGTTTCACACACTTGCACAACCTCTAGTTCCTGCCGCCTCGTCCACAAATGCACCTTCCTCTCCTTTTCTTCCTATATACGACATATATATTACCTATAATTGCCCACTCTCTAGTGCTATTTTGCTAGCAAATTTATATTACTGCAACAAATAAACCTTCTAATATACTCCGGTCTTGTAGCACATTGTGTACTTACTGTAATGAACACGCGATCTAATCATGACTTAAACATAATACACCCGAATATATCCATTTCCACTAATTTAGTATTCGTATAAAGACAGAAGAAGGGTTTTCCGCCTTACACTATAATACTAAATTAGTGACAACTAATCGTAATATTTCGTGTAACGTTTATTCATGTTATTTGTGCATGGAAATGTATCATTGTTATGTTAACTTCGATATTTCCAAATAATTTTACACTGCCCATCTAAATATGAAATATCTACACACAGTAAACAAAATTAATGCTGAATAGAATAACAAACGAATTCTAGCTATTACTTACAATAGTATAATCCATGTAACACACTGCCGTCTATATTGTTGCTCGCATAGAATTTCGTGTAACGAAAGCACCATTTGATATATCTCACATATAGAAGATGAATGGTATATTATCATATGTGTTCGTTCATATCATTATACGAGCGTGTAGTCGACAAAGGGAATAAAAGCCGATTTTATTCAAAACTAACTGCGTTTTAGGTAACACCGTTATATCCTGTAACATTTTGTTCACATGATACACGATCCCAGCAAATGGTGTCTGAAAGAATAAAACTTCTTCACTAAAAATCTAAATTAATAAGATACCCAACAGTTTACACGTAATTCCACTTATAATTTAGGCGCCTATGTTTCAAATAGTCTAATATCAATGTAATATTTATTTTCAGTAACAAAACTGGTCATTGCTGTAATGTTTTTTTTTCGTAAAAGGAGGAAACTGTTACAGGAGATATGTACTGGCTATCAAAAACAAAATATCTCAATGATTTCACCCTTCAGTGGGGAGATAACGTGGCAATCAAAATGACTCAGAAACATCTCTTCAAAAATGAATTAGAGATACTGATATCCCTGGTTATATCGATTAAATTTACGTTACATTTCAGATGTTTTTTAAATATACGGTTGTGGGTGCACTACCTGCTACGTATTTTTTTCGCGACTGCTTCTGAAAATGCCAAATATGCGCACATTTTTTAACAAAGCATGTGTTCTCACTTCTATACGGCAAGTGATGTAATTTACTATTGACAGGGATGGCCTATTATTTTGCTCTTATGCCACTTCGTTACAGAAGAGACATTGAGTTGAGGGACAAGATGTAACAAACAAAACATATGTGGAAATCTTGAATATTGATTACGCGGTTTCGAACATCTGGGGAAGAATAATTCCTCTATCTCGATTATTTTATGGGAAACAGTTACCCACTCCTGTCTACTTCTTTCAGTCACAGCTTCGTTGATTGAATCCACAGACTTCAGAATAGCAACAATGTACTTATTTTCCGTTACCATGTTCTGGTTCACTATCATATTCTAGGTTCCTCAATAAAAAATAGGTGGGTAATTAGGTCTCTTTTGCTGATTGAGATTGAGTGGTAGATTTTGGAGAAATCGCCAATAATAGCGAAATTTCCCTGCCTGAATTTCAATAGAATCCCAATAACATTGGGTCGCTTTGCCCAATAATCATTGAGAATATGGCCAATGAAGGGTGCTGACGAGTTTAACACTATTCGTACATGTGTGGTCTCGGATTCGGCTTTAAGAATTTCGTGAACAGAAATGTGCCGTATTTGTCCCCGATATTCATCTAAATTACTAGACATTTGGCGTGCGGCATCAGGCTGCACCATATCGTCGATATGATCCGCATATTTCCGAGCCCGTATTCGGGCCAATACATAAAATATTTGAACGCTTGCGCCTCACACTATTTTATCATATTATATCTCACGTAACCTGCCCGCGTTCTGGTTGGCTGCAAACTGCTATACTATTTATCGATAGTACCCCAATAACTGCCTAATCAGATACTATTATTTTGTTCTATTTATAGTAACAAAATAATTACGCACTATCGGATTGACACCATATTGAACACGACAATCTGAAACTATATTGAACGTTACTTCATTAGACTTATTGATGAATTTTAATAATTTTTAATGAGCTATCCAATGTATTGAAATAGTATGTCCTTTTAGTTATTTGTCAAGCTGACAGTCATAATTGTGAGTGACTGGTATAACTTCCTTTTCCAAGTTCGTCGTAAATACATCAGATTTTCAAATTTTCCCGAAATATATTTGTTCACGACGAATTTGTTTTAAATAAATACATGAATCACGAAGAGACGATGTGAGTTGTAACTAATAACACAGTTATAACACCCTGCCATCGTCAAAAGAATGCCGTAAATTGTAAAATCTGAGACCGATTTCCAAAATTCGTGGTAAATAAAAATGTGATAAAATCAGACACTGAAATTGTGTGAGAATTGACAAAAATATTTGATAAACTATATACATAATGCATGTCTTATTGCTTTTGAGCACAGTGGTCACTGAAAATGAATAGTCCACGCACCTGTGAATCATATACCATTCCTCCTCTCGTATCACTATATTTGGCATAGTGAACTCCAAGCCATACATTATCTATATAATATAACATCTCATTTTACAGGGATGAACATATTTGTTGCATTTTTCGTGTTGCTGCTGCTGTTGGCCGACTCCACGCCTCCCTCGGCATCCAGTATTCCGCTAATTGGTGAGTATAATAGATCCATTGTGCCTCACATATGCGAGATGGCATCTGATATAGGCAAGTAGACAGGTCCATAAACATTGTGATGTCATGTTCACGAACTGACATTTGATATGTGAACAGATCCAAAATAACCGTGACGTCCCTGGCCTGTTCTCGTGTTCGAGTCGTGGCACCCACAGGGGCATATAGTATATGTGTGGTCTACTCTTCATTCTCACTCTCATGCGTTACCATATGTCGATTATAGTGTACGTGCGTGCGTTCGTGCACGCGTGTGTGTATTAATGTCACTATTATATAACATAACATAACTAACACAAGGGTTGCGTATCAAAGTCGATTATATTGCTCATAGCAAGTGAACCTGTCCGACCGAAAATCACTAAAAATTGACAAACTAAGGAACCATAACTCGGAACTAAGGGCCGTAACTAAGACACAAACTAGAAAATCAAAGGATGGTATTTGGTTGGGTTATCGGGCTAAATGACTTAAAATAGATTCAAGATTGTATTAAAAGCTTCACCAATAACTTTGGTATATGCGTTGGCAACATAGAAACAAGAATTTACAAACGCAAATTATTAATAAGCTACCATATAAGTATATGTATTACATGTGTATGTGATGTTAGTATTAGTATTTTAACTAAAATTTATATATTATGAAAAAATATTTGAGGTAGACTTGCAGGAACGTCAATGGAGACACAACAACTTATTATTTCAAACTGAGGATTTCAGCGCCATCAGTACTCGCATCTGTGAAACTAAAACGTCTTCCGGGCTGTTTCCGTATCCAGTAACATTTTGAGATATTTGAAGGGTTTCCTCGTTCCTGGTTGTAAATTTCTTGCAACAAGACCGAGTTTGTTGAAAATAACTTCTCTCTGAATACTTTTTATTTGGCAAAAAGTTATGAAATGTTCCTCGTCTTCAACTCTATTGCAAAAACAACATTTCCTGGTTTTCCTATCAGATTTTTTGAAGGTTTCCTCGTTTAACGTCAACTGCTGAATTGTGTTTACTTAATAATAACCTCATTGAAGTCAGCTGATGATTTGGTTAATCCAAAAATAATATATTTGATAGACAAACGAAGACAAATTAATTATAGTCAATAATAGTAATAATTGACAAATAGACACACGTAGGACCATGGTTGGCGTTCGTTCAAGTTATCGGGCTAACGGTTTATAAAAATGATATTACTAAGGGCCATAAGTCAGGTAAAAACAAATCGGATATACCTGGTTTTCGAATTACTCTATCGAGATATTGTTGTGAAAGATTTATATAACAAACATGAATGGAATTGGTTGATGTTTGTTCAACCGATCGTGCTAACGGACATAAAATTGCTATAAATAAAAACATGAACCACACCCTGATTAGAAAGTTGGAGCTGGTCCGATTGTCTACGTGCGCGCATCAAAAATTGTCAGAAACTATTAAAAATGCATAATCCGATTAAACGCCACTACATTACTATTTCTTTGGATTCGGGGGTAAACAAAATATTTGAATCGAGTGGAGGAACTCTTTCCATCAATGTATCGCATTATTATAATCAATTAATTTGAAAAATGATCAAGGAAATATGGGTTGATATAAAACTCGGACTTGGCACTGAAAGAGTTATTAATTTAATCAAAATATCTCCTATTAAATTCATTTATAAATCATATATTTAATTGAAGCTATCTTTACATTAAAATGACACTTCCTGAAATGACATATATGTCGTTCCACTCGCGAACTGTACGACAACATATATGTCGTTCAAAGGGTTAACTGTCAAAAACACGGGAAAATGTTTCATTGGGATCATAAGTAACCGCCAAGAACCATCACAAACCGGCGATAGAGCAAAGTGCCTTATATCAGAATACAAAATATGCCTTATATATAATATGCTAATCCATGAGTTTAAAAATACAATGCTCATTTGGGTATCAACCCACTTCATTGCGAAACGTTAGAAGACACTGAATGTTCCGAATGTTAGATTTGAGTTTCATTTCCTTGAAGTCCATGTACCCCCAGAGATAAACCACATCCCGAAATAAATGTAAAGCCAATATTCTTTCACATATATGTTACAATGTTAGACATGTTATGCATATACATGACTTGTTCGTTATATTTGTATGTAATACTTATTTTATGTGTGTTTTGTGCGACAGATTTTGTGGGGAGCGAGATCTTCTGTAACTTGAAAACTTGCTTCTCAATCACATTGTTATGTTTATCAAGCAATATACTATGTTTACAATATACGTCCGTAGTAAAAGCTAAACATCGATTTATTTGTTATATGCACACCTTTGATGACATTAAAGTTATGGCAGTTAATGTACTGCTGTTGTTAGTGGTTTTATTATTTGTATCGTATCTTGGATGTTACTCTGTGCATGACTAAATCCTCCTAGTGGTTATATTATTTTTTGCGATGTTAAAATGTTCTTTGACCAGATCGGCTTATTTTGTTATTCATACTTTCCAGGAGCCTATTACTGTTTGAATATGATCCTGATTACGCTATCAACGTTCTTGTCGGTGGTGGTAGTCAATCTATACTTCCATGGTGCTAGGTCTCACGTACCACTGTTCTTCAGGCATGTAAGTTCTCACAATAGTCCGTAACCGTATCACGCGACTCAGTAGTTGGTTCTTCGATCTTCAAACACAGTTGTAGATACAAAATTACGTATAATTACTGCTGTTTTTTTGGTTCTTGAGAATTTAAGGATTATTTACAACTATGCTTCAATCATCGTCGTCATTTTCGTCGTCATTATCTTCATCGCCATCGCAATCGTCATCATCAACGCCGTCGTCACCATCGCTGTAGTCATCGTAGTCATCACCATTATCATCATCTCCATCTCTGTCTTCGTCATAGTCACAGTCATCATCATCGTCGTAGTCATTATCATCATCGCTGTCGTCTTCGTCGTCATCACCATGGTCATCATCGCTGTCGTCGTAGTTATCGTCATCGCTGTCATCGTCGTAGCCATCACCATCATCGATGTCGTCGTAGTCATCGCCATCGCCGTCGTACGGTCGTACCCCTACCAAAAATCAGTTATATTCTAGTTAATTATTAGCCAATTTTAGCCAATGACATTAGCTAACATTTAGTTACGGTCTAGTCAATATCCTAGTTACTATTTAGCTTAACTAGATGTTAGCTAAGATGAATTTCCTTTGGTAAAACCCATGAGCGTTAGCCAACTTTTAGCCGTTTCAACTATGATAATTAGATATTTATCTATAATCTAGCTAACAATTAGCTACTTTGTAGTTACATAAATTAGCTAATTTTTAGCTATAGCTAATTTTTAACTAATGTTTAGCTAAGATTTAGTATGGTCTGGATTCCAGCTGTAGAAACCAGCAAAATGGCTAAATTTTAACTAGAATATAACTAAATATTAGCTAAATTTATAAGCCATTATCTAGCTATATTTTCTAGCTATAGTATTTAGTACAGTATTAGCCAGAATCTAGATATATCTAGTTAAAATCTAGCTATATTCTAGTTAAAATCTAGCTATCTTTTAGCTGGTATCTAGTATAATATTAGCTAACATCTAGCTATATTCTAGTTAATATCTAGCTAATATTTAGCCTAATATTAGCTTGAATCTAGCAATGTAGCAACCTGTACAATTAAGTAAGGGACGTAATTAAAAGAAGTACATATTAAAATGGCAGTGCAAGACATTTAGTAATAACAACAAATAAGTTACAAACATAATTATTTATTTTGAAACAATGACAATTTAGTGCTTTAACCATTTCAGTGCCAAGTCTAATTTTTGTATCAACCCATATTTCTTTGATCATTTTTCAAATTTATTGATTAAAGCCAATAGCTGCATATTTGACCTTTCTGTGCGTTCTTAAGGCTGTAAATTTGCTGCACATATCAGTGAGAAATATTAGCATACAAATGTATTTTCAGTTGGAACTAGAGGTGTGACTGTCCCAATGGGACTAAGGATACCCCCGTTTTTTTTAAATACTAAGATGTTTCAAATGTCAGTAAACATTTAGTTAAAATAATAAAATAACAGTTCCCATTGCAGTACACAACCCTAACCCTAATCTTAAAGCTATTGACCGAAATTTTTTGGAATAAAAGCTCAGACAAAATTATGCATGTTGCAAAAATGTTCCATGTCGAAAAAGGGGAATAACTCCACAAAAAAAGTCGAACAGACATCATAATCGCAGGTGCACAGGTTCCCATGGTACTAAATGTGAATGCCAAGATTAAAACACATTGACCTAAAAATGTAGGAATAAAAGTTCGGACAAAATTAGGAATGTTGCAAAAAAAATCTAAGTAAAAAAAGGGGGATAACTCCACCAAAAAAAGGCCAACCGAGGTCATAATCACAGGTGCACAGGTTCCCATGGTTGTTGATGTCTGTACCAAGTTTCACGGAAATTGATCAAAAAATGACTGAGATAAACTCCGGACAAATTTATGTCCACGGACGGCCGACCACAGTATACCGCCCTGACTTCGTTGCAGGGGGTATAATTATTATTAAATAGTTGGAACTCTAAGGTACATTTCCCAAGTGTGTCAGAAGTGTACTTATTAGTGTAGGGAAATTTATGCTCCAAGTGTACACTTACAACGAATTGTGAGTATACACTTTCAGCGAAGTGTACAAGTCCATCAGTGGCAGCATCTTGCCAGTAAGTGTGATTTGTAAGTGTACATTCCAACTTTGTAAATGAGGTCTTACGTGTCTAGGTCGACACGAAACGAATATCGAATCAAATCATACCTGTGTGTTGCATTCTCGTTGCAGGTGCACAACTCTAACCCTAATCTTAAACCTATTGGCCCGAAAAATGTGGGAATAAAAGCTCGGACAAAATTATGCATGTTGCAAACAATTTCTAAGTGAAAAAAAGGAGAATAACTCCACAAGAAAAAGTCCGACAGACATCATAATCGCAGATGCACAGGTTCCCATGGTACTAAATATTACTGCCAAGATTAAAAACATTGACCTAAAATGTAGGAATAAAAGCTCGGACAAAATTAGACATGTCGCAAAAAAAACATTTCTAAGTTGAAAAAGGGAGATAACTACACCAAAAAATGTCAGACAGGCGTCATAATCGCAGGTGTACTGGTTCCCATGGTACTAAATATATGTGCCAAGTTGTTTTTTTAAATTAACCGAAAAATGTATGAATAAAAGCTCGGACAAAATTATAGATTTTGCGAAAATTTACTAAGTCGAAAAATGGAGGATAACTCCACCAAAACAAATCTGACAGACGTCATAATTACAGGTGCACAGGATCCCATGGTGGTTGATGTCTGTTCCAAGTTTCACGGAAATTGATCAAAAAACGACTGAGAAAAACTCCGGACAAATTTGTGTCTACGGACGGACAGACGGACGGACGGACGGCAATACAATAATCAAGGGAATCAATGATTTAAACTGATAAAATACTTTTACTAATAATATATAAATTATCTATAGATTAGGTAGATCATGCCATGAATCTCTACTCTGGCTGACACCCGTAGAGATCATATTCCACCAGTTCAAGACCTGGGAAGTTGGGAATGTTTAAAGTTACTTAAAGGTTAAATGGGAACTGGGAACATCAGGTACCTATGAATAAATTAAGCAACAGGTAAATTAACAAAGAAATACATTACCCACGTTATTTTTATATTTATAAGGTTCCCTGTTAAAAGTGTAAAAAGTTCCCGGGTTTTGTACTGGTGGAATATGATCTCTTCGAGCATCGGCCAGAGAAGAGATTCATGGCATGATCTATAGATTTGGTTCTTTGGCTCAATCAATATATTTCATAAATCTGTGGCCGATTGAAATCAAATGAGCTGACAATCTATCTTCAAGCTATTCTCTTCCCTTTAGGTTTTCAGACCCACTGTAAATATGTTTAAAGGGGTACTGTACCCCAATTTCAATAAATTCCCTGTGACAATAGCGATCTAATATGAATATTATATTATAAAATAACTAATTTGAGTCGACGATGTCTACTGAAAACGTTGCGGTTAACAGGCTATCGTAAAAGTAAAATTGAATTATTTAATATAAATTCATTTATGGCTGGAGTCATAAAATGGAGAATTATGCCATTACGAGTTACCGTTCTTGAAATCGCATATGTTGCGTGTCTTTTATCGACGGCCATTCGCGAACATTATTGAGTTGCAAACAAAACATGCTACCTGCAAAAGAAGGCCCGTTATAACCGATTCGGAAAAAAAGGAGAAAGAAACAAGAGTCATAAAGCGTCAAGTATTTTATAGGGAGTGAGATTGTTCGATGGATCAATCGAAGCTGTGAGCAATGAACTTCTTGTTCTTCCTGCGACCTGTGTCTTCTCAGGTGAAGGTCAAAAACATGGCGCGTAGTTTGAAATCGTAATATTTTTGCTTCCAAGATCAATATTTTCTTCGCTAAATTAGGTTTATACGAAACTCATATAAACACGAACACAATCTAACTTGAAAGTTATTTCAATGGGAGTAAATACAAAAATCGCCTATCTTTGTGTACAGTACCCCTTTAAGGCTACCTATATTTTGTTATTTTATGAGAACTCTTTACAACAATATAGGTAGTCCTTAATATCGCAATTCTTTGTTCCTTCATCTCTCCCTTGTTGCTGGGGATATTATTTAACACGTTATAATTAGTTTTATGGACCCACTCTAAATATAAAATAGTAATTGCATCCGGGAGATAATCAAATGTGTGTGTTTGGATACTTATCCGTGAAATGGTCTATATGGACATCATAATAGGAGTTAAATTCAACCTAAAAGCCTAAACTTGGCTAAAGGGAAGATAGTCAATCGGCAGATGGCCACAGATTTATGAAATATATTGATTGAGCCAAGGAACCTTATTTATAGATTATGCCATGAATCTCTACTCTGGCTGAAGTCCATGTTTGGATACCAGAATACATCATTCTCGCTATCCGTGAAATGGTCTGTCACTGTCAGCCACGTCCCATCTAAAGAAACACATATTCATATACCGTATGGTACATCTAAGGATCTATCGGATCATTAATTATCCTTTTTGGTCATGTCTTTAAATTAGTCAATACCGTACTAGTACATGTGCAGTATATACTGTTGTATTGTAATTTAAAGTGTTCAACTTTGTTGATATGCTCTGAAATTTTTTTGATGAAGCTGCTGCACACATTGGGATGTTTAGCCCTGAGACTAGTGGGAGAAATTTGCAAACTTTGTATGACTATGAGTCTATATAATTTTATGACCGATTTCATTTTTTTCTGATGTCACATTGATTGTCACGTGATTGTCTCCGAGATCCAAATTCCAATGCACACTTGAAGTTGACTGAAGAACACATGTGAGAATATTCGCCTGTGAATAACGTCTGTGGGTTTGATGATGATCTAAGAAATTGAGTTATAAATTCATTATTGTCAAATATTGACTGAATGATGAATCAGTCAACCGGTCGGTGATCTGAATTTAGGCTTTTAGTTTTAGCGCACGTGTCCATCACTTATAATTTATATACAACCATTATCCGTCCATAGTGTGAGTTCCACAGTGAGTTCAACTTGACTGTTGTAGTCAGTAGTGTTGACTGTAACAGTTGTCGACAATGACAGTGAATGGCATTCAATTTCTCAGTCAATGTCACCGGGAGAAAAGTTCGTAAACTTCGTCTATTTGCATGTAATTATTCGCCGAATTCTGCCTCCTATCAACAGTATCATGGTATATCTCTAGCGTGTATAGTGCCTTTTGTTCTTGTTAAATTGTTTTGGCTTTCCTCGCCATTATCTTCGGAGACTGATTGTTGTATTTTTCGTAAAATAATGGTTGTAAAAAGCAGCCGATAATTTGTCCGGAAATAATCTGCGCATGCGCACACATTCACGTATTGGCTTTTATCCAATCGTATGCTTAGTTCTAGATTCTCGGCGGAGTTCTAGATTCTCGCCAAAAGAAATACATTCCCTACGTTATTTTTTCGACTGTATAATGTTCCCTGTCAAAAGACAAAACTTAAAAAGTTCCGGGGTTTTGTACTGGTGGAATATGATATGTACGCCTACAGCCTGGCGTTAGACATACTCACAGAGTAGACTCAAAATCAAATTGATGTTGTTTTCCAGTAGTCACTTGAAGTTGACTGAAGAACACATGTGGTTAACTTCTTGTGAGAATATTCGCCTGTGAATAACGTCTGTGGGTTTGATGATGATCTATGAAATTGAGTTATAAATTCATTATTGTCAAATATTGACTGAATGATGAATCAGTCAACCGGTCCGTGATCTGAATTTAGACTTTTAGTTTTAGCGCACGTGTCCATCACTTATAATTTATATGCAACCATTATGCGTCCATAGTGTGAGTTCCACAGTGAGTTCAACTTGACTGTTGTAGTCAGTAGTGTTGACTGTAACAGTTGTCGACAATGACAGTGAATGACATTCAATTTCTCAGTCAATGTCACCGGGAGAAAAGTTCGTAAACTTCGTATATTTGCATGTAATTATTCGCCGAATTCTGCCTCCTATCAACAGTATCATGGTATATCTCTAGCGTGTATAGTGCCTTTTTTTCTTGTTGAATTGTTTTGGCTTTCCTCGCCATTATCTTCGGAGACTAATTGTTGTATTTTTCGTAAAATGATGGTTGTAAAAAGCAGCCGATAATTTGACCGGAAATAATCTGCGCATGCGCACACATTCACGTATTGGCTTTTAGCCAATCGTATGCTTAGTTCTAGATTCTCGCCGGATTTAGACATTATGACATCAGAGCAGTCGCGTGAATGCGGAGACGAGGGGGCAATTTTTTGTCCGGGAACGTATGCCGGGGTGGATGGTAGATAGGACCAACAAACCATGTTTTTTCCTGCATGTCTTTTGACTTTTTTTGCTGTTTAATTGGCTTAAAACACCTTAATTAATAAGAATAACTGAGAATAAAAGAAATAATGTAATGCTAACTGCTATTGACCGACTGCAGGCAGTTATCGTATTGTATTTTGTTGCAGATAGGTGTCGGTCCCAGCTATCAGTCCAAGGTAAATTCAAACATAAATTTCGTAACGACAATTTTTTTTAAAAGACTGTCTTTGAAAATATCTTAATTATATCAAACCAAGCTAATCAAATATACACACCTGTAATAAAATATATGCAGGCCAACTGACAGAAGACTTATTCTGTTTTGTTTTACGCAGACGGGAGGTTTTGAATAGCTGATTAGTTTTATTCAATAACTCAACAGCACTGAAGGGAATTTTCATATAAACCAGCTGTATATAAACAACAACAATTTTCATAAAAAATATAATGATGCATAATTATAGAACTGAACTTGACATAATTCTACAGAAGTATTACTGACGACATATTAGACCTATTAGCAGTCATTATTGCAGGGGGGATTTCTTCCGCACGTAGCTAGGCCTATGCGCCGGGTGGGTGGGTGGTCGATGGGACCAACAAATCTCTGTTTCAGTGTTAAAAGGAGGTGGGTGTCCAAAAATGGTCGGAAAAAAACTGCCGAAAACGGAAAAAAATTTAGACGCGAGGGTGGGTGGGTCCCACCAACGGTCCATTTGCATGAATTCCACGGAAAAGCAGCCATATGGAGACCGAGCATGGGTATTTGCATCATAAGCATGTCATCGGAGAATGTTGTTGCTTCTTCTGTATTTCATTATTACTATCCAATGAATATATTTTTGGAATGGTCATTGCCCACACTATACAATCTCTTAAACACCATATATTGTATGACTGGGTATCAATGATGCGCGCATGCGCAGTCAACGCATATTTTCATATTTTGCCAAATGAGATCAAATGAACCCAAATATCATTTTCAAGCAGCTCAAGGGTCATGAGGCATGTATGGAAATGTTATTTTTGTCACATTTTCCATATCACAATCTGCCTCAATTACCATAGTATCCCCCTTTTGCACATATATTTTGGTAAAATTACGGTTTAACCCCTACCACCAACCCGTTTCGAAGGTAAAAACCGTCGAATAGCAACCGTTGCCATGGTAAGTATTTTTGTGATTGCCCCCATATCTGAAAATAATACGTGGGACCTAATATACTCATGTGCCAAGTTTTATGCTTTTATGAAAATGTCTGCACTTGTTACACAAAATACTATACCTAACAAATCGCACGGTGATTCCGTCAAGCTCACCATCTGTTATAAATATAAATATCTACACTTCATTATACATTTATACAATATAAATATGTTGTTTGTCAGGGGAAGTCTTAACCCGTTTTGTAAAGAGCCAATGCAAGTATGTTATGTGTAACAATTCACAGAGTTATCTTGATAATCATGAAGGGTACCCTCGACACAAGGGAACTTTTCGTGTGATTCCGTCACGGCCGAACTTTTGTTTATACCGATGCATTCTTTAAATGAGTATCAACTTCCATTATGTATTTCGTAATTATATCACTATGCTCCATCATTCTAAAAAAATAGTAGGCGAAATATCATTGGTATATATGAACCACATACGGTCGGGTACAAGTTGAAAAAAGCTCTGCGATTGGTGATTCCGTCACGCTGGAATTCATGTTTGATAGACCATTTTTACGATAGCGAGAATGATGTATCATGGGATATAAATTCCCCAAACATTAACACGTGCGAGGAAGCCACATACATATACTATATAAGAGCTTTACAGTGGGTCGATAACACGCACATACAGGCCTAGGCCTAAAGTTAAACTTTATTATTATACTTCCATGGTGTAACCAAGGAAGTATATTGTTTTTCTATTGGGGTAGTTTTCCGTTTATTTGAAAATACTCAGAAACTAATTGCAGCAGGACCGCGAGATCTCTAACGAATATAGGCATCTGAGGTCTACTAAAGATAGTGATATCCGGATTTCGGCCCAATGTTTCAAGACAGAGTTATAGCCCTTATTCGATTATTTTTCATTATTATTATTATACTACAGTATTTTTCAACGCCCAAATCTCTGAATCTATTAGTACTAGAAAACTCAAGTTTGGTAAGTATGTTGGAATAAATGAGTTATATGCCTTTGGATCATAACGGATATTGTCCGCATTTACCCCGTGGAGTTATCTCCCTTTATATGAAAAAAATGTCATTTTATTATCTCGGAAATTATAAGGAGCAGAGCATCGAAAACCGTATGTACACCTCGGTATGCCCTACTGCCCACGGGCATCAAAACTTGTGTCCGCGCTTTCCCTGAAGAGTTACCGCCCATAAACAGGGGAACCTCTATTTTATTGTACTATGTTGTTCTCCCGTATCATTCCAGATAACTGCATTTAATTTCCATGGCCGTGATGACCGTTCTCAGTTTAGTCCGAACAAGAAAATTTAACAGGGTCGGACATATACTTTCACACTGAGGTGGGGGCAAAATTTTCTCAAAAATGTTTTTTTTATTGGTATTCATCTATTTAAGTATATGCATTCCCTGAACGAAAACAAACCCAAACCAAGAAGGATTTTTGATATCCGATAAGAATTGCAAGAGTTACAGGCCCTCAAATTTTGCAGTTTGTGCCATGTGCTTGATAACACATCTCCTCCGAAGATGTCGAAGTTTGGATTTCATCTGATACGGAAATGTGTGCGGACTAAAGAGGGCACGCGGTGGGCCAAATTTGGCCAGTGTCGGTACAGTATTGTGGGTCTGTGGTGGGGTGGTCTGTGGTACCAATTTTTTATTCTTATTGGAATCAGATTAAACTTGGAATTTAACATCTACAACACCGCCCGATCTAGAAACTGAAAGAATTTCGAAATTCCATTGAAAACTGACAAAGTCCCTCTTTTGACAAAATTTTGCAATTTTGGGCCCATGTGCTTGATAACACATCTCCTCCGAAGATGTCGAACTTTGAATGTCATCTGATACGCCAATGTGTGTGGGCTGAAGAGAGCACGCGGTGTGCCAAATTTTGCCAGTGTCGGTTCAGTGTTGTGGGTCAGGGGAGGGGTGGTCCGGGGTACCAAAATTTATATCGTCTCCGAATTATATGAAACTTGGAATATAACATCTACCATACACGCTAATAACAAATCTGAAAACAGATCGTAAATCCGTTAAAACTGGCGGATATTTTGGAACTCAAAGTTTGAATATGGGCCCATATTCTTTCCAATAACCAAAATGTTCTTCTTTTCCGAATCAGATGAAATTCATAATATGCAATCTCAGTAAGTAGCATATAACAAAACTGAAAACAATTTTAAAACCATTGGAAAATCACGGAGTTATGGTCCTTCAAAAATTGCAATTTGGGCCTGGTGTGACAATTTCCCAATCCCGTCACCCAATTTCGAGGCAGGGAGGGGTCCATTATAAACACTTGAGATCAAAACACAAATGTTAAGGACAGCACACAATCATTTTACTTCATATTTACCATCCTAAACTGCGAATTGTTCAGTTCATGATTCGCCCTATTATTATACTTCCATGGTGTAACCAAGGAAGTATATATTTTTTTCTATTGGGGTAGTTTTCCGTTTATTTGAAAATACTCAGAAACTAATTGCAGCAGGACCGCGAGATCTCTAACGAATATAGGCATCTGAGGTCTACTAAAGATAATGATATCCGGATTTCGGCCCAATGTTTCAAGACAGCGTTATAGCCCTTATTCGATTATTTTTCATTATTATTATTATACTACAGTATTTTTCAACGCCCAAATCTCTGAATCTATTAGTACTAGAAAACTAAAGTTTGGTAAGTATGTTGGAATAAATGAGTTCTATGCCTTTGGATCATAACGGATATTGTCCGCATTTACCCCGTGGAGTTATCTCCCTTTATATGAAAAAAATGTCATTTTATTATCTCGGAAATTATAAGGAGCAGAGCATCGAAAATTGGACCGTATGTACACCTCGGTATGCCCTACTGCCCACGGGCATCAAAACTTGTGTCCGCGCTTTCCCTGAAGAGTTACCGCCCATAAACAGGGGAACCTCTATTTTATTGTACTATGTTGTTCTCCCGTATCATTCCAGATAACTGCATTTAATCAGTTTAGTCCGAACAAGAAAATTTAACAGAGTCGGACATATACTTTCACACTGAGGTGGGGGCAAAATTTTCTCAAAAATGTTTTTTTGATTGGTATTCATCTATTTAAGTATATGCATTCCCTGAACGAAAACAAACCCAAACCAAGAAGGATTTTTGATATCCGATAAGAATTGCAAGAGTTACAGGCCCTCAAATTTTGCAGTTTGTGCCATGTGCTTGATAACACATCTCCTCCGAAGATGTCGAAGTTTGGATTTCATCTGATACGGAAATGTGTGCGGACTAAAGAGGGCACGCGGTGGGCCAAATTTGGCCAGTGTCGGTACAGTATTGTGGGTCTGGGGTGGGGTGGTCTGTGGTACCATTTTTTTATTCTTATTGGAATCAGATGAAACTTGGAATTTAACATCTACAACACCACCCGATCTAGAAACTGAAAGAATTTCGAAATTCCATTGAAAACTGACAAAGTCCCTCTTTTGACAAAATTTTGCAATTTTGGGCCCATGTGCTTGATAACACATCTCCTCCGAAGATGTCGAACTTTGAATGTCATCTGATACGCCAATGTGTGTGGGCTGAAGAGAGCACGCGGTGTGCCAAATTTTGCCAGTGTCGGTTCAGTGTTGTGGGTCAGGGGAGGGGTGGTCCGGGGTACCAAAATTTATATCGTCTCCGAATTATATGAAACTTGGAATATAACATCTACCATACACGCTAATAACAAATCTGAAAACAGATCGTAAATCCGTTAAAAACTGGCGGATATTTTGGAACTCAAAGTTTGAATATGGGCCCATATTCTTTCCAATAACCAAAATGTTCTTCTTTTCCGAATCAGATGAAATTCATAATATGCAATCTCAGTAAGTAGCATATAACAAAACTGAAAACAATTTTAAAATCCATTGGAAAATCACGGAGTTATGGTCCTTCAAAAATTGCATTTTGGACCTGGTGTGACAATTTCCCAATCCCGTCACCCAATTTCGAGGCAGGGAGGGGTCCATTATAAACACTTGAGATCAAAACACAAATGTTAAGGACAGCACACAATCATTTTACTTCATATTTACCATCCTAAACTGCGAATTGTTCAGTTCATGATTCGCCCTATTATTATACTTCCATGGTGTAACCAAGGAAGTATATATTTTTTTCTATTGGGGTAGTTTTCCGTTTATTTGAAAATACTCAGAAACTAATTGCAGCAGGACCGCGAGATCTCTAACGAATATAGGCATCTGAGGTCTACTAAAGATAATGATATCCGGATTTCGGCCCAATGTTTCAAGACAGCGTTATAGCCCTTATTCGATTATTTTTCATTATTATTATTATACTACAGTATTTTTCAACGCCCAAATCTCTGAATCTATTAGTACTAGAAAACTAAAGTTTGGTAAGTATGTTGGAATAAATGAGTTCTATGCCTTTGGATCATAACGGATATTGTCCGCATTTACCCCGTGGAGTTATCTCCCTTTATATGAAAAAAATGTCATTTTATTATCTCGGAAATTATAAGGAGCAGAGCATCGAAAATTGGACCGTATGTACACCTCGGTATGCCCTACTGCCCACGGGCATCAAAACTTGTGTCCGCGCTTTCCCTGAAGAGTTACCGCCCATAAACAGGGGAACCTCTATTTTATTGTACTATGTTGTTCTCCCGTATCATTCCAGATAACTGCATTTAATTTCCATGGCCGTGATGACCGTTCTCAGTTTAGTCCGAACAAGAAAATTTAACAGAGTCGGACATATACTTTCACACTGAGGTGGGAGCAAAATTTTCTCAAAAATGTTTTTTTGATTGGTATTCATCTATTTAAGTATATGCATTCCCTGAACGAAAACAAACCCAAACCAAGAAGGATTTTTGATATCCGATAAGAATTGCAAGAGTTACAGGCCCTCAAATTTTGCAGTTTGTGCCATGTGCTTGATAACACATCTCCTCCGAAGATGTCGAAGTTTGGATTTCATCTGATACGGAAATGTGTGCGGACTAAAGAGGGCACGCGGTGGGCCAAATTTGGCCAGTGTCGGTACAGTATTGTGGGTCTGGGGTGGTCTGTGGTACCATTTTTTTATTCTTATTGGAATCAGATGAAACTTGGAATTTAACATCTACAACACCACCCGATCTAGAAACTGAAAGAATTTCGAAATTCCATTGAAAACTGACAAAGTCCCTCTTTTGACAAAATTTTGCAATTTTGGGCCCATGTGCTTGATAACACATCTCCTCCGAAGATGTCGAACTTTGAATGTCATCTGATACGCCAATGTGTGTGGGCTGAAGAGAGCACGCGGTGTGCCAAATTTTGCCAGTGTCGGTTCAGTGTTGTGGGTCAGGGGAGGGGTGGTCCGGGGTACCAAAATTTATATCGTCTCCGAATTATATGAAACTTGGAATATAACATCTACCATACACGCTAATAACAAATCTGAAAACAGATCGTAAATCCGTTAAAAACTGGCGGATATTTTGGAACTCAAAGTTTGAATATGGGCCCACATTCTTTCCAATAACCAAAATGTTCTTCTTTTCCGAATCAGATGAAATTCATAATATGCAATCTCAGTAAGTAGCATATAACAAAACTGAAAACAATTTTAAAATCCATTGGAAAATCACGGAGTTATGGTCCTTCAAAAATTGCATTTTGGACCTGGTGTGACAATTTCCCAATCCCGTCACCCAATTTCGAGGCAGGGAGGGGTCCATTATAAACACTTGAGATCAAAACACAAATGTTAAGGACAGCACACAATCATTTTACTTCATATTTACCATCCTAAACTGCGAATTGTTCAGTTCATGATTCGCCCTATTATTATACTTCCATGGTGTAACCAAGGAAGTATATATTTTTTTCTATTGGGGTAGTTTTCCGTTTATTTGAAAATACTCAGAAACTAATTGCAGCAGGACCGCGAGATCTCTAACGAATATAGGCATCTGAGGTCTACTAAAGATAATGATATCCGGATTTCGGCCCAATGTTTCAAGACAGCGTTATAGCCCTTATTCGATTATTTTTCATTATTATTATTATACTACAGTATTTTTCAACGCCCAAATCTCTGAATCTATTAGTACTAGAAAACTAAAGTTTGGTAAGTATGTTGGAATAAATGAGTTCTATGCCTTTGGATCATAACGGATATTGTCCGCATTTACCCCGTGGAGTTATCTCCCTTTATATGAAAAAAATGTCATTTTATTATCTCGGAAATTATAAGGAGCAGAGCATCGAAAATTGGACCGTATGTACACCTCGGTATGCCCTACTGCCCACGGGCATCAAAACTTGTGTCCGCGCTTTCCCTGAAGAGTTACCGCCCATAAATAGGGACACACTATACACCGGGATGAATAAACCGATTTTTTTTTTTTTTTTTTTTTTTTTTTTTTAAGTACAGAGCTCTAAATTTTTTATTGCATATTCCGAATTGGACGAGAGATTCGGACTCGAATATACCGGTTAAAAATGTTTTTACCCAGGACTTTCCGCGTTACAGGGTTCGGAAATATTGCAGCTATTTTCCCCGCCAAATCCAAACCGGCTGATTAAAGAGTAAGATAATGTCGTAGCAGGTACGTTGACATACTTTATGTACGTTCCAGAAGTTTGACGGCTATACTATAAATGTAACATGCCCAACGGAGAATGCGTGTCAGGGTGGGTTGAGATTTTAGGAAAAATCCACGAAAATTGCAAAGGGGGGAAAATTCAAACATCAAGATCATTTTTTTTTTACGAGTACATCTGATGGCTAGTGTTCACGCGCATCTAGAGGGCGATTTTCTAATTTACAGATGGAACGGTTTACTCGTGACAACGCTATATATTATAAATATGTATACTTATGTAGTCTATCACTAGCCGATTTTTAGCCCCAAATCCAAACGGGCTAATATAGGAGCGAGTTTCACGCTGGAGCATGTAAGCCGTTATACTGTAGGTATGCCTACACAATTTTACCGCTCTACTATAAACGCAACCTGCTCAAGGGAGTGTTTGTGTCGGGTGGGTTCAGATTTGGCAAATTCCGACGACGATCGCATGGGGAAAATTACTCCGAAAATCGGATATTGAGATAAAAACTTTTCGACGAGTGGATGTGATAAGTAGTATCTAAACGCGAGATTAGTACGCTTTTTAAAGATTTAGATTGGACGGTTTAACCCTGGTAGCGTATAACGTTGTAACGGGTGATATATATTATTCACATTCAAACCCTCTCTCCATGACGCAAATTCAAACGGACTTATCAAGAAGCAAGGCAAATGCATGGACATGCTCACCGATATACTATATAGGTATGTCCGCTGTACTATAAAAGTAACCTATTGTCACGATTTGACCTGTCCAAAACACTCCCCGGACAAAAGTTTTCCTAGGTATCAAATTTCGTCGAAATCCGTTCGTTTTACCCGATTTGACCTTGAACTAACCATTTCGAAGGACAATGTCAGGTCGGGGTCACGATTTCACCCACCCAAAAGACTTCACTGACAAAAGTACCCCTAGGTATCAAATTTCGTTGAAATCGGTCTGTTTTACCCGATTTTACATAGGATTGCCCTTTTGAAGTCAAGGTCAGGTCGGGGGTCACGATTTGACACGTCCAAAACACTCCCTAGACAAAAGTACCCATATTTATCAGATTTTGTCAAAATCCGTCCAGCAGTTTTCCCGGTCATAGCTAACAGACAAACAAACAAACAGACAGACAGAAGTCCCAAAATATATAATGAATTTAGAAATGTCAATGCAAGTTCTCCATCGGATCATAAGGCACCAATATGTATTCGCATGAAGAGGAACACACATATACGCATAACACTCACATCGGATGGGATGGGATACCATGGAAGTATATCTGATTCCATGGAATCTGACCTCTAGTTTTTGATTATTTTTGCGTGAAATTTTAAACAAATATCAGGTACATATAACTCTCCGAGAATGTTAAAAACAATTTGTAGCTATACTCATAGTGATTGTATTGATTTTATGTGACAAAAAATAGACGGGAACATGTGGTCACAATTTAATTGCGTTAACTCATGCAGTTTAATTGCGTTAACTGCATGAATGCATGCATGTTGAAGTTTTGCGGTCAGAAAACACCTGCTAAAAATAGTTTTATTGGGAATTTTTTCACACCACATGCTCAGAGAATATAGAATAAACATAGCCCTACCTGGCTATCTAAAATTATTTCCGCGTGTTGGGATTATAATTAACCATCATGCTACATGTCGTGCAAAGGAGAGCGTTTGAAACTCACCTACGACGATAATACATTCACTCTTTCAGAGTGTCCGACAAAATGTCCTTTACTAAAATGACCATTCCTTAAATTCCTTTGCATTGTATGATTCAATGACAGTGAACATGAACAGAAATAAAAGAGTTTCCCATGCAAGAGTCCCCCCTTTGGCTTTGTTTGGTTTTGTAACTTTTGTTCAGTGTTTGTTTGTTTGTTTTTGTTTTTTGCTCGTCTTTTTCTCGACGGGCCCCGGATCATTTCAGAAATCGACCTATAGATCATGCCATGAATCTCTACTTTGTTTCGTTTTGTAACTTTTGTTCAGTGTTTGTTTATTTGTGTTTGTTTTTTGCTCGTCTTTTTCTCGACGGGCCCCGGATCATTTCAGAAATCATGCCATGAATCTCTACCTTGGCTAACGGCCATAGAGATAATTTTCCAACAGTACAAAACCTGGGAACATTTTGAAGTTTTGACAGGGATAAAGTCGAAAAAGTAAGACGGGGAATATATTTCTTAGTTATATAGCTGTTCCTTAATAATATACTTCACTATAGGTGAAGGTCCCACTCGAAATTGCATGTTTTTCAGTGACTTTGTGAAGTTGATATCGCATTGAATTGAATAAACATTGAATTAATCACCCATGCATGCATGCAGAGAAAATCTGCATATAATTATAAGCGACGCAAAGCATATTCGCTCACAAAGTCATAAATCGTGAAAGTTCGAGTTGGGACCTTCACCTACAATTAATGAAGTATACATTATTAAGCCAGGAACTGAGACCGTGACGTTTATATTCCCTGCGTTATTTTTCGACTTTATAACTTGAAGGTTCCCTGTTAAAACTTTAAAAAGTTCCAATGTGTTGTATACTGCATGGTGGAATATGATATCTACTGGCGTTTCAAACGTTTGTAGGAGCAAGCATCTGTTCTGTATAGCTTACCGTGCAGGTCTGGTTGGAAACACAATCATTGACCCTTTGATACGCAGATTTCAAAATACGCGATAACGGACCAATTTTCATTGTTTCAATGACACAAAATATTGCCGTTAATAAATTGTATATGGGTTAAAAAAAACATGAAAACACAATATGCAAATGCAATCTTTCCCAGCTTGTCCGGCTTGTCCGGCGTGTCCGTCGTCCATCCGTCGTCCGTCCGTCGTCCGTGGACACAAATTTGTCCGGAGTTTTTCTCAGTCGTTTTTCGATCAATTTCCGTGAACTTGGCACAGACATCAAACACCATGGGAACCTGTGCACCTGCGATTATGACGTATGTCGGACTTTTTTTGGTGGAGTTATCTCCCCTTTTTCGAGTTAGAAAATTTTCGCAACATGTATAATTTTGTCCGAGCTTTTATTTCTACATTTTTAAGTGAATTCTTTTTTAACTTGGCACTGATATTAAGTACCATGGGAACCTGTGCACCTGTGAATATGATGTCTTTTTTGTGGAGTTATTCCCCTTTTTCGACTTAGAACACTTTCGCAACATGCATAATTTTGTCTGAACTTTTATTCCTACATTTATTCGGTCAATAGGTTTAAGATTAGTGTTATTGTTGTGCACCTACAATGGAAACTGTTATGTTATTATTTTAACTAAATGATTACTGACAAGTGAAACATCTTAGTATTTTAAAAACACGGGGGGGGGGTATCCTTAGTCCCATTGGGACAATCACACCTCTAGTTATTTTAGCACAAAATATTAATTAAGTTTATTACTATATTAAAATTAAAATAACCGAAAACGAAATAATTTCATAATTGAAAAAGTTAATATTTAATATTGAGCCACATGTCAGAGGACAAAGCTTAATATATGAGTGTGAAGCTGTCAGCAGAAAACCTGAACATATCGAAACTACCAAAGTCCAATAAGTGTGGCATAAGTGTAGACAAATCTTTATAAGTGTACCTACCTACACATGTTGTAAAAGGGTGGGCAGCGTTCCCAAACATTTTAAAACAAACATGACATTTGGAACTTATTTCCCATTCCTTATTCTCAAAAATGTCTCTTTTGGACGATTTGATGGGATGGGTGGTGGCCCGCCCCAAATACCCCTTAGAAACACCCCACCCATCACCCCCGGTGAGTACACCCCGAGGGTGTGAAAATGGGGTATTTTCGAGAACAGTAATGATTTTGGCCGATTTTATGGCATATGGGTGAGTGTTCTGGCCCAAATAGCCCATAGAAACACACTGACCCCCCATCACCCCCGGGATTACCACCCGAGGAGGGTGAAAATGGGGTATGGACCATTTCGAGAACAGTAAGGATTTCGGCCGATTTGAAGGCATGGGTGGGTGACTCGCCCCAAATTCCATAGAAACACATCGACTCGACCCCCCCCCCCCCAGCCTCTGACATTTAAATATTGAAACTCTCCCAAAACTAATAACAATGGCCATTCTAAATTCTTATTTGTGGTCACATGTTTTAGATATGTAGTTAAATAATAGTCTTAATGTAAATATTCATGCACATGAAACATAAATACCTCATCAGATCATAACTAACAAATAATAGAATAAATTACTTAGTCACCCTTTACCCCCACAAGGAATAGTTCATGACCTCAAATTTCAAAACTAAATTAATGTTGCCATATACATATATTTAATCTCTGAATTGTCTACTAGCAAAGCAATAAGATGGCATCAGTATAAAAAAAACCCCAACATTTGCTCTGTCACTTGTAACAAAACTAAATTCTGAATTGACTTTCATTGATCTTGCACTCAGATATCACTCATTGAATTGCTTCCCAATTCAGATACACATCTGAATCGACATGAGGGATTTATAATTAACCACACATGGAAAAATTTACATTTTGGAACTTATTTGACTCATCGATACTCTTTACTGTCCATTTGACAACCCTGACATGTAAAACTAATATTGGATTATAACTACCTAATCAAGACTCGTTATGGTCCATTTGACAATTATGGTATTATCTAACAATAAATAACTACCATCTCATAATGTATTCATCACATGTAAATTATGAATTGTATATCACCAAATCAAGTCGAATTAACATATGAAATTTCAACGGATTTCCCATGACCTAAAGGTAAACATTGAATTTTTAATTGAATATATGATATCAAACCTGAATTGTCTGGCATTTCTTTCAATACGGACTTACCGGTTGAATCATATAAAGTTTTTATCATGATATAATTTGTAATCACTCCGATTTCTAAATTATTATTGCACCATATAACATTATACTGATACCCAAGTCACAATTCCATATGAGGTAACAAGGAACTGTTCATGACCTAAATTGTAAAAACTGAATATTAAACAAGTTTGTGCCCTATGAAGTCACTAAATGAATTGGAAACTATGCAAACAACCAGGTGATTTCAAATAATTTATAATTTCTTCCACATTTTGTCTCACAGATAAAGCTGAATCCTGATCTGTGTGTGTAAAGAATAAATCATGACCCCCCCCCCCCCCCAAATGAGTCATTCATTATATTTGTCTTATTACACAATTTAAGTTGTTTATGTTGACAATCATATAACAACTTTAGTGGTGTCACCACATAATTACCACCTCCCGTCCCATTGTCTATAATATGTAAATTATTCACTTGTATTTGTCACAAAAAGAACTGTTTATATCATGCACACATGTTAAACTGAATTATGAACAATTGTATCATGGTAACACCTAATTGCTGATTGAGGACCATGATAATAACAATGTATAATCGCAGAATTTACCCACATTTTGGCTATAATTCTAAAATGGCACTCATTGAATTGCCTCCCAACCCAACTCAGATTCACTTGTGAAGCCACATGAGGGATTTATAACTACCCACACATGTAAACATTTACATTTGGAAACATGTTTGTCTTATCAAGACTCTTAATTGTCCATTTGACGTGATAAAGAACCCTCTCAATACTTTAGAATATAGAATTAACCTTTAAAATAACAAAAATATTCGGAATAGCGAACCTTCGCAATAGCGAACCTTCGGAATAGCGGACCTTCAGAATAGTGAACCTTCGGAATAGTGAACCTTCGGAATAGCGAATCTTCGGAATAGAGACATGTTCCCCCTCATATCAATATGAAAAATGTTACGCAAAACTTTGAACATGGGTCCATCAATGTGAGTGCATATTTAAAAGAAACTTGAAGACCATTATATTTTGAGAGAATTACGTACTTCTTGCCATGTTTTTAGAAACATTCAAAATTAGCATATATATCTTTATTGCCTCCTCTATGGAGAGATTATATATTATGACATAATGCAATCTTAGCTATATATAACAGCCAATAAGTCAAGAAAGAAACCAAATACATTTTAAAGATTGCCCAACCCAGCTGATACTGGTCATATAAAACAACAAAACTCTAAATATTACTTATGATAAAGAGCGATTCTGCCTATACCCTAATATCCAAATATCCATATATATGGCTTCATGATTATGATCCAACACCGTAAAGAGATAACTTTATACTAAATAATAATGAGTAAGTCTGGATAAGTCGGGTTTTTTTCTGTCTTATTCAATTTGAATCCACGTAGGATCATCAATTTCCAAAAATAATAATCAAGTACCTACCGTACTAGTTCCCTGTCGAAACAGCAACATATGTATGCATGCAGGAGCTAGACCATCATGTTATCAATTCACAGTACTCCGAATACAGTTATGTCTGTATATCAATCTGACGATCGAATCAAATGCCGTGCGTATATATGGTACTCTGGTCAAACTGCTAACGTAGCGTATATATACGGTACTTTTGCAGTTCGGCTAAAGTTCGACTAAAGATTTAGTGTCGTATAGCAGTTTATAGCAGCTCGGCTACAGTGCGTATAAGTTTACTCTAGTCACGGCCTATTTGGGGGAAAATCTGGCACCACCATCCGATAATGAATAACTGCGCACTCTAGCGGTTATACCAAAGGGGCGTAATTGATATGTCTGCTAATTTAACTCGGGAAGTGCGTATTGGTTACAAGCAACTAATTATATAGAGTTACACTTCTTGAATTTGTGTAGGGAAACTCGAGTCAGCATAAAAAAAATCTGGCTGCTGATTGGTTGATTAGCATTGAGAGAATTATCCCTAATCGGGAACAGAAAATCATAGCCTACGTAAATATGGCGATCGTGTATGTTTAGATGTCCAGGAAGAGTCTGGTGGTGTCCAGAAGTTACGGGAGGGGTCTGGGTATTTTTATGCTGCTGAATTTTGTGCAGTAAATCGGGTAGTTGTGGAAATGCAAGATTATTGTTTGAAAACAATACCGAAAAGTGCGCGTTTGTTGTCACAGACTGGTGCAGCAGATGACTTTCTAAAGGAAAATTGACCACTTGAAGTTCAAATAGGCTTAACCCATGGCCGGCGGGACTTTTAGTTAACAGTGTCGCCTATGGAAAATAATTAGTTGTGTGTAACCTATTAGGGCACCATCATGGCTTTCAATATGATATCACGCACTTTATTTAAGATGGATACTGTCTACATTTGACAAAAATAATTTATATAATCACATTTTAAGTACTACATTTTTGGTTTAAACAATATTTACTCTTCTCAAAAATATAATTAAAGTACTACTTGTTTATGGTATATGCAGCAAAACGGCCTGTATAATTCGCTAAAGATAAATCAGGTGAGTGTTAAGTTTATTCTCATGAATAAAACATTTAAATGGCCATATACCATGGATATAAAGCGAATGTGTTTTATTATTATATTTTTTACGTTGGATTATTATTTTCCTGATAAAAAAGATCCTGTTACCATTGCAACTGTAATCATAATTGCTGCAAAAAGGACATTCGATTGAAAATGATTATATTTTCAAATACTTTCCCCAAGTTTGTCCAGAATTAATTTTAACAACTGGTCATATATGAGACGTTCATTCTCTTTGAAACAAAAAGGTGGACATGTATAGAATATAATCTAGTTGTCATAGCTGCCATTAGCACAAATACTGTCCAAATTAACATTTTAGTGAAATTTTTGCTCTATTACTACTATCTCAATTTTTTTTCATAAATATATAATACTAGCTGATGTGCCCGACTTCGTCCGGGCTATTTGTGGATCTCTTTGTGATCGCCTCTGTCTGGGCAGAATATATACAGCGTCTGGACAAACTATTGTCCGATCGGTCCAGAAACATGCATATATGAGCGAGGTCAAGGCCAAGGACATGGTCGCACGTGAAATTGGATATGCCCATATTGTTCCCGGGATCAAAGTAGGCCTACATAGCAAATTTGAGTCGGATCGGTCGAGGTTAGGAAATATGCCTATATCAGCGTATATGAGCGTGGTCAAGGTCAAGGACACGATCGCACGTGAAATTGGACCCACCCATATTGTTCCCGGGATGAAAGTAGGCCTAAATACCAAATTCGAGTCGGATCGGTCGAGCAGTTTTCGAGTCTATAACACACATACATACACACATACATAAGTTCCAAAATATATATAAAATACTAGATGATATGCCCGACTTCCTCTGGGCTATTTGGGGATTTCTTTGAGATCGCCACCGACTGGGCAAAATATACACAGCGAAAAAGAAACAAAAACTATTGTTCGATCGGTCCAGAAACATTCCTATATGTATTGGAGGCCAAATTCACATTTATTAATAATTGCGCTGAAGCGCAATCCAGCTTGATTCATATTAATTGCGCTGAAGCGCAATTATCGTTACAAGCTTACACCCCTGAATAGATAGGTTATTCCATTAATTAACTGGGGGTTCCCATATATGGGAAAATAATTGCCCATAAACGCATGCGTTGAAACGCAATTGAATTGTGCTGAAGCGCAATTTGATTTGCGCTTCAGCGCAATTAATTTTCTATTGGATTTATTCATTAATTAACTGGGGGTTTAGCCATATATATATAATTAATTGCCCTGAAGCGCAATTAATTTTCAAGTATGCTGAAGCGTAATTGAATTGGACTGAAGTGCAATTGAATTGTGCTGAAGCGCAATTGATTGCGATGAAGCGCAATATAGTTGCGCTGAAGCACAATTATTAATAAATGTGAATTTGGCCTCCCATATATATGAGCGTACATACAGACCACTTCCCTCATCTGATACTCATCAACATACTCTATGTGGGTCTTCGTGGTGAGCTCTGGATGGGAGCAATAATTTTTTTCCCCAAAAATATTTGAAAATATGACAACCATTTTGAATTTCACATTTGAATCAATCGGCACACTCTGCAGCCAACATTTATTAGAGAAATCTTTACAATTTACAGTCATGTTTAGGCTCATGTTTAGATGGATATTAAATAAGGAAAAGCGAATGCTACCCAAGAAATGCCTGAAAACACTATACTTCTCTTTGATCCACAGTCATCTCGTCTATGGTTTGTCAATTTGGGGTCATGTCGATACAGTAGGCACTATCTTTAAGCAACAGAAAAGGGCAATCAGAATTATATCCAATAAATTACATATCTGTCATACAGAACCCATTTTTCTGTATGAAAATATTTTGAAATTCCACGACTTATATCAATTACAATTTAAGCTGCGACGTTTATTTTTGACTGGAAAAGAGGAAATCTTCCCAAATCTTTCAATGAAACATTTGATTATACAACTGCTAATACCCGACAGGCAGGCAATCTAAAAGCATCAACTCCTAGAACTGCTTTTAGTTCCGTGTTACCTAAGCACACATTTCCAGACATATGGAACTCATTGGATAAAAATTACAAGAACATAACCTTTCGAAATAGATTTTAAAAGTTATCGACAAAAACTTGTATATCGTGATACTCGTTACAAATAAATTTTAACAATTCATTTTGTCGAGTTTGTACAACTACGTCAAATGCACGACACGAGCCCCACCATTAATATATATACTTGCTATTAAAAAAGCCTGGTATGTTCACATTACATTTTGGCTGGAAGATACGCAAACTTTGTCTTTACAATCAGATGAAAACAAAATTAACAGCAACATTAAAAGGATCTTGCTCTGGTCCTTTCTAAAGACATCATACTTCAGCCAGACTCTGTCCCTGTGATAACGAAATATGAAGGCCAATGCATGGTACAACCGTCATGTATGCAGATAATGCAATTAGATTGGATACACCATTCCGTTATTTCAAAAATATTATTCCATTTCACGTTGTAGTTTTATGACTTGAATTACAGTTATATATAGGGCGACAGGAAGACGGCCCATTTGGCCATGCCGCTCCTGTACAATATACCTATGCTCACTTTTGAATATTGTATTGTTACCATTTGTCTATATATTATCGTCGTCATCATCGTCATCGACGTCGTCTTCGTGGTCATCATTATCATCGCTGTCGTCGTGGTCATCACCATCACCATATATATATATACTAGAAGGTGACCCGACTTCGTCCGGGCTTTGACCTTGAATTGACCATTTTGAAGGTCAAGGTCAGGTGGGGTCAAACACCAACACCCCAAAATGGTGGAAATCGGCCCAGCGGATACCGGGAAATCGGCCCAGCGGATACCGAGATACCCTATGCATCAAATTTCGTCCGTAAAAATCCGCCAGTTTAACCCGATTTGATTTCACTCAAGTATATAAACGCGCCTCATATACACACGCTCATTAATTATCAAGTTTCAACGTAAAGATAAATTACCATCGGTGCCCGAGATATCGCCAAGACGTCTGAAACAGTCAAATGCATCGGCCGGTTAAGCGTTAAAGTGATCTAACGTTATGACCTCTAACGACGTCACAGAAGTTACGCATTGTTTTTATCCTGATGGGAGATAGTACCACTTCTTCTTGACAATTGAGGCAGATAACTAAAACGGATACATACGCATTATATATCGTTGGAAAGAGGAAACACGAAAGATTCTCACAGTGTCATTATTATGACTGGCATTTTATTATTCGCGCTGTTTCGAATCGATTTGTAAGCACCGAACTCAAATGAAAGTCCTGTAACACAGCGTAAAAACAGATTTGACCTAGGCACGTGAAAAGTTGACCTCGGATCTGAAAATTAATATGCCTATGTTACTTCCCGGCCGAAAATACCCCCACATACCAAGTTTCATCGAGATCGGGTCGGCCGTTTTCGAGTTCATCGATTACACACAAACAAACAGATGTTCCAAAATATACAATAGACTAGAAGGTGACCCGACTTCGTCCGGGCTTTGACCTTGAAAGGTCTATTTTGAAGGCCAAGGTCAAGTGGGGTCACGATTTGACCCGTCCAAAACACTGCCCGAACAAAAGTACCCGACAAAAGTACCCGTCGAAATCCATCCGGTTTTACCCGATTTGACCTTGAATTGATCATTTTGAAGATCAAGGTCAGGTCGGGGTCACGATTTGACCCGTCCAAAACACCCAGTGGACAAAAGTAACCCTATGTATAAAATTTCGTCGAAATACCATCAAAATTGGCGATTTGACCTTGAATTGGCCCGATTTCAAGGTCAAGGCCACGTCGCACGGGCAAATTAATAGGTTTATGCCACTCCCCGGCCGAAAATACACCCACATACCAAGTTTCATCGAAATCCCGTGATATTCTGGCGTTTGACCTTGAAATTATCCGATTTCAAGGCCAAGGTCACGTCGTACGGGCAAATTAATAGGCCCATGTCACTCCCCGGACGAAATTATCCACACATACCAAGTTTCATCGAAATCGGCTCGGCCGTTTTTGAGTCCATCGATTACAGACAGACACACACACAGACACACACACAGACACACACACAGATCTTCCAAAATATATAATAGATATATATATATATATATATATATATATATATATATATCGCCATCGGTGTCAATTACGATGACCGTCGAAGTTGTCGTACCGTATATATAATTGTTGTCGGTGTCACCATCGTCGCTATCATCTTCACCATCTATAAGCCGTCCTCGTTTTCGTCGTTATCATCAACAACATCATCTATTTATTACTCTGACGACATCAATGATGATGACCACGACGACGACAGCAATGACGATGATGACCACGACGACATCAATGATGATGACCACGACGACAGCAATGATGATGACCACGACGACGACAGAAATGATGATGATGACCACGACGACGACAGCGATGATAATTATTACCACGACGACAACGATGATGATGATGACTACGACGACGGCAGCGATGACGATGATGGTGATTACTACGACTGCGATGATGATGGTGACCACGAAAACGACATCGATGATGATGATGACGTCGACAATGATGATGATGATGATGACTACGACAGCTATGATGGTGATGACCACGACGACAGCGATGATAATGATTACCACGAAGACGACATCGATGATGATGACGACGACAATGATGTTGATTATGATGACTACGACAACGGCAGCGATGATGACACGACGACAGCAACGATGGTGATTACTATGACGACAGCGATTATGATGACTACGACGACAGCGATTATGATGATGACTACGACGATAAAGATGATGATGATGACTACGACGACGGTAAAGATGATGGTGACTGCGACGCAACGATGACTACGAGGACATCGTTGATGGTGACTACGACGACAGCGATGGTGATGACAACGATGGCGACAGTGATGATTATGGCGGCAGCGATGATGATGACAATGTTGATGACTACGACTACGGCAGCGATGATGATGATGATATATTTTTGATAGCAATTTCATTTATACAAAAAAGAAGTAAATTACGTGAGGAATTTAATCATATTTATTATATATTTATTGGCATACTTATACTTCTGATCGGTTTCGATATATCACACCAATATTGGAAGTCACCTCGACATATGAAACATTCAGACTGATCGGTTTCATACACTTCTCACAGTGGCTAAACTGTACAAACATATAATCGGAAGTTGCTTTCGCCAAGACGAAAAATTCTATTTTTAGACCATAAATACCACAGAAGGATCAAACAACACCATAAAAACAAGTTTTCAGACCGGGTAGACGGTTTCCCCACAACTATATACGTACGTATAAATTGTACACATACGTTTGCCGATCGCAAGCGGGCTCCATTTGGGCGAATGACTTTGTTTATAGATAAAAAACGGCATTTGATCACTTCAGAAAATAATTTTCTCGCAAAAATTCCTCTTCAAATGTCATTTCAACACATATACAGCATCTGTCGGAAATCCCACTATATTGCAACTGAAAGGCCGTTATGTGTCCAACATATATTGTCATTACTTGGCTCGGGTGTATTCACAATCTGAAAGTAGAGACTATTTAGTTGGACACCCCACTCGCCAGTCTCTGTGCGCCTAGTTGTTTAAATTGCTGACCACTAGTTGTGATGATGGAATATGTGTGCACAAAGACTAAACCATGAATTATGTTACCATGGTAGCCATGTTCAGCCTCCCGGTGGTCATTATTAACCTTCAATCACGCGACGAAGGCACTGTTCCGTTCCACATCCGTTTACCGATTTCTCGACAAAATGTGTTCTCATTCATTAAACCCATAAAAACTCAAGGCTTGAATGTTCGTTATCAGTGGCACTCGCAGTCACGACCCCTTTGTCACATCACCCAAATATAAGGCGATGGTGAACATACGACCTGTAGTTTTTATTAGTAAATTCCCACGCACAAGTATACACAATTTCGTCACAGAATATGACATCCCCACCCCCACATACAGTTTTGTTACTTCCGGAGTCGGTTAAAAGTCTCTAACTCCACAGTTTCTGCAGGGATTGATGCAGAAATACGGGGAGCTTCAATTCATTGAAAAATAACTGAAATGTGAACCCACAACACATATACAATGTATATGTGCCTGGGTTGAGCACATACTAGGCTTTAAGATTTTTATACAGAATGAATTATCATGTTAATGGGAGTAGCAAGAGTTATGCCCCTTGATTGCGTGCCTGAAAAATTAAATTTTGATGCAAACATGGCCAAAATAAGCGATGGGACACAAAACCAAGATTTTTCAAAACTGAAAGACATCCTCTAAAAATCCACAAATTCATAACTAACCTTCTCTCGATAAACATGTCACACGCATGGTGTCAGAAAACAACTGATACTCTATTCTAAGAAATGTACCTCTACTGATCATTCGAAACTGTGGAGTGTCACCTAAAAGTTAATAAGAATACCTTTGATTCAGCCAGCGTCTATAAGTTCAATGACGTGCCATTTCAAAGATATAGTAATAGTTATGTTTAAATGGGTTGAAAGGAACATATCACTACTGTACGATTAATGTACAATGTCGGAATTGGTGATTGTCGTCGTACACAACTTGGCGTACAGAGACTGACGAGTGGGTGTCCAAATAAATAGTCTCTATTTTCATATTGTCAATACACCCGAGCCAAAGTAATTATGTTGGACACATATAAACGGCCTTTCCGTTGCAATATATTGGGATTTCCGACATATGCTGTATAATGTATATGTTTGAAATGACATTTGAAGAGGGAATTTTTGCGAGAAAATCATTTTCTGAAGTGATCAAAGTCCTTCGCCCAAATGGAGCCCGCTTGCGATCGGCAGACGTGTATGTACAATTTATACGTAAGTTTATAGTTGTGTGGAAACCGTCTACCCGGTCTGAAAACTTGTTTTATGGTGTTGTTTTGATCCTTCTGTAGTATTCGTGGTCTAAAATAGAATTGTTCGTCTTGGCGAAATCAACTTCCGATTATATGTTTGTACGGTTTAGCCACTGTGCTTCTAAGTTTGTGACATTGCAGCACATCGGTACAATAAAATGATTGACTCGTTTTGGTTTCCGAATTGTTTGCTAGCTACAAAGGAGGGAAATTCTTAGATATGCAATAATTTGCATTTGTCCTTTACGAAAAAAGGAAATCGGTTCTCTAGCTGCGAAGAACCAAATAGGTTCTTGACGAAAAACATATCTGGTTCTTCGCGAAGAACCAAATCGGTTCTTTGTTATGATCCGATTTGGTTCACCCTGTGAAGCCCATCTGGTTCTTCCCGAAGAATCAGATGGGTTCTTCGCGGAGAACCAACTTGGGCTTTTTTGGTTCTTGAAATTGTCCCAGATAATTAGGTTCCTCGCGAAGAACCAAGCCAATTTATGTGGAGCCAACTGGTTCTTGGGAAGAACAAAATAGCTTAGTTGGTTCCGCCGCTGAGACAGTTTTTTAATTGTAGTCATTGTAACACAGCTGTAGAAAAGAAATTTTGGTTCTTGGTAACAATTTGTGTTCTTCGTTTGGTTCTTCAATGATGTCAAAAAATGATTTCTTATTTGGTTCTTCGTCAAACAATTGGTTCTTCGTCAGCCAAGAACCAATTGGTTCGTCAATAAATTGGTAAAGAACCAACTGGTTCTTCGACTGTGAAGAACCAACTCTGTTGGTTCCGCCAGTTGGACAATTTGTAGAACCAACTAAGCTTATCTGGTTCCCCACAATGTGGGTGGCAGGATCGAGGTCGGAAAAAAAGGTGTGATGCAATTTTTCCAATCATATTTTTATCTAATATCACCTTTTTGTACTTTGCTTATCTGTTGCATCATTTGTGAGTATGATATGCCCATATTAGTTACCCATATTAGAGAACACTGTATACACCATCAGGTTGGACGCTCATGATTATACTATACAGGTTCATGCATGTAGCTCAGTTGTCTATTTAGCTGGGTGTTAACCTACTTTAAGCAATAATTCATATGATTTCATTGCACAGAGGTGGGGATGGGACGTAGCGTAAATTATTTTTTCAACTGTGTCTGCAATTTTTTTCCCAGACCACCTCCTGGTTGTTTCAATATTGTGTGGAAATTTGACAAGTTAATACAATTCTATAATTTGAATATATACAGTCCACATATAATTTGCTTAAAAATCCACTTTGATAGCGGCATATACTCTCTATAAAGCCTATATTTAAATATGACAAGTGCTCGCATGTGTCACGCTATAGTATCAAAATATTAATTCAATTCAGTAATTCTTTCCCTTGCATATACAATCCGTATATATAAGCTTGCATTTTGTGTAATTGTCGACCTATTTTGATTCGGTAGAGGATAGCTGCTATCCGTGATTAGGCGTTACTTCTGCGCATGACTCGCCGGAAGTTATAACACCATAGAAACGAGAAAGCGTCATGCTCAATATACGTACTTGACTACTTTGCGTACATTTTTGTTACGTTACCTTGCGTTTTACAAATTTGCATTTTCGACAGTTTTGGAAATTTAGAAACGCTAAAACGGCATTATTGCACTTAAATGAAAAAGTATATAATATCATAGAGTTGTGCGCTGTTTCGAGATATATGAATCATGATTCGATTGTCGATTATGAACGTTTTCATCACACAGTTCGAACTTCTGTGTCAGACTCGGAGGCAATTTTGGCCAAGTCCATACCAATTACCATTGTTATAATTTTATATTAGAATATAATTTTCTTCTTAATCACAGATGCGCATGTTAATATATATTTTTTCCATCTAATGTTATAATTACATTACTAAAACACTGAAAAAACCGCCCAGTTTCAAGTTGCTGTAGTATTTTAAATAATTAACCATAAGATATGGTATTTGGCTCATTCGAGTTATCTGGGCTTCCAGCACTCTTCCAGCTTCCAGCACTGGGCTTCCAGCTTCCAGCACTCCAAATATTGGCTTTCAGCACTGAACCAGTTAATAATTAATTCTGCAAAATTGAGGCAAACACGTATTTGAAGGCATACAATTCGAAAAATACTTAACGAATCTGGGAACGGTTTTCAGTTCTGGATTCAGCAAATTGAGTTTGACAAAATAGGCATGATATTTGTATGACATATGAATTTCATTTTTTTATACACATCCATGAATATCCATAAATTGATGATTTCAGCAAATTTTCCCAAATTTTTATCACAAAATTCACCTATTTTCTTTTTTTTTCGATTTTTGCTGATATTGAGTTTGTTGTTTATGGAGGGTTTCTGTATTGTAGGCCCTTTTCACATTTATTATTTATTTACGCTCAAGCTCAAATATTTGCGCTTATTAAAGCACAAATATTTGCGGTTAAACGCAAATAACCTCTAACATTTGCGCTAAAGCGCAAATAAAAATTAATATGCATTGATCCCCCCTGAATTAATTTTAAAAGGCACAGGCCTAAACACATCACTAAAGTTTATATTTCCCCACCATATGAGGGAAACAATCCCCAAGTAACCCCAAGATCTGTTTTATGACCATGGAAATGGTATAGATCTGTGCAGGATATGTCCCTTTAATAAAACTTACTTGAGCTCTGTGAGTGAGGCACCAATTCTTGGGACACCAGGGACAGAGATGCTGATATGCATATGGATTTTTTTTTCTTCAACTTTCCAGTCTGTATGGGGCTACTACTATATGGGCCCATGATAATATAATATGAGATGGACTCAATCATTCACATCAGAGGGATGTAAGGGAGTGCTAGGTATTTGCGCTTAAGCGCAAATGATTTGCGCTTAAGCGCAAATAAATTGATAGACACATATTTGCGCTTAAGCGCAAATGAGTTGTGCTTAAGCGTAAATGATTTACTACGCTTAAGCACAAATATTTGCGCTTAAACGCAAATAAATAATAAATGTGAAAAGGGCCTCCCATATTTATGTGCCGGTACTTATTTCAGCAAAAACAAACTATGTTGCAATTATAGTTACGGGCTTGAAATATTTTCTCATAAATGCACTGGAGTCTGGACTAGTGACGTGAATTAAGCGAATGAGACGAGCAGTTCACAAGTCAAAATCAGTTGGCGATATCTGGCTAGCAAGGGGATATTGCTGAGCTATTTAATTTTGATTATTATTTAATATATTAATAAATAATTGTTTATTAATTTTACTTGTTGCTTATGGGAGGCCCTTTTCACGCTTAAGCGCAAATATTTGTGCTTAAGCGTAAATCATAAATGCGCAAATCATTTGGGCTTAAGCGCATATACCTAGCACTCCCTTACATCCCTCTGATGTGAATGATTGAGTCCATCTCATATTATATTATAATGGGCCCATAGTAGTTGAAGAAAAAACAATCCATATGCATATCAGCATCTCTGTCCCTGGTGTCCCAAAAATTGGTGCCTCACTACCAGAGCTCAAGTATATTTTATTAAAGGGACATCTCCTGCACAGATATATATCATTTCCATGGCCATAAATAGGGAATTAGGGGTTACTGGGGGTTTGCTTCCCTCATATGGTGTACTTATTTACTTGAAATAGGGGGAAAAACCCTATTTTCATAATATCAGCATCACTGTCCCCAAGAATGTGTGTCTCCATCCCAGAGATATAGTATATTTTATAAAAGAGACATATCCTGCACAGATCTATACAATTTCCATGGTCATACAACATATCTTGAGGTTACTGGGGATTGTTTCCCTCATATGGTGGGGCTATATAAACTTTAGTGATGTGTTTAGGCCTGTGCCATTTAAAATTAATTCAGAGGGATCAATGCATATTAATTTTTATTTTGGTTTAAGCGCAAATGATTTCTGCTTACGCGCAAATGATTTCCGCTTAAGCGCAAATATGATTTATTTGCGCTTAAGTGCAAATGATTTGAGCTTAAGCGTAAAAATAAATAATAAATGTGAAAAGGGCCTCCCATAGTTGCTGGTATTTATTCTCCAATATCAGTTAGATGGCTCAACAATGGTTGTTTCATATGGGAGGCCCTTTCACATTTATTATTTATTTGCGCTTAAGCGCCCGCAACAAACTGTTCCACAAGCCAGAAGATTTTCAAACTTGAAGAGCCAAATGTCAACACAATGAAACATTGTTTACATCGATTATAGTTTCATATTATTTTTAAGTTAATATTGAATTGATGAAGGAATGGAGCTACGAATGTGTGACTCCATAATATTAGTAATTGACTGGCAAATTAATTGCACAAAGCTTTCAAACTTTGTATAATATGTAACCGCGTACAGAGAATGTCAGAAGGAGGCATCTTTGTTGAAGACTTATAATCAGTTTGTCCATATTCTGCCAAGATAAATTATATTAACCCGTTTT